>OY283139.1:89009558-89470496 GCA_958299785.1 Medicago lupulina
GTCGAAGTCTTGATTATTCACACTTCGTATCCCTTCCATTGGCCATCCATCCCGAGTTAGTTTCTAAACTAATCAATTTTCAACATACTATTTTGGGAAATGACAATTCTAGCATAGATGAGAATCTTGCCACCGACTCCAATGAGGCTGAGGATACTAATTATAACAAAGAAGTGGATCAATTGTCAAAGGAAAAGGCTGATGTTGCAGTTGAACTTAAAGTTGATGATGACCGTAAATCAGTTAAAGTTAATCGCACTAGCATACCACTAGTCAGTTATGCACCTAAAGCACCCAAGGCTCCCACTTCATCTGGTAGGGAACAATCTGTTTTTTTCTATATTTTGAATGTGTACTGCTCAAAGAAATCGTATCAAAAGATTGTGAAATGATCTCTTGTGTTATCAACTTGGCAGCATAAATTTTCTTTAGCTAGTGTTGGCGTGTGTTTCATTACATTTTTCTGTTAACTATAATTTTACACTCTTGGCCGGAACCAAGAACTCTAGTTAATCATCTATGATAGTGATGGTTGTTCCCAGTACATACTTATATTTGATTCTATTTAATCCAATATAGAAACCCATCAAAAAATGTTTATGCTTTACTTCAGATAGCTTATGAGATTTCATTTTTTGCATAGCTTTTGAGATTGCTTTGTCATGTATAGAAATCCATCAAGAAATGTTTATGCTTTACTTCAGATAATAACTTATGTTTAATCTTCTTCTACAGTTCTCCTATGTGCTATCTTTAATTTGAAATATCACTGATTTCATTTTAATTTTTACAGACTTGGGGATTGAAAAATCTATATTCATCAAGCCTAAGACATTTCACCTCACAGTACTCATGCTTAAGCTGTGGAACAAAGACCGAATTAAGACAGCTACTGAGGTCTTGCAGGTAAGTTTTATTAAACACAACATAATAATATACTATGCAATTAAATTCTTTCTTTGTAATTATGTTTGTATCCGTGCAGAGTATATCCTCAGAAGTTATGGAAGCATTGGATAATCGACCTGTCTCAATAAGATTAAAGGGACTGGTAAGAATCTATTTTTAACTCCAACTTATCAATACAACACTCATGAATTCCTACTTGCTAATTGTATGTTGACAAAATATAATAGGACATTTTAAGATTGGTGCATTCACTAAATTTATAGAAGGAAGTGACTAAATACTATGCAAGTTGATTTCTGCAAAGTGTCTTTTATGTTGCATTTAAAATTATAATTGATTCACATTTTGAAAGTTTTTCCTTTTCAAACTCAGATAAAATGTTACATTAACTTCAACATTGCATTGTGAGATGTTCATCTTTTAATCCTAATACTTATGTTAACTGGGGTTTCATTGTAAGATTTTTCAATATCTATGTTGGATAGAAACTTTCTTTCTTTTACCACAAAGTTTGACCCTATGTAATTTGTTTGATAGCTTTGATAAGGCAAACATGTGTTTAATCTTGCAGGAATGCATGAAAGGTTCGTTGGCCAAAGCCCGTGTTCTGTATGCTCCTGTAGAAGAAATTGGCAGTGAGGGGCGTCTTTTACGTGCCAGTCGTATCCATATATGAAATATGAATAGTTTTCTTTTAGTATTACAAAGTTTTTTTTGTTTTGTTTCATAAATTATACAAATAATTATGGATCTGTCATCGTACCTGGTTTTGATTATACATTCTACTCAAAAATTGTTTTTTACTGAGCTTATTTAGAAGTCATAATTGATGCATATGTTAAAGCTGGACTTGTCTTGGAGAGTGATGCTAATCAAGGACTGAAGGTAAATTAAATTTAGCGGATTCATTGTGCTTGTGTGCAAATTTTTGAAAAATGATCATAGAAAAGTGGTGCAACCTACTTTCAATATGATTACGTTGGTTCAAGGCTACTAGTCGAGCTATATATTAGATGTCGTTTTTCCATAATTTCATTTTCTTATCTGAGATTTATGTTAATATAGTGTCAGCCCAGGTTTTGACCATGAATTACATTTGTATATATTTCTATAGAAATTCCAGTGTGAGTGTTATTTATGCATTATTTCTAGCAGAATGGTAATTTCCTCTTTCCAGCTTTAAATTGTAAAGGTTTTGAAATACTAATTGAGTTTACTTCGTCAATGAGAAAAAAAACTAAAGAAGGATATTATCTTCTTTGAGGCCCTGATAGGAAACCTTATCATCAGAATAAGACCGTACTTTCCCCATGCTGTTATACTTTGCTTGTAGGTTTGGTAGTTTCAGTGATCAACGGGTTTTTTCTTGTGTTGCAGCTGCACGCCACTTTGATGAATGCAAGGCATAGGAAAAGGTGCTGCTACCCTTTTTATCTTTTCTTTTAGACTTCAAGTATTCCTTAGCTTTTGCTGCTGAACATTCTCCCTTGCTTTTTAAAACATTGTTAGATTATTTTAGTTTAAATAGCTGATATAAGCCGCTGGTGTTCAGGACAAATCGGAAGAAAAATGATGTCTCTTTTGATGCACGAAACATATTCAAGCAGTATGGATCAGAGGACTGGGGGGAATATCTTATTCGTGAAGCTCATCTTTCGAAGAGATTTTCATTTGACGAAGATGGATACTATCATTGCTGTGCTTCAATACCTTTTCCTGAAAATATGCAGGTAGAGTGATTGGTATCTTGAGGAATTATGAGAGTTGCTTCTCAAAGTCTTAAAACTTATCTTGCAGCCAATGTAAATGCTTGTCAACACCAACTTGGGTAGCATAACTAGGAAAAAAAAGTGGGCACTAGTAGTGCATGGGATTTTGATCAATATTGTGTTAAATGCTTTGATTGACAATTGACACGGTTTCTTATGGAGCTCGACTTCCTAATCAACAGCGTGAATGTCAAATGTTTTTTGTTAGACCTCACTGATATTGCACCTTTTGCTGATATCTTATTGATGGACCCGGATTCTTTGCCGTCACCAAATCTCAGTTATTATCTTTCTGACATTGGATTGAGATCAAATAACTTTATATTTGACTTCACCAAGTCATATTTGAAATATAAACTCAACGAATTGTTTGATCTTTATTCAACGGTCAGAATCTATTGGTTGTGAGATCTTTTAACTGCATCAAATCCAAATCTATTGGTGATTTTCTTTAATTATCATACCATGAAATAAAACAAACTAAATGTGACAATCAACATGTAGCCGAAACAGATGGAAATGAATTGTGTACAAGCAATGCTCAGTGATTATGAGAATCAAATTAAGGGTTAATTACAATCCATGTTTGTGATATTTGGTTTCACATTAGATTTGCCAAAATCAAGGTAAACCATTGTGATTATGACAATCCACATTGATGCCATTATACAAAGAAGCACTGCATCATATTAGCTATAAAGTTCATAGTTCACACTCAGTAACACGATTCTCGACACAATAATTCAAAATAACATTTTGATCCATGATTCATGAAGCGAATTTCAAAACCCGAATCTTATTTTCTTCTCCTTCAATTTTGAAGGATCTTTGAGAATTGGTGTTGCCAAACTTGAGCCTCTTCCATACACATGAAAAGTTGCGTTAGAGCAGGAGTGATCAAGTACATTTTTTGGGTGGCTAGAAATTCACCCCTGTAAATGAGTAATTCACATAGATGGAATAATTCTATTTCCATAAATTTGTGCTACTCCAGACACCGCCGATTGGTCAGTTTCCGGTGGAGTGAAAAATATCAGAGAGGAGAGTGAGAGTTTATGCGTGTTCTTCATTGCAAGTGATAAAACGTTAGAACTTGGTAGAATAATAATTCTGAACCTTTAGATTCATCCAACGATTGGGAATTTATTGATTGCAGTGAATCAGCGTCATCATCAATAACGCGGGACATACTCTACTTACTATGGATAGGGTTTTGAACACAACGACAACATCATAGTGCTTATTCAAACAGGTCCGAGGTTGTTTTTAATTCTTTTAACGAAAATTTGATTAATTCATGAATCACAATGCTGCGTGGAACCGTTTCAATGGCGAAACTCACCCCCCTTTTTTCTATTCTAACCCATCGCCCCTTTCCCTCTTCTTCTTCTTCTTCTCTCAAACACACTCCCTTCACTACCACCACCACCATCAACAACACTTTATCTCAAACACCCACTTCCCAAAACAACAATCAATCAACCACTAACCCAATCAAGCTTTCAACCAAAGCCAGAAGAAAAGCTGCTCAAGAATCCCCCGTTGGAATTTTACAAAAGAAACTCAACAACTGTTCTAAAACCAGTGATGTTCTTCAAGCACTTAACCTCTACGACGAAGCGCGAAAAGCGCATGTTCCCCTCAATCTTGATCATTACAATAAGCTTTTATACCTTTGTACTGTTCAAAATGGCGATGGAAGTTTTTTTCATTTGGGCCTACAAAGAGGGTTTGAGATTTTTGAACAGATGTCAAGGGACAATGTTGAACCCAATGAAGCCACGTTTACTAATGCTGCTAGGTTAGCTGCTGCTAAAGAGGATCCTGAGATGGCATTTGAGCTGTTGAAGAAGATGAAGAAAGTTGGAATTGCGCCAAAGTTGAGGTCTTATGGTCCGGCTTTGTATGGTTTTTGTGCGAGAGGGGATGCTATGAAAGCTTATGAGGTTGATGATGATATGATTGAGTTGGGTGTTATGGCGGAGGAGGACGAGCTTTGTGCACTTTTGGAGGTTAGTGTTGAGGTTAAGAATGGAGATAAGGTGTATGAGTTATTGCATCGGTTAAGGGCTGTGGTTAGACAGGTGTCTGAGTTGACGTTGAAGGTTATTGAGGATTGGTTTGAGTCGGAATATGCGATGAAGATTGGGAAGACGGAGTGGGATGATGAGGAAATAAGACAAGGGATTGTGCGGGGAGGTGGTGGATGGCATGGTCAAGGGTGGCTTGGAAGCGGGCAATGGAAGGTTGTTAAGACGAATGTTGATGAGGATGGAATGTGTCTTTCTTGCGGTGAGAAGCTTGTGAGCATTGATATTGATCTGAAAGAGACTGAAAACTTTGCTGCCTCGTTGTCTAAATTGGCTTGTGAAAAACAACCTAAGGCAAACTTCAATCATTTTCAGGTAGAACTGTCTTCACTGTTTTGTTCAAAAATTATGTGTAATTACTTAAAAGCTGAATTTGGTGATGGACGCCTCCCTTAACTTGTAGATTGCCTTTGTATAGTGGCTATGCTTTCAAGCCTATGTCTTCAGTTGGTTATAGATAATATAGAAGAATTAATATAGGTATAGGAACTCATGTATATATGTTTAACTTTTGCAGAAGTGGCTTGAAAAGAATGGCCCGTTTGATGCTGTTGTTGATGGTGCAAATGTAGGACTGGCCAACATTGCTGAATTCAGCTTTAAACAGGTAAGTGTGGGATTGTTGACTTTATTAGCGCATTATGAAAGCAGCTACTTAATGGTTCTTTCCGCTTGGTTGTAGCTTGATTATTGTGTTCGACAATTGCGTCAACTGAGCCCTTCAAAGAGATTGCCACTTATAATTTTGCATGTTAATCGAGTAACTGGTGGTCCTGCTCAGAATCCAAATAACAAGAGACTTATAGAAAATTGGAAAAAAAATGGTGTTCTTTATGCTACTCCCCATGGTTCAAATGACGATTGGTAATGAAGCGCTTCCATGATATTTTAGTTAGATTGAGTTTCTAATGTAATTTTTTTCTTCTTCTTATTTTACATTTACAACTCTGGTTGAATTGCATTATACATTTCCAACATTCATAGGAATATAGACTCTTCATTATATGTCATCTGTGTAATGTGCAGCCCTCCAAAAACCTCAGCTGCACTAAAATGTTGATTTGTTTATTGCAGGTACTGGTTATATGCCGCAGTTAGTTGTAAATCCTTACTTTTGACAAATGATGAGATGAGGGACCACTTGTTCCAACTACTGGGCTCTAGTTTTTTCCCAAGATGGAAGGAAAAGCACCAGGTATTCTAAATTATCACAGAAGTTCATGTTCATCATAACCATATCAAGATGCATTCATTGTAAGGTAGCCATGACTACCTTATAAATTCTGCATGTGTTCTGTATCTATGAACTATTGCCTAGCCATGACTAGAAGCAAGGATTTTAAAACCACACCATAGGGAAAAAAATTATTACAGCTGGCCATGCATATTGTCCTCAGTTTTTTGTTCAATATGCCTTCTGCACAACCATGTTTGCTTAACTATAATCCTAGTAATATACTATGGAATGATGCTAGTCTAGAAAAGCATATGAATCCTGCAATTAAGTTCCTTCAGAAATATAATTCATCCTCCTTTTGATTCATTTCCCTAACTATTAGCTCCACTGGCAATTTTTCTTAACTACGAAGTTTGTAAGAAAAGGTTATATAGTTATACTCCCTGTGTCCCTTATTATAGGAACACCCAACAAAAATCACCGGCATTAAGAAAAATTGTTGGAGTATAAATTTGTCTGAAATGTGTGACTTTACTAAATTTACCCTTTATGTATAAATGTTTTCAATGTTAATTTTTCTTATTCCAAGACAAATTGGTAGTATTAATAAGGGATATATTTGGAAAAAGAAGAATAAATGTATCTAGAAATTTGTAGAATGTCTTATATTTAGGGACAAACAAGTTTGTGTAAATGGTCTTATAATTAGGGACAGAGTATTAAAATTTTGAACAAGTTCTCGAGAATTTTTAGCCTTTCTTGAGGGTGATTACTAATTTGCTAGTTGTCTTCTATTAATGATATTTAGATATTTGATACCTATAATGAAACAGTAGACGATGCCTTTTTTTGTTTGCAGGTTCGAGTATCAGTCTCAACTCATGGAGCATCCCTAGTTCTACCTCCTCGCTACTCACTAGTTATTCAGGTTAGATGATAACCCAATTGATTTTCTTGTTCCCTCGGATATAGAAGAGCATGTTTCCACCAAGAAAATGATGTGGCTGTTACCCATTGGCTTAGCTTTGAAAAAGAATTCAAACCAGTGTGCCCAATGCATTGAGTTGAGATTTTTATCCAATTCTGTGGGGTTTAAAACTGAGATTTGAAACTTAAATTATATATGCTAAATATATTCATATTCATGAAAGATGAATAATTTTTTGGGAAATATAACTGCAGGAATCAGCCAATGGAAGTTGGCATGTGCCAACCGTAGCTAGCGATGACCCTGATATCCCAAGGAAATGGTTGTGTGTCACTAGATCTAGAAAAAACTCATTACATAATCTATGGGCATCAACCTCCGCGTCTAATAGCACTTGAGGAGGAAGAGGGATTGTTTTGGTCTTCTTGGTTTTTTCAGTAGTCATCCAAATTATTTCTTCACTTTGAATCGCAGATGCGTGCAGCTGCGATAATTGCAAGGTGAGTGCAAGGTGCTCCTACCATTTCATTCTCTTTTTGAGTGTTTTTCTTTATTACCATGCTGCTCGAAAAATATAAAGCTTCTCTTTCCTTTTAGTTTCTCTGTAGATTTTCCTTAATAACTGGTATGTGCTCTCAATATTCATAATGAGAAGGTTGATTTTCTTTTTCATTTGGTTCAGGCAAGTTTAAGCAGTATGAATCAAAGAGGCCTAGAAGTGGGAAGTATTTGAAGTCAATTTGCTCATATATTTTGCCCAAGAACCTCAGGTCAAGTGGCATTAAGTTTTTATAGGAGCGATTGATTGCAGGATCGGAACCGCTGAGTCCAATTTGTTACTGCTTCAGTCTACCTTCATAGACCTCCATTGTTTAATTAAGAAACAAAGGATAGTAGCATTGTTATGATATACTATATACCATTAATATCCATAAAATATGCACTCAATTGAGTGTTAGGGATGATTATTATTGGTACCATAGAGTTCACAAATTAACTGTACACAATTTTTTGGCCTATTTAAATTATTAATCTATTCTATTCATTTGCTGAGCATCATGCATTACTAAGCATTTCATTTGATGGGGGCTTCAAGCCATTTAATCATTAAAAATATGGACGTCTTTACATGGTGGTTGTATTTGGATTTTAGTTTGAATGAAATCAAACTAACGAGATATTAATGGCTTAAATGTAACGGAGTTTTCAAACAGCAAAAGAGGCAGCCTGTGAAGTTTGAAATACTCCATGATTATATCTAGCAGCGTACATGCTCTATTCTTAAACATGTATAAGCACCTCTCTAAGTATGCGCTTATCCATTTTTTGGAGGGGAGGGGAGGTATCATTTTAATTTTTGTGTTTGGTTCAGACTTTAGAATGGGAGGGGAGAGGGGAGCCAAATCCTTTCTAGCACCACTTTTTGCTCCGCCTCAAACTTCAGAACTTGGTCGGATTGAGATTCAACGACTTTAAGGCGGAAATGTCACGGTCACTTTGTGTCTATCTCTCATCTTTTTATTATTTCTCTTTCATCTTTCTCTTATAAAACGCATAAAATCACATTAAGGTCATCGTGACTTTTCTGTCTTAAAATCACTGAATTCCGATCTAACTTGGTTCAGTGCTAATAGAATTTTATAAATGCACCCTTTGCCAAGATAAATTCTTAAAAAGGTCATACAAGACCTTACAATAACCTATCTTATTGTGTGTTTGGACAAGCGGTGTGTTAAACGCTGCCGCACGTTTGGCCAAAAGCTCTAATATATAGCTTCAAGAAATCACGGCCAGATGTGCATTGGGAAGGGAGAAAAGCCAAACCATCGCAGATCCAAACAAGTCATTAGTAATGGATGAGGCTTAACTAGGGCCTTAAAAATATTTTAAAATAGATCAGATCAACCTTTACAAATAATTTATGTTAAATAATAGATCAGACTCAGTCATATGCTAAAGTTTGGAGCGGCCTTATCATACACTTGGACATGATATTTATGTAACAGACAGTAATGGTATGTCCTAGTCTGTTGTTGTGTTTGGTTCAATTTTTTAATTTCACTTGTAAGTATAGCAAAACTAACTAGGATAATGCTATGGTAAACAGGGTTATGATGCATGTATTAAACAATTAGTAGATGCTAACAAAGTTGCCTATTTTGTAGCTTAATGAAACTGTCTTATTAAACAACAGTTGGCAGATAAGGATTCTTTCCTTTAATTAGTAGCTAATAATTTGCAATTGAGACAAAACATGTGCTACTGCAATCACTGTCTAGGGTGAAATCTCCCCTTCACACACAAATTCATCTGCTGCAAACTAGTTTGATTAGCAAGAATGAAGTCTTCTGGAAAATTTACCACAAGGTTCCAATCACCAAGTAAATGTGTGACGTATTTACATTAATCATGGTCGTCCGATCTTAAAACAGTATAAAAGATTATTTAAAGATGATTCAGTGAAAATGTAATATAACACAACCAATATCAAACCGATAGCCGATATATGTTAATACATGTAACTGCGCAATTTTTAAATGTGCCGAATCCGGTCCCTCCAATTAGCTGACCATATCACATGTTGCATTAGTATAGACCTCAACAAAAATAACCAATATGTGATGTATTATGTCCCATGATTCATGAGTTTCTATTCACTCATTTTGAATTCCACAACCTCTGCCGTTTTTAGAGAATGGCCGGTGCTGTTTGTTTCACTTTTATGATTAGATGATTATTTCATTCTACCCCACCAAACATCACCTCTATACCACTCCCTACTATTCACATGAAAGAATAGTTTATTTGCTTCTGGACACTTCTAATGAATCACGCCAGTGACAGCTAAGGTAGCCAGAAATATACATGTTTGGATATGCATGTCTACACCAAATAACTACATTCCCTTTTTTTTCTTTCAAAACTTTATAGTACATGTACCTTTATCCACCCTTTTAATTTCAAGTGTCCCTTTACAATTTAAGGATAACCATTTCTTTATTTATTCAGTTTAATACAACCTGATTAGTTTGAGAGTTAACGAACTCCGACACTTTAAGCAAGCAGTTCGTAGTTTGATCCATGACTTTTACGTACGGAGTAAATTTAGTTGGGTGAACCTATCTTGTATATCCAACCAATTTTTCGACATACCGTCAAACAAGGCGGATACTTTATACCTATAAATTGGTTATAAAAAAAACAGTTTAGGTAAAGCTTATAAAAAAATCATAATGTTATATAATTAATAATGATAATAATGCAAACCATACAGATCAAGTTCATGAACTTATTTAACTAGCCTTGATGTAGCACTTCACAATTTCTACTATATATATATATAGCTCACATTAGAAGCCATTTGTACTACATTTCTAATTAGGAACATTTTCATTTTCTCATCACATTCTTATCCTTTCCTTCACTAGAAACTTGTGTAGATGGCTCGTGGCATAGCCTTTGGACGCTTTGATGATTCTTTCAGTGTGAGCTCCATTAGGGCTTATGTTGCTGAGTTCATCTCAACCTTGATCTTTGTTTTTGCTGGTGTTGGTTCAGCCATAGCCTATGGTTAGTTTTTTCTTCTTTACAAATGAATTAAACCAAATCAAGATTATACATGACATGACATGCAACTTCAAAAGTAATACATTGTTTTTACCATGATAAGATATTTCATTGAAGAAAATTACACCGAAATAGTATAATAAAAAAATGTAGACTATATGTTGCAAATAATAAAGTTTGAGTTATGGAAACCAAACATTAAAAACTTTGTACTTTTGCAGCTAAGTTGACATCAGGTGCAGCTCTTGATCCTGCTGGATTAGTAGCAGTTGCTGTTTGTCATGGTTTTGCTCTTTTTGTTGCTGTTTCTGTTGGAGCCAACATATCTGGTGGACATGTCAACCCAGCTGTGACCTTTGGGTTGGCTATTGGGGGACAGATCACTATCCTCACTGGTATCTTCTACTGGATTGCACAGCTTCTTGGTTCCATAGTGGCATGCTTTCTCCTCAAGTTTGCCACAGGAGGCTTGGTATGTTTATCATTCTTGCATCACAAGTTTCATACCTTTTTAGTTTTCAAAACATGTGGAACTATTGATCGATGTTTAAATATCTGTATTTGTTTTAGAAATCTAATTAATGTTGTTTTCAAACTATACACTTAATTGAGAGAAAACTATAAAAATCCGCAATGCAATTTATGCACCACGGATTCAATCTCTGACTAGTACATACAGACGAAAAAATATATGTTGGTATATAGATCAAACTCCTTACATAGATTTCAGTTAATATAAGAGACTAGTCTCAACAGTTACACTCGGGAGATAGAAACTGATTGTGTGTTGTATATTTGTTTTCAGACAATTCCAATCCACAGTGTTGCTTCTGGAGTTGGAGCTGGTGAAGGAGTTGTGACAGAGATTATCATAACATTTGGATTGGTGTACACAGTGTATGCCACAGCAGCTAATCCTAAGAAAGGATCATTAGGGACAATTGCACCAATTGCTATTGGTTTGATTGTTGGTGCCAATATCTTAGCTGCAGGACCATTCTCTGGTGGATCAATGAATCCAGCACGTTCATTTGGGCCTGCAGTTGTAAGTGGTGACTACCATAACAACTGGATCTATTGGGTTGGACCTCTTATTGGTGGTGGTTTGGCTGGTGTCATCTATGGCTATGTCTTCATGCCTTCAGACCATGTACCTTTGGCTAGTGATTTTTGATTTGATTGAGGTTGTTTTGTTGCTTTTGTGATTTGTGTTCCTCCCCAATAAAAAGGAAGGAAAGCAACTCATTCTCTTCTTCTTAGCTTTATCCTTTGATGTTTTTTTTCTTTGAATTTAAAACATTTGGTTCATCATTGTGTTCATGTAAGATTAATAGAGGTTGTCCAAGTGTTAATTTTCTATTTTGGCTTTTTAGTTTTCAATCGAGCACAATGTACGTCTTAATGAATTTATATTAGGGAAATGTCCGCGAGTTATCTCGAAACACTCTTTAGAAAGTTTGGCATTTATTGCATTAAAAATTGAAGTTTTTATCCATTTGGGGTTGGCCTAGTGGTTAACTTGGGATTTTGGAGTGTGCTCCTCTCAAGGTCTTAATTCGATTTCCTCTGGCTTAGAACGGGCCCCCCGCAAGTGGGCGGTGGGATTGGTCCCCTCAGACTAAGAGTGCTGCTATATGCAGCGAATTCTTTTTTCCGAAATTTCCACGACGCGTTGTGTTAGATAGGAGTGGCATGGCAAAACAGTTTGATGTATTTTATTCCGAAATTCACGGAATACACGATGGTAGTGGTGTTATATTACAAAAACTGTTTGTGATCCTTAGTGAATTTTTTTTTGCTATACCTAGCATTATTGATATTAAAAAAAATGTTAAAGTAAATTAGGGAAGAGTAATTTTCCTATCATTTAAAAATCAATCATTGAAATCATTCATTTTCGTGAATTCATCATTATGTAACTTTTTATAATAAAAAGGACCCTTTTCTATCATTCACAAATCATTCAATATCTCTTCTATCTAATCTGTACTATTTCTTGTAGATAGATTTTGAGAAAGTGAGAGAACATAAAAGAGAAAGAAATGTGATAAACAATGTTACAAAAAAACAAAAATGTACAAAAAAAAAGAGTGAAAATATGAAAATTCTAACAAAGATATACAACTTCTATTACAAGCAAATATCAAATATTATCATCACGATTTACAGCAAAGATTTTCTTCACAAAGACTCTGCTGACTCATCATCATCCTTTTCATATTTCCATTCATGTCCTTTCCACTCTGGTAATTGTTGAATCACAACCTACATCAAATGGAATGAAAATGTACCAAAAGTTTGCTCAATATAAAGTAAGCATAAATATCAAATATACCATTTTATTTTCTAATCTATATTAGCACAAAAATTAGTAGTACTAACCACTCCTGTGGAATCTGCTTCACCCACAGTTGTTTGACATGCTAATCTCCAATTCTTTGGTTTCTATTAAAAAAACACAAGATATCATATACTTAGCTTGGAGTTTTCTTTTCTTTCTTTCAATATGACAATTAATCAAGTTAACATTTAATCATTTACCCTCTTAAGTTTTTCCTTCTCTTTGTCAGTGCGAGGACTCAGAAGCTCCTTGCCTTCAAGAACCTAATAGCAATTAAAAAAAAAATACAATAAGTAATATATAACTATATACTACCCAATAAAATGTGTTTTTTTTGCTAGAAAATTAATTAATATAAGATTATTATAGCTCACCTCTACCATACATGTAGCACAAGTTCCACCTCCTGCACAATTTAACAAAATTCTACCCTGGAAAAATCAACAACAAAATAATTATCACCCAATTATTGCTTAAAAATAAAATAATTTAAGTTGGTGAGATAATTACATAAGGTCCATAGAGTTCAATGTTAGAATCCAACATTATGTTCCTAAGCTTTTGTCCACCACAAGCTCTACGATAGTGCACATCTGGTGTTCCATCTGGTAGCAACACAGACTAATCCACAAAACATTAGACATTAATTTCATAAATTTAATCAAAAATGTAAAACCAACTATATATAAGTATAATTAACTAGTTACATGGTATGTTATGCTACATGTATGTACATTTAGTATCGTATTATGGTTTATGATTTATGAAAGAATATGAATTTGAACTTACACTGACAAATGCAAAGCCTATAGAGGGAGGGTCATTAGAGTCACTAGTGATCTCTGAGTCCTTCCTTTCAGGGACAGTGCCAACTGCTCTAATTTTGGTTCTTGCAAAGAGTGTTGTGTTTGGTCTGAATTTTTTATGTGAGAAAGGAGAGAGAGGTGTGAATGCATTAGGGGTTAGTTTGAGTTGGAGGAGTGACATGTGTGAGTGAAATATGTCTTCAACTAGTGTTATGTTGTTGAAGAATTTTGCATATAATTTGAGCTTAGTGGAATGTGTGTTTCATTTGTGGTTGTTTTTTGGGATGAAGATGATGATCTTATCTCATACAATTTGAATTGGTTCACACCATAAAGAATAATGTACCAAATTTAATATTATATAATATTCATATCCATGTTGGAGATAAAGACATAAATTAATAACTCAAAAGAAAAAATGAAGTAATAATAGAAAAACAAAAACGCTAGAAGGAGGGGTCGAACCTCCGACCTTGTGGTTAACAGCCACACGCTCTAACCATCTGAGCTATTCCAGCTTGTTGTTAATGAAATGACTAATTTTATTTAAACAATTTTATGAAAGGCCGTATACATGCTTAACCCATCGATGGGATTGGACTAATATCATAGCTCTTAATTTTATTTTATTTCATAATAATAAACTCTTAAAAAAATTTAAGATACAAATATTTTGTATTCTTACAATTGTCTCGGGTAAATTTAAATTAAAAATGGTTGTTATTTTTTTTTTTTTTTTATCTTAATCATTTGATTGATAAGAGATGTCCCTTGTAATCTAGAGTTTTCTTAGGAAGTAAATAAAATATGGGCAATAATTGTTATAACAATGAGAGAAATTTATGGAAAAAAAAGTTGAAATTATGATGAGAGAAATTTATGGAAAAAAAAGTCGAAAATACAAGTGTTATTTTTCGTTTTCAATGTAATGTTTTTTTTTGTTTGAAATATTCAATGTAATGTTTTTATTAAGTTGTGTTTTTCTATTAATAATATAATGTGTATTGTGTATCACTCATAAGTTAAGATATTTCACTTTACATTTATGGTACTCATGGTTGGCACAATGAACAACCTGTCAAAGTTAGGTCTTTTGATCTCAAAATTTTGAGCTGAAAATTCAAATTATTGTTATTTTTTGAAAACTCAGTATTCGGCTTAAGGACTAGCTGATCTTATGAGTCCAATTTCACTGTTCACTTGCGACAGGGGAAGGGGCGGGGCAATTAAAGACAGATTATAGCATTGTATGGACTTAACCTACTAATACTGACTCAAGGGAGAATTGAACTCGAGATCTTGAAAGGAGCACACGAAAAAATACTAAACCAACACCCTCTGGCCAACTTAAGTGGATTAAATTCAATTTCTTATTAAAACAATTTTATTTGACATCAACAGTTAACATATCAATAATAACATTATATCTTTTCTAAATATTTGATGTGTGTCTAGGAGTCAATGATGTTTTGCTTCCGCTGGATATTTAAAATTCTAGTCTTCTGCATCAAAAATATTCAGTGAATGTTTATAGGGATGTACTAGCCAATAGCCATGCATCCCCCCTCTCTCCTCTCTCTACGTATAAATTGGTGTAAGGGTGCTCCCTCGATGGTGTTTTCTCCTCTAAAATGACTTACCAAGTTACCATTATGTGTTGAATGTTATGGACATACTTTTTTCGTCACTTTTTAAACAAATTTGGAGATGGAGAGATTACGAGAGAATCAAAGGTATCTTTTGTAGAGTTTCTTATCAATCTCTTATCACAAATAAGATGAGATTTCAACACCATATGTCATCCATTAAAAGTTTTCCTATATGTTCTTTAGCTCTTAAAACAATCATCTGTGTCGTTTGGGGATCACCATCATGCCATTTTGGTTTGGAAAAATGATTGGTGGTGGTTTTGACCGATCTGTTTATCAAACTAGAGATATTCAATTATTGATGATGAATAGTTGTACTTGAAAAGTCTATTTCATTTGGGAATAGCCAATCACCGCTACATTTAACATTGACGTCATTTGACAAAGCATAAATGATTTTGTTTTCAACCATATTCTTTGGTCTCACCATGCCTTAGATTCTCGTATTAAGCTTTTGGTGGAAGAGATCATAACTTATTGTGGACTTCAAACACACCGACCTTGTGTCCCTGTGACACATATCGAGTATACCTTACATTGTGATCCTCCTCTAGTGGATTAGGTAAAGGTGAATTATGACGGTGTTATAACTATGTTGAATCGAGTAGGTGCTTGTGGAAGACCGTTCTTTTTGAAGAAGCTAAACCAGCCCACCAAAATTAACATAGGAGAGAATCGAACCTAAGACTTTGAGAATGATTACACTCCAAGGCTCAAAGCCAACGCCACCATACCAACCCCAAGTGGGTAGAATTACCTGCGACCATGATACTACATATGCACGAAAAACAGGATGTTGCTTTATTGTGCATGCTAAGCTTTGGGGTATTTATCATAATTTAATTTTGGCTAAGAAACATGGCCTCCTGAATGTAATCGTTGAAAGTGATGCACTCAAATCTATTACTATGATTCAAAATGAAGTTTGTTCCGCTAGGAGTAATGTCGTTTTGTACTCCTGATTATCGAGTTTAGTCATGTTGTGGTTGGATTCTATCAAGTAGATGCGTATCTTCCGAGAAGTCAACCAAACAGTCAATGTCCTTGCTAAACATGGGTTGGAATTAGATTTACATTTGAATGTTTTACATGTTGTTCCTGACTTTCTGTCGCACACTCTTCAAGTGATTATGCGAGAATTTCTTTTCCTAGGTTTTCCTAATCTAGCTAAAGTGTGTTAGTATTTAAAATTTGTTTGTCCAATTTATTTAAGCACATAAAATAGAATAGGAAACTTGCACAAAAAGGAAAAAAAAGAAGAAGATAGAATATGAGATTATGTGTGTAGATGACTTAAAACCTAAAACCCTTGATAGATAAAAAAAAGGGCAATATGGCCCAAATTTTAAACTTTCGGAACTTTCTTTTCCTCCCTTTCTCCTATAAACCCACAAACAACCTCCGATTCCTTTCAACCCTTGTTTCCTCTTATTCTTCTTCTTCTTCTCGCCGTCGTAACGTCAACGCTTCTCCTCTTCATCTCCGCCGCCGAAGCACCACCACCAGCACCAACCCAATGGAAGTCGAAGAGAGTAACTCCGTTGGTTTCAACAAAAGAAGGGCAGAGGGTAGTGACAAATCCGGTTTACCCAAGAAAAATCTTCAACTCAAAGTTCGAAAACTTAATCCCATCAACACTATTTCATATGTTCAGGTAATGGGTTGCTTCTATTTTTTCTTGTTATGCTATATAACTTTTCAAACTTGTTGCTTTATTTATTTATTGGTTTTGATTTTGATTTTAGGTTTTGGGTACTGGAATGGATACTCAAGATACATCACCTGCTGTTATGCTTTTCTTTGATAAACAAAGGTTTATCTTTAATGCCGGGGAGGTAAGTTTATTGCATCTATGAGTTTTTATATGTTATATCACAAAGAACCGAGCACCTGTTAGAATTGACTTATTTGAGTTTATTTACCGGCACGAGGACTTGTGAGATTGTCTGAGAGAGCTCATGAAAACAATTTACGGCCTATTAAGCACCGACACGGATACCGGACACATGACACAGATAGTAATTTGAGAAAATAACATAATTGAATGCAATCACATGTGTCGGAGTCAGCTATTGTCACGTTTCCAACACCAGACACACCTGTTTGACACCGGACACAGACACACCTTCAATTTGAAGTGTTGGCGCTGCAGAGTTTATGACATGTATACAAACTGTCAGCTTATTTCCACAAGCTCTTCGGGATAGGTTATGAAAACTGGTTATAGATTATATGAAAAAAATTGACTTTCTTTCTTAGCTTTTGTTTTAGAAATAGTTTATACGTAAATGCTTGTATGATCAGTGCTTATGCTCTAAGCATTTGATTAAGCTGTTTATCAGAACATGACTTTAATATATGACTTGACTTACAAGATTTGTTAACCTTGTATCTTATTTCAATTCAGGGACTGCAAAGATTTTGCACTGAGCATGGGATTAAGTTGTCAAAGGTATATCATGTATCTCGAGCTTTAACACTTTTTTGTTGTGGTGTGAGTTTTACTTATTATTGAGTCACCAGAGATGATAGTTTACAACAATTTTTAGTTTCACACTCTTGCTATTATCAATGTATTGTCACTCTTGCTAATTTTCATCTTTGATTTCTTCAGATAGATCACATATTTCTTTCTCGTGTCTGTTCTGAGACTGCCGGTGGGCTCCCAGGTCCGTGTTGAATTATTGTTATTAGTAATCTTGTTGTTTTAGTCATTGTTCATACTATATTAACATCTGTAATTTGGTAGTTAATTTTATGGAATAGTTAAATTGTATTTCTATTTGAGAGTAGCTTTCAAAATACTCACAACCGGTCATCAACTCATAGGTTTACTGCTTACTCTGGCTGGTATGGGAGATGAGGGGATGTCGGTAAGTAGTAGACTAACTATGTATAATCTTCCAGCTCTGTCAAATATATTTACTATATACACGCTAACTTCTTTTAATTTGCAGGTCAACATATGGGGCCCTTCAGATCTTAAGTATTTAGTAGATGCCATGAAATCTTTTATTCCCAATGCCGCCATGGTTCACACCAAAAGTTTTGGACCCACCTTTGGCACTGTGCAGTGCCAAAGTGACCCCATTGTTCTCGTTGATGATGAGGTGGTCAAAATATCCGCCATTATCCTTCAACCCTGTCAGTGCCCTTCACAAAGGACAGATCATAGCACAGACATCGCTGATTCCCTCAACGGCAAAAAGCTGCTAGCTGCTAAGCCCGGTGATATGTCTGTAGTATATGTTTGTGAACTGCCTGAGATTATGGGAAAATTTGATCCGGAGAAAGCTAAGGCACTTGGTCTAAGACCTGGACCAAAGTATCGTGAACTGCAACTTGGAAATTCAGTGGAATCTGATCGCCAGAAGAATGTTATGGTAAGCTTCATAATTTTAACACATTCTATACCCAAACCAGGATGTAAGGAAATTTACAAAAGAAGCTGAATAGTGTGACAAATAGATTTCCCTTACAATTATGCGTGATTTAGTTTAATTTTAGTTTGATGTTGAGATTCCATACAAACTTATTGTATTTGTTTTCCTAACACCATAGGTTCACCCAAGTGATGTTATGGATCCTTCTATTCCTGGTCCTGTTGTACTAGTTGTAGATTGCCCAACAAAATCTCACTTGGAAGCATTATTGTCCGCAAAATCACTAGATACTTATGGCAATCAAGCGGGAAACCTGCCAAAGGCTGGTAAAAGTGTTTCGTGCGTAATTCACTTAACTCCTGAATCTGTTGTTTGTTGTTCAAATTACCAAAATTGGATGAAGACATTTAGTTCTGCTCAACATATCATGGCCGGACATGAAAAGTAAGGTCTTAGTCTTTCTGGAGAGTAATTTTTTTCTTCTTCTGGTATTCCTAGTTGTTTTGTTGATAATTACTTCTGGTTGCTCTTGCTGTTTGCAGGAAAAATATAGAGGTTCCTATTTTGAAAGGCAGTGCAAGAATTACAACACGGCTTAATTACTTGTGTCCTCGATTCTTTCCAGCTCCAGGATTTTGGTCTCTTCCAAATCAGAATTGCTCAAAACCTGGCTCTCTTGCTTTAAGTGAGGTTTGTTACTATGAGCTAAAAAGAGAAATTTGTTTTCATGTACACTGGTAATTAAGACATACATCATACATGTGAGATGTGTCTAAGCAAAGTGTTTGATTTGATTCTTTTTGCAGGATTCTTTTTCAGCACCTTCTAATGTCATTTACGCTGAAAATCTTCTCAAGGTATGGAAGATGGACTTTGCCTGGTTAACCTATTTGTTTTGAAAGATGTCAAAATAAAGTTTTTAGAATTTTAGAAAAATCTAATTTTCACACGTCTGTTGATGACAATTCCTTTGAAAAAGAAGAGATTATTATTTTTAAGTGTTAAGAGCTAAAAGCTTTATTATACTTAATGCTAAGACACAGGCTGAAGTAACAACCATGTGATTTTCAAATTAACAATATTTATAGTGATCTGACATTTGCAAATGTGTTTGAACTCTAAATGGTTTGATGCACCTCTATAGTAGAACTTAAGAACAGTATCCTTGTTGAATCCTTGGACTGTGGTTTTCTCATGAACCTTGTATGATGAAAAAATAATAAATAATTCAAGCAAATTAAGTCCCCAAATTTGCTGTAAATACATTTAGTGCACTTTCTTTTCTCTGGTTTTCCTCTATTTTTGCAATCAAATTATCTCCCATCTGATCCACTTTTCCCACTAGAGCTTCTATTAATTTTCTTACATAACTACTTTTTTTGGGAGAGTTTTCATCTCTTCCTTGATATGTACTGCTTAAACTATATCCCACATACATTTGTCACCTTAGGACTATTAATTTCACTTGTCTTCTTTGTCTCTTGCTTTTGCAAAGTTCATAAATTGATAAGTATATTGCTCTATGCTATACAGTTTACTTTGCGCCCCTATGTTAATCTTGGGTTGGATAGATCTTGTATTCCACCTAAAGTGTCTTCCTCAGAAATTATTGATGAGTTGCTGTTAGAGATTCCAGAGGTTGTGGAAGCAGCTCAGCATGTCAGTCAGCTCTGGGAAGATTCCAGTCAGGTGAAGGACCATTCAATTCCTTTGGCTGATCACAGTAAGGTGATTGAGGAGCCATGGCTGTCCGAAGATGGTATTACTCCTGCTTGCTTGGAAAATATAAGGAGAGATGACTTGGAGATAGTGCTTCTTGGAACTGGTTCATCCCAGCCATCCAAGTATCGAAACGTGACCTCAATATATATAAATCTTTTCTCAAAAGGGGGTTTGCTCTTGGACTGTGGTGAAGGAACCTTAGGACAGCTCAAAAGAAGATATGGTGTAAGTGGTGCCGATGATGTTGTGAGATCTTTAAGCTGCATTTGGATTTCACATATTCATGCCGATCACCACACTGGGTTGGCAAGAATTCTCACTCTGCGCCGTGATTTGCTGAAGGGGGTTCCTCATGAACCGGTGCTTGTTGTAGGACCAAGGAAGCTCAAGAGATATTTAGATGCATACCATAGACTAGAAGATTTAGATATGTTGTTTCTTGACTGCAAGCACACCTTAGAAGCGTCACTGGCTGATTTTGAGAATGACTTGCAAGAAACAGTTAATTCTCTGGATTTGAGCAATAATGATGCGGAAATAAATGCATCAAAAGTTGATTTGACTTTATTTGCTAGAGGGTCTCGTATGCAAAGCCTTTGGAAAAGACCAGGTAGTCCTGTTGACAAAGACACAGTTTATCCCCTCCTACGGAAATTGAAGGGGGTAATTCAGGATGCCGGTCTCAATACCTTGATTAGTTTTCCCGTTGTACATTGCCCACAGTCATATGGTGTTGTTCTAGAAGCAGAAAAGAGGATTAATAGTCTTGGAAAAGTGATACCTGGTTGGAAGATTGTATATTCTGGTGACACAAGACCCTGTCCAGAGCTAATAAAAGCATCTCGAGATGCAACAGTTCTTATACACGAGGCAAGTCTTCTATTTTAAATCTTTTTGCTTCAATTCTTTCTTTAGTGAACATTTTAAGCCCAACAATATACATTTCATCCACACAAGTGTTTTTTCTTCAACATGGGGATGTGTTTGCATAAACATCTTAAATAAGCTCTTATTGCATGAGTGGTTATGTATATGTTATATCTATTATCACAGATGAATGAGTGTTTATTGTAAGTTGTTTTCATGAGTTATTATGGATGCTTATTACATAAGGCGAAACAGCTTGTAAATATGTTACAAGTTGTTACAGAAATTCTCTGAAATACTTGCATATGTACTTGTGTCATAAGATATGTAAAAATAAGTTGTAAATCTTGGTAACTTATGAATTGCTAATTGATGCAGGCAACTTTTGAGGAGGGTATGGTAGAGGAGGCTATAGCAAAAAACCACAGCACCACCAATGAAGCCATAGAAACGGGAGAGGCTGCTAATGTATATCGTATCATACTTACTCACTTCAGCCAAAGATATCCAATAATTCCTGTAATCAACAAAGAACACATGGATAAAACGTGTATTGCATTTGACTTGATGAGTATCAACATAGCAGATTTGCCAGTGCTTCCCAAGATTCTTCCATATCTGAAATTGCTTTTCAGAAACGACGTGATAGTTGATGAGTCGGCTGATGTAGTAGATGTTGCCACTTCAGCTTCTTGACTAAATACAACAATTTACTGTTGTTTTGCATAATCTACTAGCATTTATCATTGATTGCCCTTGCAGCTACCCCAACATTTAGGTTGTAATTTTTTTTTTTGGGGTTTAGTTTAGTCCGTTCATTTATTGATTAGAAATAGTTTTGGTTGTTAAAGTGAAGATACCATTTTATTGAGTTTTTTAGGTACTATTTAGGGTTTAGGTAGTCTAATGATTAAGTAAAAAAAGTACTCTAATGATTGAAATTGCAAGTGTCGAGCAATTTATTCAAATAGATTTAAGAAATGACAGTTTAGTTTCTTGAATCGAAGAATGACGGTCAATTTAATTATTTTTAAATAGGTCTTGTTAACGAGTGTCTCCAGGGCACTCTAAACATACATACTAAAGAAATTATTCTTTAAAAAAAGTAATAACTTCAATTTTCAATACAATCCACAAACTTTCATAAAATCCTACCTCAATCTCATCACAATGTTAAAAGGTTTTATGTTTTGTAACAAAAAAAAAAGGTTTTATGTTCGCTTGGAGGAATTAAATTGAGGTTAGGATTGAGTTGTCATTTTGTAAATTTAGTTAGCCCTTATAGTTTGGAGGATTAGGACGGTGGTTTACTTTGGTTACAAGTATCAATTCATTCAATTGTTTTAGTTTTTAAATTTTCCTCTCAAACAAAAAAAAAAGGTCATCCATTAATTATATTAATATTTTAAGGATAAAAATTAATGTGAATCAAAACATCATCAACCAAACAATTGAACTCGAGTGATAATTAGGAGAACCGGAGTTTGAGTGGAACAATTATTAGGCCCTCTTCTCCTAGAAATCGAAAGGTTAACACGCAAAAAACATAATTTTTCTTTGTTTATTTATTGATATATGATGTGCATAATTAAAAAAAGAAGAAGTTATAAACATCAACTTTTTCATGAAAATGAAAACAACGTTGAGGAAATTTCAGGAATTGATAGCACAAGAGTGACGTGAAAAATTGCATTGTGATTTTGGGTAAGGATGCATATTAAGGTAGCTGTTTATTTTCTTTTTCATTCATATATAATAAATAGTAAAAGGATGAGCTATAGTTGCGGTGGTGAAATGAAATGGTCCAATATTGAACGATGAAATTGTGCGGTTCTCCAACGTTTGATAAAACAAACAAACAAACTGCATTACTTACGTACACACACTCTTTAATCCTTAACCACTCCATTACAGTTATTCTCCAAATTCATGTTAATGTTAACTTAATTTTCCTTTCATCATTTCGTATTAACAATAACAATAACAAAGTAAAAGAGCAACCATGATGGATATGACTTCATCAAAAGATGGACAATCTCCTCCAAATTCAAAGAAAACTTCCAAGAAACCTAAATGTATGTCTTAATTTGCACTTATAATTTGTTACATATATATCATATGATAACATGTCTTGTTTTTTTTCCTTGTGATTTACGGAGCTTGTATTAAAATCTTGAAAAATTTAGGGCTTGAGGCTGTTTCATATGTATAAAATTGTGTTATATTATTATTGCTCATAAATTTTTTTAATTTTAATTTGTAGATTCAAAATTCTCACAGCAAGAACTACCTGCATGGAAACCGATTCTAACACCTGGATGGGTATAATATGCAACATAACTCATTTAATTAGTGCATGTTTGAAACCACGGCGAGTTTGACAATATCACGTGATTTTGTCGAAGTTCCAAAATATAATATTTGTCAAAATCACGGTGGCACAAAATTCTACTATACATACCAACAATTTAAGCATGCACTTCCATTTCTTACAGTTTCTTAGTATATGCAACAATTTGATCAATGATTTTATGTTTGTAATTTTATCAGGTGATTGCCACATTTACTGCAATTGGAATCATCTTTATCCCTATTGGACTTGCATCATTGTTTTCATCAGGGAGGGTAATGAACATTACAATGCATAAAATGAAATGAATTTTTGGTACTGAATTTTATTTATAATGATAAAGAAATACTAATGCAGGTGGTGGAAGCTGTATTCAGATATGATGAGACATGTCTTTCTCCCTCTGATGCTAAAGATGCAGTTGCATTTATTAAAAGTGATACCACTAACAAGACTTGCACCCACAAATGGATTGTTAGTACATTCACTTCTGTTTCACAAGAGTTTCATTTTTCATTTTTATACCTAAATGGAAATAATAATTAGTTGTAAACTTTACAGGTTGAGCACAAAATGCAAGCTCCTATTTTTATCTACTACCAGCTTGAGAATTACTATCAAAATCACCGCAGGTATGCACGATTTCAGCATTATCAATCGTGAATCACAGAAAATATTAGTCTGTTCAAATTCTGCTACGCAACGGTGCTATAGCATGCGCTATAGCCACTATTTCACAATATTTTGTACTAAATTGTGTATTGTGAAACAATACCGATTCGTTCAAATTTCACTATTCAGTTTGATGATGCATTTCATATGATTTTGGATGATTAATTCTTGCAGATATGTTAAGAGTAGAAATGACAAGCAGTTGTGGAGTAAGTCAGCTGAAGGGCAAACAGACCACTGTGATCCAGTAGACAAAACAAAAGGAAATGAGCCAATTGTTCCTTGTGGTCTCATTGCATGGAGCATGTTCAATGACACCTACAAATTTTCAATGGAGAACAAGAATTTAACTGTCAACAAAAAGAACATAGCATGGGGAAGCGACAAAGGTTCTAAATTTGGTCATGATGTTTATCCTAAAAATTTTCAGAGTGGAGATTTGATTGGAGGTGCAAAACTCGATGAAAGCATACCTGTAAGGCCCTATTTGGATAAACAGTTTAATTATATAAACGCTTATCTTATAAGTACTTACATATAAGTTATTTCTACGCTAAAATATAAAATAGATCTGTTTTCATAAGTTATTATGAAGAGCTTATGAAAATAAGCTGAATACAACTTATAGACATGTCTTAAACGATTTCCATAAGCTCTTTCAAACGGTCACAAAATATGACTTCACAAATTACTTTGTTTTTTTTTCATGTGATAAAATATAATCGTTTACTTGAGAGATAAGTAATCTATGTATTGTGGCATGCATCAGTTGAATGAACAAGAGGATCTGATTGTTTGGATGAGAACAGCAGCATTACCAACTTTCCGAAAACTGTATGGGAAGATAGAGTCTGATCTTGAAGTGAACGATGAGATCGAAATACTAATACAGAACAATTACAACACATACGAGTTTCAAGGTAGGAAGAAGTTGGTTCTATCAACTACAACTTGGATTGGTGGGAAAAATAGCTTCTTGGGGATGGCATACCTAGTTATCGGTGGACTATCCTTGTTCTGTGCCATAGGTTTCATTCTTCTGTATGTGATCAAGCCAAGGTAAAGGAAATATTGTGCTTATTCTATACTACTTTATGGTTCTACATTTATATTTTTATGAGAAAAGATCATGATTTTACATTATGAGATGTAAAATGCTAGCGACACATTCTGTAACACTAACATTTGAATACGCTCTTTTCTATTGGTTGAAATTGACGAGTTCTGATCAAATTTATGCTTGGAAATTCATATGGCTACATGGTATAGAAAAGATGAAACATTTTTGGTTATTTGTAAGTAGCACTTTGAGCTAACATTGCTATATTGCTCTTTTTGCAGACCTCTTGGGGATCCATCCTACTTGTCATGGAACAGAAATCCAGGGATCTTAAAATGATTTGTTGCAACTCAATTTTTTTTTGTTGACAATTCATTGTCTTCTTTTGTCATTAGTTCTTTGTGTGACCAACATGGAACATGAGTGTATATAAACATTTATCAATCCTTTATGCAAATATATTACAAGTTTTGATCTGAAAAAAAAGTACCAATATTCTATAGAAAAGTTATTAACAAAAAAGATCGGCAAACTGGTCCATTAGACCGTTTTTTTTTTTTGACGGGTTAGGCGGAACAAATTGTGGATTAAGGTCACATGCATTTTTTTTTGGTTAGATAGATTGAAAGAGATAAAAGCACATTTGGTGACACTAGAAACAAAATCATAACACAAACCAAAGAGGCACTAAATACATATGGAAATTGGGATGACAAATTTCAGACCATTTGGTGAACTGCTTTTATGATTGAAACTTGAAGGAGTTTCATTAATGGACTTACAATTAATGCCACCAGATAAGTCAGGAAACGGTTAAGATCAACTTCACTTACCATGATGTAATCATTTTAGAAAAATAATCAGTCCTCATCAGTTAATTCAAAAGAAATTCATATTCCCTCAAATGATTCCCTTTATAAATTTGATTTTATATTTTTCTCTACATAACCTTTCAAATATATGATGAGTGTTTGGCCTTTCTCATATAGAAAAAGATTTTTCACTCATAGCCCGAAACTAGTTGTGAGAAGTGTAGAGAAGCTAAATAAAAAACATGAAAAAGAAAGAAATATTACGAATTATGATGCATTATGTAATAGAAAAATTAACGATGAAGATTGGTCCATTTGATAAGGAGCTGGTTCATTCGCGCAAAGGTGCGAGGTTCAACTTCTGCAAGTAAGGATTTTGTTGGCGAATAATGTGTAATAAGTACCTCTATAGTGCTATGAGCCTTGAAGCCTACCATGATTCCAGTGAGCTATTGAGACCCAAATAATCTAAAAAATTTACTAATAAAAGAAAAAAAATAAATTCAAGCTAAACCGAAAGAGTTATAAATTTTTTGGTGTCCCCATCCATAATCATAAACATTGGCTCAGAGAGCAGTTGTAAATGTAAACATACAACCAATATACTGTATATGCAGCTTATTTCTTTAATACAATTCAGCTATTGCAATAAACAAAGTTATAGCAAACATCTACCACCAATATATTTCATAACCTCATTAATTACACCAATATTCATATTCATATCCCACAACTCATCATATCATAACATTAACCAATACTACTTACTACACATTACACCACTGATCATGAAATGATCTTTCTTTTGAAGAGATATACAATTTACTAAGAAATATCAATGGACTCTCCCAACTCACCTGATTTTGCTTTTACATCATCAACCACAGTTCACAACAACAACAGTAACATCTTTAGAAGCCATTCTACAAAAGAAACACCTTTCTCAAAACTCTCATGTCCAACTTTCTCACGCAGCCTTCAAAACTCTCCCATTTCATCTCCTCAGCATCATTATTTTCCCACTAAGCTCTCTGATTCTGAGTCCCTACAAACAACCTATCATTGTGCATCTTCTGTCCTAAGAAACGACGGCCAAATCACGTCCATAGCATTATCATCAAGTGGTTTACTCTACACAGGCTCTGATTCCAATGTTGTAAGGTGTTGGAAACTACCTGAGTTCACTGAATGTGGACAGTTGAAGACTAAAGCTTCAAAGGTTGTGGCGATTGAGGTTTCAAATGACACTGTTTATGCAGCTTATGGTGATGGCAAAATTAGAGTGTGGACAATAATTTGGGATAACAAGGTGTTGAAACATGTTCGATCTGCTACTATTCCGAAGACACTTGGCTATGTTCGTAGCTACATCGCAGGGAAAGACAAGACAGTAAGTCTAGTACCTTAATTGCCTCCATAGCTGTAATAATTTATATCTGAGTATAGTTGTGATACACGGTCAAGGTAGAAAGTTTGACACCGTCAATAAATCACAACCAATCATATGTGTGATTTTAGAAATAGTTATGATTGAAATCAAACATTATTAATGATCTAACGATTATGATTGATTGGTAGTGTAAAAAATCATTACAATATGCAGTGTTTATGAATTCTATTCTTAACATATATGCATGTTCTTAGACTCACCTAACCATTTATTTATAAAATGTAAGTCATCATAACCTAATAATTATTTACTGGTTTTACTTGCAATTTTTGATATATCTATATTAACATTTTTGGTCTATTAACATGATTGTTTTGTTTGGTTGCTGGCATCACTCAGCAGATGAAGCATAAGAGACTAATAACATCAATGGCAATTAACACAGCAGAGGACATTATATACACTGCATCTCTTGACAAAACAGTAAAAGTATGGAGAATCTCAGACCTCAAATGCATAGAGACGATCAAAGCACACCCTGATCCAATAAATGCCATGATTGTATCCGACGATGGCGTTCTCTACACGGCCTCCGACGATGCCACAATCAAAGTTTGGCGTCGTAATTTTTGTAGCCATGATCAACCTCATTCTCTCACAGTAACACTTCATGCCAAATATTCACCTGTGAAAGCCTTAACACTAACCAATAATGATGGAGGAATTTTATATGGCGGATGCACTGATGGTTACATACACTATTGGTTAAAGGGTTGGTTTGCAGGACAATTGCAATATGGTGGATCAATTCAAGGACACACACATGCAGTATTGTGCTTAGCTAGTGTTGCTAAATATGTAGTTAGTGGTTCAGCTGATTCAACTAGCAGGGTTTGGAGTAGAGAACGTGAAGGACAACATGTTTGTTTAGCTGTTTTGGCTGGTCATAGAGGACCAATTAGGTGTGTAACAGCTTTTTTAGGAGGATGTTTGGTTAAGGAAGATGATAATGAAGATTCTTGTACTGTTTGTACTGGAAGCCTTGATGGTGTCTTGAAGCTTTGGCGTGTCACTCATACAAAGAATGCCCCTGATAATAATCAGTGTTTGTCCCAAGTTGGGAATAAGTATTTTGAATTGTACAAGGGATTTCAACAATAATACTCACTTATGTAACCAAGGAGAAAATGTTACTATTCAGAGGGAAGCATATAAAAGTGAAGAGAGAATCATTCAAATTGGTTGAAGAAAATGATACACCAATATATGTATAAGTACGTGCTCCAGCAAAGGGAATTCAACTGAATCAATTAGTAGAAAAACATGCATAACTGATCATAACTAATCTAAAACTAATTTTAACTGATGCAATTGCAACGAATTCAGAGGCTGTTAATCAAGCTTCATATATTTGATAAAGGTCTGTACGTTGTTCTATACATCAACACAAGGTGTAGTATGGATAGTGCTTAAACTCGTCTATATACAGAACAATTACCAGATGCAATGATGGGATTATGTACCGTATAGTGCCTTTATTGGGTAAATCGTAAAGGTTGTTTCTACAGTACCTAATGAAATGTGCATGTTTTACATTTTAGCAAAGCAAACTATTCCACCGTTCTTTAAGGGCCTCATAGGCTTCAGGACAAGGTATAGCCAGTAACCCATGCTTTCCATCGATACAAGTTTCAGTTGCTAGGCTCAGCCGTAATAATGTTTTGAGTGCATTGTCAATTGGCATTTCAACCTGGAAATTTCAAATCGTATAAGAATGCAAATTATGCAATGATTATAATCAGCACTACCACGTAAAAGAATAAAGTATAAACTTCAGAGGGCAGAACCCTGTCAATATATTACCTTTACTTTAAACACTTCATACATAAATCTCTCACAGTCCTCTCCTACACTTCGGCGAGAAGTGACCTGAAGTAAGAAGTGTTACACATGATTTATGTATCATCAAGAGGATCTGCAAACAGTTATTCCTAACAAAACAACTACATGAAAATGCATTGCAGAACTTCAGATAGCATAAGACGGTTGGGAGGAAAATTAACAAACCTGGCCCTTATCTGCTTTGAGCAGGACTGCATAAGCCAAAATAGCTTCCTTGTACTGCACATGTAAAGTTTTAGGAGAAAGAAGTTAACACCAGTCAAAATGCATAGTAATAAATATGAGTTAAGAACCTATGTTTCAAGATCAGACCCGGATTCATTTTACAAATTAAATATTCTGCATGGCCTTATCCACTATTGTGATTGGCACTTCTGTTCAGATTCAGACATTTGATTTATTAACGTAAACCACAAGAAACCAGTTCATAGTTGATGACTTTTATTAGGATACTGTACGAAGCCCGGATACATACTACAATATGGATAAAATATGATACTAATACGATAATAAGTTTTAGAAAGCAAGATATGATATGGCCAAGATCCATTAACAAATGTTTGTGTGTTTGAATAACTTAATGAGGAAAAAAAAAATGAAGCACCATTTATTTAACCGATTGATTCAACGGCATTGGTTTCGCCCATCCCCATGAACAGCAGAATTATAGATAGAAACTGGAAATATAGATGCACGGAAAGCATAAGGAGCGGAAGTTTCTCACTTGCTGCTGTTCAGAAGCATCTAAAAGAAAATGCACCGAGCCAAAGCCACTTGCTAACGTCTTTTCATAAAGCGTCTTGTTCACTAATAGCTGCAATATAATATTTTTGACAACTCAGAATCTCAGATAGTTTTATTTCCATAGAATGTGGAAGGTAGAACTATATTCTTTTGGTATAACAACAGTTTCAAATATTAATAGCATCTAAAAGAAAATATCATGTTAATCTACCTGATACCGATCCCACGTCTGTTTGTAACCTAGAACCACACGACTCCCAAATATTATTAGGGCACTTATGGCAACTACATCAAGTAATATAGCTGATCTGAAATAAAAATGAAAGTAAAATATTGTAAACAAGCACTCCAACAGTTTCATAGATGATGTACTTCTAAGCAGGAAAATTATTGGTGGAGGTCGAAACGAGGTGTTTCCTTCTAGTCGATTGAAAAAATGTGTGCATAGAATAAGGTTCAAAACAAAATAAAACCCTATTACTAAGGTATCATATATTAACCAAATATATTCCTATTATATCGTTTGAATCATTATCTCCCCTTGTTGATAGTATTATTCTGAAAAAAAATGTTTGAAAAGGAAGGAAAAAAGTACACGATACAGGTAGCTACCCGCATTGTGAAAGAAAAAAGAAAAAAGAAAAAAAAGGAAATTCCTTTCTAGCATCAGAGATAATCGAGCCTAGAGACGAAATTAGAACCGTAATTAAAATTAGTAAATATCATTTAGATGCAGAAACAACGTTTAGGAATATCATCAATATCATATGAAATTAAGATGTACTTACGGGGAATCTGAGAGATTTTCAAATTTGTAGTTTATAAAATATGCCAGGAATCCCAAAATTGTGGCAACATCCAAGCGCACCTGTAAGTTTGCAGTTAAAAGTTACAACACCAAACAAATAGGGTAAGTAAAGGAACATTTACAACCAATATTCTAATGTTATTTCATCACTACATTCTTATTAAATTATTACGGGAAAGAATGCATACTTATATATCTGGATTAAACAGACATGTATAATGTATTGGCTTGTAAAACTGGGCCAGGTTCTGATTTAAAGAAGTTTGCTTTTCTCTTGGAAAATTTTGGAGCAGAGAGGAGAAAAAGCTCAAACTATATCATGATATACACTTACGGACATAGCAGACAACTTTAAAAAGAGTTAAAAACTCAAAAACAAGAAGCGCGAGTTCTAGAAAATTTCTTACCGTGTCTATGATGCGGAATGATAGCTTTTTGTGAGGAAAAACTACCTGCAAATAAATTGAATACCATCTGAAGAATTTTAAACATATAAACATCCAAAGTTACAACAGGAACAACACCAAGAAAAGTCTTCTTATCTGACATATGACAGACCCTGTAGTATCAAAATAATTACCGGTAAATCTGGAAAAGGAATTTTCTCATAGATCTTTAATTGCAATGATGGAACCTCAGCTTTATCTTTACCATTTATTTCAACTTCCTTCGTATATAGCAGAATTAATTCTTCAAAGGCTGGTTCCTATTTTGCAAACGTATAAAATATGGATCAATATTCCAGCATAATTATCAGTCCTTGAAAAAATATTGCCAGTAAAGAATTCTGTCAACTATTGCAACTATGAACTTACTCAATCCTTGCCTGAAAAATTGAAAACCTCTCTAAATCATTATTAGTAAAATTAGGAGAGTTCCATATTTTTATACATAATAAAAGATTTATAATCAATCTTCCCTCTTTTGGAAGGGAATCCCATGTAGAAATGAAGGTCACAAACATAAGACATGCCGTCAGAATGGCTCACCTAAATACATATTTGTGTAACCCTACAAGAAATTGTAGATTATGGGTAATACCTGCAGGACTGATCGTGAGAAAAGTATGGAAATGGAAGTTTTTAACATTTTCCAAGGATCATTTCTGCAGTATTTCCTTGTTGCAGGTCTCCATGTATCAGTAAGTGATATTCTTGACAAAAAAGTAGGCCTGGATGGAGAATATCAATGATCGGTCATGTCAAACGGTGATGCTTCAACCAAACTACACTATAATAGCAAGGTAAACATGAAATCAACATATATTTGTAATTTGGAGATATTTGATCACTCCTGCTGCATCCAACATATTTCAATTTCAAGGCTTCATTATTATACATGATTCAAAATCTTTATTTCCAACAGACCAAAACATTAAGAATAAATTATAACAAGAAGTGGGAGTTATTGCATATATAATGTCAAACAGCAGATAGCTCAATTGGCACTGTCCCTAGTCTTTAATATTGCCGTGTGATGATGATGCTGTAGGAGGTTTGATCCTCCATATAGCCACCTATTCACCTCCCGTACCAGTGTGCTTTCACTTTCAATGTGCAAAAAGAAATGCATCAACAATAATGGAATGAGCTTTTAATGTTAACAGAGCTTAAAGCTAATTATATTATAATATAATTAATATTGTTTGAGTGTATCTGCAAGCTATGAAACACTAAACCTTCAAGAAAGGAGCCATATCTATCTCCAAGATGGATCATATATAAACTTAACACTCACACAACACTCTGATACTTCTGAATAGTGATGTCAAGATTATATTTTGTTTGAATATTTAAATCTGTTTGATACTGTCAAGACATTCTTTACATATGTTGGATGAGCATAAATATTTTGTAAGAACCCAAAAGTATGTGACATGGAAATGCTATATAGATAGTATTTTGGTATTCATTTATTTATATATTATATATGCCTATACTGCATTGCTTAGTTTTTCCATGTCACTGTTGCTGAAATCAGAAATATCGTTTCAAATCTGATTTCTTGGAATGATGGAAAGCAAGCATTAGTTCCTTTATCATTCCAATAATAGGAGCTTCTAGCAGAGTTAACAGACAGTAATAAAAGAGCTGTTTGTGGAGCAAACCTTAGATAAGGTTCAGGAGAGTCACCATCATTTTCAACCTGACAAGGTGTTTCTGGTGTAGGGGGAATAAGTCCAATCCAAGAAAGCAATCTCCTCAAGAGCCTTTCACGGGGACCGACAGGTGACAAAATCCCTTCATATCGAGCTACTGCCCTCTGAGCTGCCAGCCAAATAGGGAGTTCTGCATTTGGTACTTGGTTTTCATCTATTTGCTCATCCAAATCATTGTCATTGTCAGTATAGATCAGTGACTTTTGAAATACTGACAGTTTCTTTAGCCAAAGCTTCAATCTATCTGTCCAATTGCGCACTTCATGTTTCTGACTGATTATACCTGATACCTAAGTTGTTAAAATTAGTAAGATACTTTTTACACAAGTTAGACATAATCATGATATCATATATAGCTTCTAATTTATTTATTTTTGTTTTTGAAAAATGCATAACTTCTAGAGTTGACAGTACCTAACTAGAGTATGATATACCCTAGTAGATAGATTGACAGCTCCAATAAGTTGATTAAACATAATTTAGAGATAAGCCGTATCAAAAGACCAATTCTCATAAAGAAAACAGGTAACTGCCATCCTTAGAAAATGTAATAACTTTTATCAAGAAAACATAGAGTTGCCCTATCAAATATGAAGAATGAAAGTAATTGATGGAGGAATGTATAATATAAATTATGCACATAATCAAAGAGAATTGTAATTAAACAAATCCCGATGCACATATTTTCCAATTTAAGAGCGAATTCATCAAAGCCTAGTGGCCAACACACATACACTGGGGAGGGGGAAAGGGTGGTCATAGGATCGAACCCATGCACCCACACGAAATGTCCTGGCACACACACCTGTGCTTTGGCTAATAATGTTGCCTAATTATAAATATTTCCAGATTTCCTAAATCCTATCCCTATAAAATTTGTGATATAAATTTTGAACATCGAAATAGTCAAATAATATATGAGAAATATGTATTAAAGAATATAGGAAAAAGAAATCTGTTTCTGCACACAGCATGCTTTTCCATAATCTCAATTATTCGATCTTACTACAAATTTTGATTTTATAATACTGTGACTAACTATATAATGGTACAAGGATAAAAGTATTTCCAGTGTGGTAAGTCTGCTTGGCAAAGCATAGGTGATCTAACTTGTTAAAAGATCCTACATGTCAGCGTATAATGTGTATTCAAATAGACTCTAATCTAGTTAAAACTTGCCTGTGTCATTTTCTCATAGTAGAATATCAAAGATTATCTACCTAAATTAATTGATTCCATTGAATGAATAAATATAAAGAAAGGTAAATGATGAAACCACCACAAAAAAAGTATATTTGTGCACGACAATGTGTGTAAAGAACTTTCTTCGACATGCCTGAATAATGGGATGATTCTATGTCTCTACTCAGATATCAAGAAAGGTAAATGACGAAACCACCACAAAAAAAGTAACCTCGCTTATTTTGGAGCCAAGTTTTGCTAGTGGTTTTGATATAACAAAGAAGATTGTTTGCAGAAGCCTGGACTGTAAGTAATCCAGTTTTTCAACAATTAATAGGCCATTCTGCTTCTCAGTTGCATAGCCCCGCCTACAATAGAAAAAGATAATACATAACTCTCAGATAACAGAAGAAATGTGCTAAGTTATATATTCTGCTTCTCAGTTCATCTAGAAGGTTACCTAAACCAGAAGCTTAACTAGCCAGTTAGAACAAATATTGGGTCAATAATCAATTCTTATCCCACCAAGTGGGGTCGGCTACATGGATCAAACGACGCCATAATGCTCTATCCTATGCCATATATCTATCTACTCATTTGAAGCTTTGACAGTGAAAATATACCGTTCAAAATATCCTAGTGTGCCATATAAATACTTCATTTGATTGAGCCTTTTCAAAGCTTAAAAGATTAATTTTTTAAATTTGATTTGAAAGTTAGTATAAAAGAACAAACATGCAGAAAAAATGTATATGAAATTACCTTACCTAAATATAATGGCATTAGACTCGTACGCTTTCTCCCAGTCAACATATATTGGCAAGGTAAGGAGATAGTCTGTATTCAATGCAGATGTTAACATTAGATCCCGAGCTGATAGTTCTTCGAATTGTGCATTAGAAAGAAGGTGCATGAAAGCACGTTGGAAACGAGTAGCGATGGTAACTCTGCCAATATGTTTGGAAAAAAATAATTGATCAGAGCATTACTAAGAAGAGGAAAGATGAAAAGAACATGGTTGAATAGACTGGTTCTCCTCTATTTTTCAAACTAACAGTCGCCACCCTTATTTGTTGGAGAAATTACCTTCATCTCCCCTCAAGTCTTTGTGATATAAATTTAATTCGTTTCCAACTTATACTGACTAGAACTTCAATCAGTCACAGTAATTCTTTTTTAATCTATAAAGTTTAGAGCAACAATTGAATTCAAAGAAGCATGTTAATTGGAAAGGAGCAGAAACCTGGACCCCGTATCAGAATCGTTGTCAGGAGTTATGTCAAGAGAACGCAAAAGACTCCCGAGGCTGAGAGCATACTCAGAGAGCATAGACTTTTGCGGTTGAAGCTGTATATCCTGATAGATCTGCCCATTCCCGTTCCCGGTTTGAAGGATGTCGTCATTGGCATAGTTTGAATTGTTTCCATTGGCCACAACCAGTGTCTCTGGTACAAGAGGGTCTTCATCCTCTTGAGCTTGGACTGCATTGGTGAGGTGATAATCCGAACGCATTTCCTCTAAGATAGTCTTATGTTCAGCATGAAGTATAGAGTCCAAACATCTGTAGATTATATAGTAGAGTAGTCTAGTGTTAGAACAACAACTTGTAATAGAAGAATCAAAGAAGCGATAAATCACAAGACAATGAACACAATCATTTGTTTATGCAATTCGGTCCAGTGTGCCTACATCTGCGACTATAGAGCAGCTGTAGTCGTGTATTACAACAGTGTTGTTACAAACCATATATATAAGAGTACTGTCCAGATTACAACCGCACTGTCCCACTCGCTCAGCTCCCTCGCCCCTCGCCCTATTCTATGCTTATGAGCCATACTCAACATATTAGTGCTAATGTTGAATAAAGTGTTTGTTATTTGAAATGAATATATAAAATTGATAGTACTTACGAGGTGAGAAGGCGAAAGTGATGAGCAGTATCTTGATGAAGCATGTTAGAGAGGATTGCATCTAGAAGTTGGGACTTGGAAACAGGGATGTGTTTCTGTCTAGGCACTTGTATTTTAGAAATTCCCACTTCTTCTTCTTCATCATCATCATCCTTGGAGTTTTTCTTCTTGTTGTTGGGGTTTTCACTCTGCCTCCCTTGTTCTTCCAGTTCTTGTGACTCTGATGCAACAGATACTACTTCCTGCAGCCTTGAACAAGGAAGCCTGTGTTGTCTGAGAAGTGGACCGGAGGCGGAGAGTAACTGCTGCCGGCGGCCGTGGTAGTATGGGAAGGTGTGCTGCCGCTGCCAAATTGGAAGAGCTTTGCTGGAGGGGAAAGGATGATAATAATATGAGCATGATGACATTTGGATATGAGAAATTGAGAATGAATGAGAGACTCAAATGTGCAAGGTACGTGTATCAATGTATTATGTATGGTTTCTAAAGAGGAAAAACCAACCAGTAAAATATCCATAATTTATCGATTACATCAAAAATCGAACCAAACCGATCATTATTGGTTCAGGTGACGAGTTCCAGATAATTGAGAACTCGATCACCCAACCAATTAATTTTGGAATAAACAAAGTTTAGATGAGTCGGATTTTCAAGGCTCATCTAGATGAAAACAAATCTTAAGCTCAAAGAGTCTCTGACCATCCATTAAAAATGTTCTCATGTCGACATCTTGAACTTACATCCTTGTGATTTAGGGGGGTGTATTAGATTTAGATTTTAAAAGATTATTTTGGCAAACAAAATTTGTGAGATTATATTGATTTTATAGGATTTTAAAAGACTTTTTTTAAATGACTTTCTACAATCAGGATTTTAAACACAAGATTTGGATGGATTTATAACACAGATTTGCAAAGATTTCAATAGACTTCATGGAATTTTAAGATTTGAGAGGATCGCATGGATTCTTAAGAAAAATTCAAAATGACAAGAGTGAATAAAAAAAATTATGAATTTTTTTTTTTTGACAAAAAAGAAATTGTGAACTTATAATATAAAATTGACTGATAATAATTATAATAATAACCCGTTACTAATAAATAATAACAAAACATTACATAGTAGTGTAAGGTCTACTAACAACAACAAAACAATATGCTAAAAAACACAAATAACGATAAATTAGAAGAAAAAAATTGACTTAAAAGAATCATATAACTTAAAAATCTGTAATATTTACGGATGTATAAGCATGTAATGTGTGTAAGAAACACATTCGACGATGAGAAGCAACAAGGTAAAAGTTTCAAATGTATGGTGTACTGAGCAAGGAATAATAAAAGTGAGGGCTTATGAATAATAACAACAAGAAAAGAGTATGAGCGTGGTATGAGAAAAGAACAAAACAAGAATCATGGAAGTCTCAAAAAGTCTCAAGAATATTTGTGAGATTGTTGAATGAGCATGTTATGTGTATTTTTAGCTAAAAAGTCTCACAAAATCCACTCCTTAGAAGAAACAGACAATTTATAAGTTAGTCGAAATCTCATTTGAATACCACCAGATTTCGTTGCCCTGAACAAAAAGTCTTGATTGAATACCACAAGATTTATTTATATTCTATAAAAGTCTTACTTTTTTATTTTTAAAAAGTCTTTTATAATCCCAATTAAATACACCCCCTTAATCAACTTCTTATCAATTTCACCAACATAGTGGCAACATTCGTCACACATATCATTTTGTTAGTTTTTATTTTATTTTCAACTAGTTACAAACCTGTGCATCCGCACGGGTAGTGGATAGTTGGATAATATAATTAAAGATGGAACTTCACAATAAAATAATATTATGAAGAAAAAAAAAGTTGACAAAATTCAAAAATAAAAGTTATTAAACGACATACATGAATTATATTTAGATTATAAGTCTTTAATGTTGTTTATGTTTATGAAAATGAAAAAAGTTAATGAACATGGTGGTATAAAAAGCAAAATGGAAGAATAAAATGAAATGGTAAAAGTGAAACAAAAATTTGTAGCGATACAGTACAGAAAAACAAAAAAGATGAAGATATTGGTGCAGTAAATTGTAATATTAAAATCAGCATAGAAATAGTAAAAGAAAGCAGTGAAATATATATAGGTGTTGGTACATAAAAAGATGAATAAGAAAAAATTGAACTAATAGTTAATAATTGAAAGACAACAAAACTCATAATTGAATTTAGAGTACAATTCAAGATGCAAGAACTTTGTGAACAAATATAAAGTTTGACGCCATTATTGAGTCGCACTTAAATACCAATTGACTTTTGGGAAGAATGTTATTGTGATAGCAAAATGATCTCCAACTGTAACGTCCGCTTTGAACTATTTTATTTATTTAATTATTTGATTGAGTTTAGAGTCTTTTTAAATAATTTATTTGATTTATGGTGATGTGTGTTATTTTTGTGTTATATGTTGGTGTTTTAGTAGCATATTATATTATAATATATATGTTATTTGGTGTAGAGATATTATGTTATTTGGTGTAAAAATATATTTGTTATGTGGTGTAGAAATACTATGTTATTTGTTATAAAAATATATGTGTTATTTGGTGTAGAAATATATATGTTATTTTGTGTAAAAATATATTGTGTTATTTGTTATAGAAATATGTTTGTTATGTAGAGATATATTTGTTATAGAAATATATTCGTTATTTGGTTTGAAAATATATTTGTTATTTTATGTAGAAATATATATATATATATATATATATATATATATATATATATATTATTTGTTGTAGAAATATATTTGTTATTTGTGTAGAAATATATTTGTTTTAGAAATAATAAGATATGATGATATAATATAATATATATTTTGATGATGTGTGTTTTTATGCATTTTTAGTATTATCTTATTTGATTTATAATATAATATATTTAATTAAATATGGGTTGTTACATAATTTTAGAGAATTTGAGGGAAGGAGTAGAAATAAGATAAGATGAGTAAGAGAATATTAATAAGAGAATTAGGGTTAGAATTATTTAGTACGTGATATAACTTTTGGAGAAACCTAGAGAAAAAGAGAGGAGGCGCGAAAGAGAGAAGAAAAACCTAAGAAGAACGCAGCTTGATTCAGGAGACCAAATTAAGGTAAGGGTGAGCCTAGCTTTCATTATATTAAACTGTAATTCAATTCAATTATGATTAACAAGAGATGGATGAGTTTTTGAGAGAATTAAGAACTAGGTTAAGGTGAATGAATTAAAAGATGAAGTTGAAAGGTGAGAATTAAGGAAAACTAGTTTAGGTTTCGAATTGAGTTTCTAGTCTTAAAGAGTGGATAATCTAGTAGGTTAATGAATAATTAATGTTCTAATGATAGGATAATCATAGGGTGATGTTTAAGGTCATGTTTTGAGGGTATTGGATCGAAAACGGAGTCGAAAAGGTTTCCCCAATGCGAAACCGCAACTGAACTGCGATTTTGTTGTCGCTGTGCAAAACACGTTACTTGTTGTCTCAGTTTGACAAGTTTAAGTTCCGAACTGGGTTTAGGTGTCTTCATGAAAGTTGTAGATACAGATTTTAGCTTTCACTAGCCTTTGGAGTGACTCAATTTAAGCTTTTAGAACTCTAGATATGATTAAAATACTACAGAGGGGTCAACAGACTCGTTCTCTTTTCGATTTTCTGTAACCGAAAAACTAAAATAAAAACTGGGACTTTTCTGTTCATAATTAGCTTTTGATGTCTTCATGAAAGTTGTAGATAATTGAGTTAGCTTTTTAATGGCTTCAGAGTGACTCAAAAATGTTTTGTGAATCTTGAGTTATGATGAAAATAGTCCAAGTAGGTCTTGAGAAAACTTTAAGAAAACTTAGCATAACTAATCCCAAGTTAGTCCAAAGACTTAGGGTTGATTTCCAAACTTCAAACTTAGGTATTAGGGATTTATTTAGGTGTTTTATGAGTATTTGACTTATGTCTTATTTAATCATACTTGATTACTTTTGAAGAATGTTATTGCTTATGAATTATGAATGATGAGTGCATAATGTGCTATACTTATAAAGTTAATGTTATGATTTGATGTTGTTAATAATGATTATGAATCATATGTGCATTATGTGAACTATATTGTAATATATGTGATGCCTAAATGATGAATTTTTGATGTTGTTATATGATTGATGATTTGCTGCCATGTTGCTGTTATTATTTAATTAAAGTTGCATGAGTCGGTCTATGATGTGAGATGTTGTCCAATTTGTTGGAGTCATATGAGAAGTTGTGCTAACTTGTTTAAGATGTAAAGAGTCGAGTCCATGCATTTGCATAATTTGAGACGGTGGAGCTTTTGCTCAAAGCGACGGTGGAGCATTTGCTCAAAGCGACGGTGAAGCATATTAATGCCTATATATGGTACCACATGCATATAAGATGTCTAAGATGTTTAAGATGTTAGAGTTGCATAGTCGAGTTGCATTGTCGAGTCGAGTTGTTTAAGATGTTTTGTGATGATGTTCTTTGATGATGTCTAAGATGTTTTGTGATGATGTTCTTTGATGATGATTAAGATGTTTTGTGATGATGATTCTTGATGTTGCTTAAGATGTTATGAGATAAATATTTGAGACGTGCTTATATGTTAATTGTTGTTAAACTTAATTGTTGAATTATCTGTTTATTATATTGTTTGTGAATCTCACCCCTTCTGTTGGAATTGTCGCCTTGTGGGCAAGTGCAGATTTCCAGGACTAGCTGTTGATGTGAGTGGACTCCTCACGTGTCTAGGTGCTCTGATACGTAACGGGATGGGGAACTTTGCTTATGTTTTCTATTCTTTACGTATTTAACTATGAGATTTTATGAACATGATATTAAAGAATTTGATGAGATTTTACGTAGAGGCCTTCGTGCCAAAGTTGTTTTTAAGATTTTTGAAATAAGTTCCGCTGCGAAGTGATTTAAGATTTGATTGAAATATTTTGAAGGATAAATTATTATTTATTCCATTGTGATTTTAAGAAATGTAGCATTCCGTTTAAGTTGTGAAACTCTGATTATTATTTTGAGAAATTTTTATGCTGCGAAAACGGGGTGTTACACCAACCACGTGTTATCATAACTTTTCTTGATTTGGTAATGACATTCATTTTGAATTCCAATTTGCAAATAGTTATAGTATTTGATCCTCCACATACTCGGAGATAGTCGTGATTTATGGTTCGGAGAAAAGCTCCAAGGTCATATGGTAGAATCTGAAATGTATAACAACATATAAGAAACAAAAAGAACAAAACTAAAATTTGAAACATAAACTGAAAATATATACTTAATAAATTATTGAAGTAATAAAGCAAAATTACTAATTAAGTAAGGTTTACCAATTTCGAAGTCACTGATTTAGTATCTGGTACTTCAACCTGAAATGTTAAATCTTTAAGACATGAAGTAGTTAATTTGTGATAACGTGGATATTCATTATTTGGTGCAGAATCGTTGAAGATTTTGATTAGAAAGATACTATTTCCTACATAAGTGTAAGACATTAGTGGATGCGATGTAATATTATAAAAAATTCTGAAATTATCCCAGCCAGTTGAAATGATTGGAATGAGTATAGATCTGTTAAATTCAACTTCATGAATATTGCCCAAACCATCAATCAAGGTACATTGTTGATCAAGTTCATCAAAAATTTCAGCAATAATAATGGGATCTAATTCGCAATAAACCTGTTATATCAATAAAACAACATTACTTAAAGATATAATGAAAACCTTGTTCAATATGCAGTTAAAATTAATTAGTTGAATTACCTTTGTGCAAACTGCAACGAAGAAAGGACGATTTGTTTCAGAAGTCATTAATGGAGCTATGCTGCAATTTACTGATTTTTGATTTTGTGGTAGTTCACTAATTGATGAAGAAGTTGATTCCATTGTTAGTGGGTATTGTGCAATGAAGAACTTTTGAAATTGTAAAGATAGTGTCAATATATAAAACAAACTTGTAGTATATTGAAGAATATAATATATTATTATATTGTATGTAGTTGTCTTTGTATGAACTATTGTAATAAATGATTACGAAAATCTTTGGTAAGTAACATGAAATAGTGTTATTGAAGATAAGATTGTGAGAAAGTACAAAAAATTTACATTGGAATTTAATCCATCCGTCCCTTAATTTAGCCACCTATTGTTAATTTCACATTTATTAAGAAATGTTGTTGGTGTAGTTAATTTGTCTTTTTTATAGTATAATTTTATAAAATTATCCTCATTGTATTATTACTAATCTGTATTTCCGGTGTTGTTTAAAGAGATAATGTGAAAAGTATATTTATTGTAATTTTAGGAATCGTAGTAATAATAAATAAGGATATAGATGAAACAAATAAATAATTTGTGTTGTAATTTGTAAAAGAGGTTATACTTAGGGAAAAAATAAAATAAAAAGGGTTTATATTAAGGGACGGAGGGAGTAAAATGTAAAAAATAGTTAGATAAACTATATTAGTCAAACGAATGCAGCAGTAGTTGTGGTATATGTTCATATAAATATTTTCGAAATGAAAGCACAGATGTCTAACGGAACTTTAAAACAATGTAGAAGCAGGCAGTTATATAATAATTTTATTTATAGTTATGAGGTGGGACAACAGAATGTAATTGTACCATATAAAAAATAATAACTTTGGTCATGTGTTTGTAAAACTACAATTTTTATTTTAAATTGAAAAAAAGTTGGTATATAATTTTTGTTTATCATCTGTTTGTAGTGTGGATGGAGATATTGTTATTATTGATTTACAATATAAATTTATGCATACATTATAATGTTTGAAATAAAAAGACATGTTTCGATAATAAGAAGTTAAAAGATGGTCAAGAAATTTTGATAGACAAATAAGCATAATCTTATTTTAATAAATAAGAATGCAATATAATCATTGTCATACTCTTGAAAATGAGATTTACAAAGGTAATTGTAAAAAAGTTGAACAAATTTCTACATAAACTGAAGTACTTAAATAATAAAAACATTACAAATGTAATAATTATTTATCGGAAATTTAAATCTGATATAACATCCGGGATAAAAGTGATTACGTCGGCAAAATTTATTCTACATAGGTCCTAATTGAATGATTTGATTGTTGTTGAATTTTTTGAGTATGTCGATATTCTGATTTTGGCCGTAATCTCCACATATAAGTAAATTGTCGTAGACATTGTAGTTGAGATAATTTGCAATATTAGATGGTAAATCCTGAAGAAAAAAAAAGTTAGACATAGTAATTAGAATCAAAATTATGTAACACAATATTTATACAAATATTGGAGTATAAACAAACTAGTCTAGATTTGGTAATGTCACTCTTCATGAGTTGAATGTCAAAGTATTTGGTTTCATTTGCTATTAAACTCCTGCTGTGGAACCTTGGTATTTGATGCATATCTTCTAGTTCATTGAAACTAAGGAACTTGAAATTCTTTCCACCTAAATATGCAAGATGAACCTCACAATTTGGTGGCAAAAAATATTTTTGTTGAAAAAATTCCCAACCGTCTACTATCATAGGATTATATATATTATTCATAATGTTTAAACCGAAACGACATTGATCTTCTGTAAAGACCTCCCATCCATGTTCAAAATTATGTCCATAATTTTCAATAAACAAAGGATCAATTTCGACTTTTGGCTGCAAAAAATACTAATATATTATTAGCAAAATTCTTATTTGAACATATATTAATGAAAGCAAATGAAAAACATTAAAAATGCAGATAATAATAGTTTTGAAAACTAAGTAACCTGGTTAAAAGTTTTGACAGTAGAGACATTAACAATTGGAACAGTTTGTAGCACAACTTCAATACTATTCATAGTTTTCTCAATAATATGCAATCAGGAATTTGTTTTGTGATTTGTAAGTATGTATAAGTTTGGTTATGTATTTATATTAGTAAGCATAGATGTAAAGTTGTAAAACATGAAAAAATAAAAGGGATGTGAAGTGAAGGAATTGTAAAATGTCACTATTCACACGTGAATGTAAAGAATAAGTTATAATGCTTTGCTTGTAGTTGATTAAGTGTATGCATGCCATAAAAGAGATTCCTGACATTTTATTATTTGACATTTGAATAAGATTTGTACATATGAACTGCTGTAATTGTTTTGTTGGTGAGAGACTTGAGTGAATATATGTTGGGTGACTTTGGTGACTTTAGTGTAATTTAGATGAAAAAGAGTGATACTTGAATTTATAAAATAATAAATTTTGATGAGAGAGAATTATTGGTTAGGAGAGATATAGAGACAAAGGCACTCAAAAGCACCAAAGCCAAAATGATGTAAGTGATATCCGATATGTTGTTAGATAGAAGGCTTATAGTTGTTTATAAAAGTTAATTAATAAGATTAGATGTATATTATATGAATGAATTAGTTGTTATTATATACCACCTCCGTTTAAAAATGTCATTAAATTTTTTCTTTTAGGTTACATTATTTAATGATGTATGTGGTATAAAATATACTACCTCCGTTCCTAATTATAGGACCCTTTTGAGGAAAAAATTGGTCTATTTTTTTAAGACCCCGTTGATATTTCCAAGTGCATTAATTATTTTTGGCTTAATTGCACTTTTGGACCCCTATCTTTTCAAAAGTTGCGGTTATGGACCCCTAACTAATTTAAATACAAAACAGCCCCCTATGTTTTGATTCTTTGGTAGTTTTGGACCCCCAGTCTATTGTTGACTCGGTCAACGCTGACGTGACACCCTAAGTGAGGTGCCACGTGTCAATTTTTTATTTTTTATTTTGTCTTGGGGGTCCAAAACTGCTAAAGAATCAAAACATAGGGGGCTGTTTTGTATTTAAATTAGTTAGGGGTCCATAACTGCAACTTTTGGAAAGATAGGGGTCCAAAAGTGCAATTAAGCCATTATTTTTTACCAATTAGTTCCATGCAAGCTAATTGGTTTTATAAGACCACCTTTGATATCTCATATGACTAATGCATCCGCACGGGTAGTGGAAAGTTGGACAATATAAATAAAGATGGAACTTGATAAAAACAAAAATTTATGGAAAAATATTGTTTACAAAAATAATATATATAATGTTAGTATTGAGCTTTATATATAATGTAAGGAGTAATTGGAGACATGTCTGGTACGGATACATTAAAATGAATATCTCTTGTAATTGAAGTAGTCAAACGATGGTAACGTGGATATTCATTTGTGGAAGTATTTTCATTGAAGATATTTATTTGGAATGTATTGTTTGCCAAATAAGTGAAAGAGATTAGGGGATTTATTGTGATACGATAATAATGTCTGAATTCTTCCCATCCATTTGTTAGTATTGGAAGTATAAGAGACATGTTGAACTGAACTTGATGTAAATTTTGGGCGAAATTGATACGATGGATGTTAGTTAAGAATAGAAGTAAGAAAGATGAACAATAAAATAAGAATAATGGAGTTATATTAGTTATATTAGTGATACTCAGATGATATATATATATATATATATATATATATATATATATATATTAAAGTTTTTTTAGTAAATTTGTGTAAAATTATTATAATTAATAATTTTAAAAGTGAAATAGCGTAATGGGCTGAAGTGTAGTTTAGATTGCAATATTTTAGTCCGGAATGTGTTGGGTTGGTAAAACAGAAGTAGAGTTATGGTATAGGTAATCAAAGTGTAATTGAAAGTAGATAAGTTTGGATGAAAATTGTAACTTTGAATATTGAAGCATGCAGTGTAACAATGTTGATTTTGTCCTGACAATGACAAAGTAATATTCTTGTATAGTTTAAGAGAGAGATTGAGCAATTGGACAAAAGAAACCGCATGCTTACAGCAACATAGAAGTGAAAGATTACATTGTCAATGCTTTTTCAATTAATAGGAGGAAAAGTGGGTGACTCTACATTATGAGTAATGGATTATATTTTATAAATAATTAATAAAAAGGATAAGTAAATTATAAAATCATTTGGTGCTATAAATAGATATTGATAGACAGAGAAAGTATGTGAGTAACAACTACATTGTTTGTTAAGTTCCATGACAAACTGAATTATGGCAAACATAAACACAATGTATCATAATACTCCCATTGATCATGTTCGTGCGGTGAAGTTATCATTTCAGGTAAGTTAACATTAATTAATTACATGTTGTTGTTAACACATTGTTTTTAAGCATTAGTTTACTAATATTTGTAATATTGTATACATATATTAGGATCGCGTCGAAGTTGATCCTCAATTTGTAGAAAAGTATAAAGATTATATCGAAGACCTATGGAGTATTATGAATAAGGATGGTGGAATGCAACAAATCAAGTTTAATATCAGCTTATATAATCCTTGTTTGAAGGATGGTTGGGTTGAACTCCAACAGTATCATAATTTCCCAGACAACGTTGATATAATTTTTGGATATTATGGAAATAATATTTTTAAAGTTATAATGTTTAGAGAAATATTTTGCTGTGATAAAATTCCTGCTTTTCATAGTCGCAGCATGTATCCAAATGAAGTCATTAAATTTGATATCACCATTTGTGAGGATGATTTAAACAGTCCAATTATGGTATATTAATAACTTATGAATATAAATGTATAAGAAAGTTAGATGGCAAGTGTATTAATTTATTGTTTGTGTGTGCAGATGTTGCCTGGAAACTTTGGGACCTTTCTTCAAAACGAATTTTGTAGTATTCTAACTTTGTGCTGTGATGATGGAACAATTCACTTTGTAGACATTATTCACTATGGTGACTACATTGACGACTCTAGTAGTGGACTTAAGTGGAATGATCTCAGACTCAAGCATTATATTGTAGCTGGGCAAACACTTCGATTTAAATTTGATGTTGCAAGTACATATATGTGTCATGTATTTACTATTGATGTCTAATTAAGTGATAGTGTAACATGATATTATGTAAGTTTCCTATTATATTGAGTTGTCAGATAACATGGTTTATGGTACTTGAATGATAATGATGCATATTATATATAATATTGTAGTATGTTTTTTCTATATATCGTGTAAATTGTCAAGATTATATGTATATACGTTGATTGGATAAGTTTGTGAAAAGCATTTGTGTTTCAATGTAGGTAATTGTCAAAAACAATGTTATTGTTCCATGGAATGTAGCATTTTAATGTAAAAAGCAAGGTTAATTGTCTAAAATAGTGAAATGAGTATCGAATTATACAACAAACAATGCATGATGAGGAAAAGAATAGAAATATAGGGAAAAGAAAGCAAGGGGGAATGTATAAATGGTGGTGGTTGAAAGGAAATAGATTGAATCATAAACAAAGAAAGTAAAAAAGTAACCGGTGTTGTATCATTGAGTAATGTAGAAAGGGTTAACATATACATGTAAACAAAGATTAGATCTGGTAAGAAATGTTAGTAATATATAAAAAGTGAATTATAGTCAAAATTTGCTCTATATGTTTCATAATATATAGCATATAGATAAAATATAAAATAAATAATTATAATGAAAACTTGGATACATTTGAGAGGGGAGGGAGTAAAAATGTATTTAGAAATATAGAAGAAGTGATATTATTATTAAAGTAGTATTATTGAAATAATAGATGTATATTGAAATATAATATGGGTATTAAACATGAAAATTCAAAATAAGATCCTTAGATAATGGGTAGGTAAATGGGATGGCAAGTTACAATTATAATTTGATGTTATTAAAAGACATTTATTATAAGAAATGTATTAGGTTATAGTAAACAAAGGACGAAAGGTATGTTTAATTTTAAAATATGGGCAGTCATATATAAAGATAGTGATATTACTTTGATTCCTTTAAACAATGTAAAGTATATGTATTTAAATTGAGACCTGTTAGGTGTTGATGAATTATAAGTATGAAATTAACAAAATTGGAAATGAATTTTAATTATTACAGATTTTAAATAAAATAGTTAGACTATAACAATCAAAAGTTAGAAAGTTATATTATACAGGCAGAAGTTAATAGATCAAGACGAAAATCTAGAATTGTTAAAAAACAACAGAAAATAATGTAGAAAGTTGTTTAAATGTACCAACATATTACATAACCAGATAGGAAAGAAATAAATTTTGTTCATAAGTTACAAAAACAATAAAAACCAGACATATTAATAAAACAAAGGACTTAAATTGTTTGGCAGGAAAAAGTATATAGAATAGGAAACAATGTTAATATTAATGGTACCTGGACAATAGGGAATTTAGAGCTGATTTGATTAACAAAAGCATCCCCTCCCTTATAAGAAACAACTGAAAATGACTTCCACTTAGGTTGCCACTTGACCTTGAAAACCAAAGTTTTTTCAGCAATAGTCTCAATGATCATAGGATAGTCAAAACGATTAGTTATCCCGGCTGTCATACCCCATTTTTTGACCGTTTGTTTTCTTTTTATTCGTCATTTAAGCTCGTTTTATCGAGTTTGTTTTCTCCGATTTCTACATTTTATTTCACGGTATTTTATCAGTTTTTTTCTCAACATCCTACATATCTATATCTCAGCATTTTATTTGTACGCTTTGCAAACATTTTACTCGTCTTTTCTCAAATTTTTATCTACTTAAAGTTCATTTTATCTTGTCATTTTTTACCAGCTTTCCGCTGTTATTTTCTCATTTTTACTTGCTTTTATAAACTGAGAGGTCTTGTCGTTTCAGACGAAATTTCGACAGAGAGGTTACTTTGAAGTACCTCATTTGGGGTTCCGAAGGGACAGTTTTAAGTGTTTTATTTATTTTTTTTCTTTATTTTTAGTTTGTTTTATTCAAAAGTTTTACTTATTTTATTTTTGTTATTCTATCATTTTTATTCTATTATTTATTTCTTTTTCACTTTAAATTTCGTTTTTTTATTTAGTTAATATTATTTTGGTCCAAGTTTTGTCCTTGTCCATGTGTCAGTCCAAGATTGGTCCATATTTTTGTTGTCTTCTGCATCAGAGACCCAGGGGGCAGTTTGGTCATTAGTTCATGAAGCAGAGACCCTAGAATGACAGCCTATAAAGAGGCTGTCAAATCCATCGCAAAAGGGAGGGAGAACAACAACTGTAGCAGCCGCAGCCACCACAACACAAAACCCTAATCCACAAATTTTTCTCCTTTCACAGAATCAATACCAAAAAATGATGAAAAAAATCAAGAACATAACATGAAATTCTCAAGCACATAAATGAACACATAAACTTCTCCAGCAACACTACAGAACCAAATCCATAGCAACACAAACTAAAACAAATCCGAACCCTCTACACACAAAACCGCAAGCAAACCAAGTCAGAAGTGGATAGCCATAACCGAATCATAACAAGAAAAGAAGGAGGAAGGTAGTTTTTCTCTCAAAAATCCGAATCTTCAAACTTAGATCTAGGGCTTTTGGTTGCGTATTTGTGAAAAGTGGTTTCGGATTCGAGAAGAGAAAGGAGAGACGAAGCTTTTGACATAAAATTTTTTAAAAAAAATGAAGTAAAAGCTCTGGCGCGGCGGCGCTATGGCCGGCCACCGCGCCGGAGGAGCTCCGACCACCCTTTCCTTTCTTCTCCGGCCAGACTTAAGAAGAGAGAGGGGAGAACTTCTCTCTCTTCTTTCCTGAAATGTTTCTTTTAGAGAGAGAAGGAAAGAAAGAAATGACAAAGCCGGACCACTTTTTGCCTTTTATAGGCGTATGTGAACCGGCTGGTTCTCCTGAACCGGACTGGTTCACACGGTTTTCCTTCCTTTTCCTCTCTACCCTCTGATTTTGATCATATGGTTGTGTTTTGTTCCTTTTTTTAAATCCTGTGTGTAACGCCCTCTTTGAATTATTTGTTTTATTTAATTATTTAATTGAGTCTAGAATTTATTAAGAAGAGTTAAGAATATATTTATTTGATTATGTGATTTATTAAGTGGCATATTTTAGTATTTATATGATTTAAATGATTATGTGGTGTGTCATTATTTTATTAAGTAGTGTTATTTTATTATTTAATACAATAAGTCTTGAAAATAGAAATAAGATTAAGTTGTGGGGGCTGATTTGGAAATTAGAAGAGTTTAGTGGAATAAGTGGAAATATATATAGAAATATATGTTATTTGTTATAGAAATATATGTTATTGTTGTAGAAAATATATGTTATTCGTTGTAGAAATATATGTTATTTGTTATAGAAATTCATGTTATTTGTTGTAGAAAATATATGTTATTTGTTGTAGAAAATATATGTTATCTGTTATAGAAATATATGTTATTTGTTATAGAAATATATGTTATTGTTGTAGAAAATATATGTTATTTGTTATAGAAATACATGTTATTGTTGTAAAAAAAAATATATGTTATCATTGTAGAAAATATATATATATATATATATATATATATATATATATATGTTATAGAAATATATTTGTTATATAGATATAATTGTTATTTGTTATAGAAATATTTTGGTAGGCAATCTAATATATTTTAGTGTATGCTTTGAAATATATTTTGGTACTCAATTGAGATATTTAAGTACTAGATCTAATAGGTGCATTACTTGTTCCCAAAGTTTCTCACTTATTAGTTGTAAACTATCTCTATAAATAGAGAACTCACACAGTGCATTCTACACACCGAAATTCACAGTTGATGCTTCCTGTGCTTTTCTTCTCTTCTCCCTCTTTTGACTTGTGTTGACGAGTCTTTCTCCTTTTTCTACTCCTTTTTGTCCCTTCGGAATTAAGAGTGTTCTCAAGACCATAATCCCTGTTCTGTTTAATGTCCTTCGTCGATCAATCCAAGGTAAGGGTGGGACTAAGATTCAATAATCTTGAGTCTATGATTCTGAAAATTGTATTTAACATGTTGTAGGTTTAGTTTTTGAGAATCAGAGAATTAGAGTTAAGAGTGATAATTGATGGATTATGTTACTTGGTTGTCAATTGTGAAGTTTGAATAATATAAGTTGTTTTTCCTGATTTTTCTTAATTCTGTCCCGAATTTTATAATGAAAACTGGTATTGATCAGTACAGAATTGGTCTTAGGTGTAAACATGAAAGTTGTAGGTATGGATGTTAGCTTTCTAATGTTGTTGGTTTGACTCCAAAAGAATTTATAGAACTTGAGTTATGGTCAAATTACTGCATGTAGGTCACAGTGGATAATTGAATATGATTGATGAATTAGTATATGTATGTATATGTTTGTGAATACGATATTGTTCATGATTGATGAAGTGTTATATGAATTTATATGTCCATGAGTATGATGTTTATGATTAATGAATTAGTTATGAATATTATATATGATATTAATGATGATCTGTGAAACTGATTTATGATGATTTGATGTTGTTCATATTGTGATATAATTGTATACGCATTACTTGAATTATTTATGAATATTTGAGATATTGATGACTTGCATTTGATATTATTATGTCATGTTGTGTTGTATACTGTCTATGTTGCTTTGAATTATGATTCTTATGTGCATTACTTGAGATGTATGTGAAGTTTGTGTGATGTTTGAAAACAATGTTTGCAATGATATCTTATTATCCTGTGAATTACTTACTGCCATGTTGTTGTTTACATTTATTAAGAGTTGCATGTGTCGGTCCAAGATGTTTGTGATGTTGCGACGTTTTAAGATGTTAGACTTGTTTAAGTCATAAGATGTGAGTCCATGCATATTCATTTAAAAGCGACGATGGAGCTTATGCTCAAAGCGACGATGGAGCTTTTGCTCAAAGCGACGATGGAGTATATTAATGCTCAAAATTTGGTACCACATGCATGATTTAGAAGATTAAGTTGCATAGTCGCATTGTCGAGTCAAGTTGTTAAGTTGCATAGTTAAGTTGAAGTCGTTGAAGTTGCATTGTCGTTTTTTAATGAGTTGTTTATAAAGTATTATTATTATGATGTTTATGATGTGATGATTATGTTGTTATACGATGATGTTTATGATGTGATGATTATGTTGTTATATGATGAATGTTTATGATGTGATGATTATGTTGTTATATGATGAATGTTTATGATATGATGATTATGTTGTTATACGATGATGTTTATGATGTGATGATTATGTTGTTATATGATGAATGTATACGATGTGATGAATATGATATTAATGATGACTAGAAGTTGATTGATGATTTAATGAAGTACTATACGAAGAATTATTATTATAAATTGATGATGTTTAAGCTGTTAAATATAATTGTTGAATTATATGCTTAATATTATTGTTTTGTGAAATCTCACCCCTTCTGTTGGAATTGCCGCCTTGTGGGCAAGTGCAGGTAATCAAGCTTAGGTGCGTATGTGAGGAATCCGTTGTGTGTGGTGTCTTTAGGTGCTCTGATACGTAACGGGATGGGGACTTTTGTTGCATGTTTTTCTATTCCTTACGTATTGTTTATGAATTTACAAGATTAAGTTGTTTATTGGATTTTTATGAGATATTTTAATGAGGCCTTCGTGCCAAAGACTATTTTAGATGTTGAATAAATTCCGCTGCGAAGTATTAAATATTATGTTATTGTTTTATGAAGGATAAATAGTTATTTATTCCATTTACGATTTTTGAAAAGAAGTGTGACATTCCGTTTATGTTGAAAACTCTGATTTTCGTAAGAAATTTTTATGTTAGGAAAACGGGGTGTTACACTGTGCATTTATTTATTGTGTAGCCATGTGACCTCAAGACTAGGCCGTTGGATCTTAGATCCAACGTCCCAGGATGCTCTTGGGAGGATTCATGTGTTTTTAAGCTACAGAACTGCCTTGTGTTCTATATTTCTTGCACCTTTTGATTAATCTAGAAGCTATGATCAAAGTCTCTATGATTGAATCTGAGCATCATGATCAATCTTATGGCTCAGATTCAATCTGGACATTTGAGCCACTTTTTTTATTTTTTAGCTCTTTTAAATATTTTCTTTATTTTCCATAACTTTGTTTTTATTTCTATATTTTCTCTAAAATCCACAAAAATTATTATTATTTGTTTATGTCCTTTATTTTGATATGTGTTTATGCTCTTGTTAACCATGACATTTTAGCTCATTTTTTATTATTGTACATTTCTCTTGCATATTTATTTTTGTTATGTTTGCATACATATTTATTTATTTTCTATCATTCATAGTTATTTATCGCTTTCATTTTAGTGGGTACTTAGGATTAGATGTAATTTAATTTCTTTTCGCATTTTTATCCTTATGCAAGACTTTAGCATGTATCTAGGTATCATGTAAATTATGTAAATAAAATATGCACCGACACACACATCGACACTATCACACACTTTATTTTTATTTTACCGCTTTATGCCGTTACCGCGATCAAGGACCAAAAAATGATTTAGGGACAAAAGTAGGTTAATAATTGGACTTTAATTATTTTCTTAAAATCAAACTATTAGTAATTTTAGGTTCATCTCAAACTCGAGGATTTGCTTAGGATCCAACGTCCTTTGTAAACTTCTCGCTCTTTTTTACCTCACGCCGTTACGTATAGTTTTTTAGTTTACGCTTAACTTAGAAAAATCAAATTTCCAAAAAAAATCAAATAATCAAAACTCCAAAAATATTTTCTTAACAAACCTTGGAAACAAACCAAGTGATCTTTTTTCCTTTTATTTTCTTAGTCAAATGCTTAATGAATTTAATTCTCATTTTAGACTTTATTTTCATAATTAAAATTGAACCAACCTCACATTATTTTTTTTCTTATGCCTTGAGGCCTCTAAATCTCCTTCTTAAAACCTTTTTTTCAAAATTGTTAAAAATAACCCAACTCACCAAAAGAAATTTTTGAGGTGAACTACATGATTTTGATCCCGTCTTCGGATATGTAGGCAAAAGGCTTTGGTCTTTCCAAATCAATAAAAATAACAAAAACATACATCTTCTCTCTCCATTCTTACACTTAGATTTTAGGCAACATTTTTTACAAATAATTAAGCGAATAATTAGCACAAGTTTAATTTAGGTAAGAGGCTCATTCGGAGTACCGAAGTCGTTTAGGGTGCTTAACATCTTCCCTAATCGAAACCAACCCCTGGACCTTAATCTCTAAAAAAGGGTTTTTTTACTCGTTTTTTCCCTTCCCGCGGATAAAAATTGAGAGTTCAAAGATTAACGGTTCAAGACCAATAAATGGATTGACACACTAAAATCTTGAGCACACCGGCCTGCAAACGATTTATAAGTAATTATGCAGTGAAGTGTATGTGATAGAAATGCGCCTTGCGAAAAAAATGGCTAGTTAATTCAGGAGAACTAAACCTGAATCATGTCGCTACGAAGTTGGGCTGTAGAAATACCCAACAGTTGTGTGACCTCACGGTCCTAAAGAACAAATGCAGCCTTGGTATTACGGTAAGAAACATCGGCTTCCAGTTTGTACCTATAATAATGTGTCATCATCAGAATTTCATCAAATTGGGATATGTGTTTGATTCATATTGTTGGTGGGATGTTACAACACATACCTGACTATTTCAGTTTCAGTGTTGTGTCCAGCATCGCATGTATAAGGAGGGTTGTCCCCTTTCGCAGTCTTTGAACATTTGCAGCAAGCGAAATAGTACCAACCAAATTTTGTAGAGTTGACCTTATCAACTTGTGCAACAATGACACAATAAGAAATCTGAAATATAAAAAACAATTTACTAAATGAAATGAAAGTTGGGATAATATTATAAATAATATTCAGTAGTGTTTGTATAATAAACCTGATCAAGTTCAAGAATCTGTGGCAGAATTAGTGGCTCAGACAACAAATCAGCTTCAGTTGGAATCTGGGAACCGCTTGATTGTGTACACACAATCTGACTTTGGGACTCAAGTAGATCTTGCATATGTAGCCTAAGTAAATATTTGTATCGATATTAAAATTCATAAACCTATAGTAAGTAACATTAAAAAATAAGTTACATAAATGCATCGTTTTATAAAAGACCTTTCCCTAAACTGAATGATCTCAGGAATGTCTTCATTAATAAACAACTTGGTGAAGGAATATGTGTTTGAGATACTGAGTGGAAAACGACCTGATATATTGGCAAGTGACATCAGACATAAATAACAACTGAAGAAATCTCAAATGAATACAAAAATCACAATAATCAACTCATATAGTAAACGAAAATGCTCTAAACCTTCTTCTTTCACTTTGCCATATTTGATAAGAACTATTACTGGACCATTTTCTTTCCTGTCATTGTTGTATTGAATAAATTTCCCAGCATAGGACTCCCATAGAGTACAATTAAGAGTGATATCAGTCAAGTCTCTGAAACTAAAGTTGACCTGCAGCTTTTTCCCGGTACCTTCCTGGAGTTGGCAATAGCCCATATCTTGAACGACTCCAATTACATCTACAATCCAATGAAACACAAACAACCATTAAAATACATTTAGAGCATTAGTACCCAAAGAACAAATTTTAAGAATTAAACATGGACACTCACTATATAAGACATCAGAACGCCATTTTCCAGATAGAATTTCTGTAAAAGGTTTGAATTTGAGCACAAGATTTGGTATGTTGTGAGCGTTGACATCAACTGTTGTAGTCCCACCAGTCCAGTTCAAACGGTACTTATGATCAGATGCTTTGAAAAGCAAATCATTGATACGAACCTGAAAGTTGCTCAACGTGTAGGTGTTGTTCTCCTGCAATATCATATCATAAACTGCTTTGTATTCAGTAGGTATTACAACATGAATGTCATCCCCTGAAACAAATGTTGCATTTGATTTGTCAACTAAACTGCATTTAAGTTGTTAAACTTTATTAAGTTCATTCTCACATTATACATATCCAAGGGTTATTTATATCTAACTATGAGTTAGGTTAAGATTGAAATCTATAATCAGGGTAAGATAGACATATAACCTTTGAATCAACGATAACCATCTCCAAATGCTCCTTCCCGTCCTTAACAACAATCCATTTGTCTTTGACCTTCACAGCCAGCTTCCAGAAATCCTTTTTTTGGTTGATATCACGAATATTTGAAAATGGTCTTATCATTGTGACTGTTCTGTGAAACAACATGAAGAATAAAATTGTAAACCGGTTAGGATAGCATATAGAAGAAGTATGCAGGCAGTTTTGTTGCATATTCTAATTCAAACAAAATTAATTTGGTTCTACCATACTCCTAAAAGTGTAGGTTATATTTCTTGAAAAACACATTCCTAAAATTAAAAAGAGGATATATTTTCGACCAGATTAATGGCAGAGCTGGAAAAATTGAAAATTTATTTTACACATCTACAAACTTGAAAGATGTTAATTTTTCTTACCAACTCAATGTTAAGTGTGACAAATAGTTTGGGTGAATGGAGTGTAGTAAGAGCTTTTTTTGTAGTAATATTGAAAGTATTGAGAATAGTGAAGTGTTTTTGATTGATTGGGTTACAACCTCTGTATTGTGATATAGAAAAAGGCAATGTAGATACTTTTAGCTGTTGTACATTAGATGAATACTTTTCAGTCAGCCTAAAACCGGGAAAAGGCAATTTGAAGGGTTACGAAACCAAACTAACATGACTTCATAGTTAGATGACATCATTAGTTAGAAAAAGCAATATTAAAACTTCTTTACACGGTGCAATTAAAGGAAACATACATTACTTGGTACTTACATGACATCATTAGTTATAAAAAGCAAATTTAAGACTTGTTATAGCCCTAAATGTGGGACGTGTCAGTACCGCAGATTAGGTTAGTTTTGGGATTTCCACAACATGTTAACTTCTTATATTAAGGGGGATGTGGCAAAGTAGTATTTATTCGTATAGTACATATCTACCCAAACCCAATCTTTTAATTTGGTTTCACAGCCTCACATTATCGCACAAACAGACACAACGTCATCTGCTTCTCCGCCCAGTCGTTGCCAAGACCACTCCTCCTTCTCCGCTGCGTGTCGCCGTCGAAGCCAACCATGGTCTTCGCCTTCCTCACAGAGGTATACTATATTTTTAACATCTAAACATAATTTGTCAATATTGGGAGTACTTTGGAAGTAATATATAGGGTGAACAATGTTAATAAGTGAAGGTAGTCCTAACTTTTCAAACTGGTTTTGTGAAGTTGTTTTAGTTCCAACCACAAATTTTAACATGATATTAGAGATTCTCTAAAATTTGTTGAAATACTTGCGATTAAGTTTTCGTTATCGGATCACCCACCATTTATATTCACGCATTAATTCCAATAGTGCTTAGCGTGAGAGAGTGTGTTAAGAGTCACACATTAGAAATGACATAACATGAACAATGTTTATAAGTAGGGTCAATCCTCATGTTATAAGCTTGTTTTGTTCGATTGTGTTATGTCCGACTAATTTGGATTTTGTTTTTGTCAAAACTGAATTGGACCATAAAAAATTTGTGAGGGATCAAAATAAATGTTCACCTAGTTTTTAATACTTCTTTACTTTTAAGCTAAACCAATCACCATCAACATGTATTTCATCTGGTTAGTTTGGTTCCGAACCTCACACAAAATTTCCATAAAAGTGAACCAAACCAAATTGTTTTGGATTATTTTTCGTTCAAAACCAAACCAAATCGACTTGTTATTCTCTGTCACTCTTTGATGATTTTCAAAATTACCCAAATCAAACATTACTTATTTAGTGGAGAATCTAATATTGCACTTAAGAGATTGTTTAAACAACTAGACTATGTGTGGGATTGCTGAAATGAGATAGAATGAAGTGGTGTGATGCATCATTGTTTGGATAATATATTAATATTAGATCTAGTAACATACCCGTGCTGACGCACGGGTACAGTGACTGTTTGTTGTTTAAAAGAGTCTGATTTTCTTTTTAATGGTTGTTATATATTGTTATTTAAATTTTAAAAATTGAATTTTAATATTTTTTTTAGGTTTTGAAAATGTTAATATAACTTCGTTACATGTGATGGACAGTTATTTCTCTGTAATGATTGTTACATTTTGCAGAATATGATAATGCACATTAAATATAATACAATTTTTACATAGCATAAGTTTATTTAAATTTGTTAAACTTGAAACGAAAACAATGTTATAATATTTGAATATAATGGAAAAAAAGATATTGTGTGTATATTTTCAGTCTATGTAGATATTAAAAATAATATCAAGTAGTTTATTATAATATTACAACTTGTCATGTAATATTATAAATAGTTCAATATCATTATATAATTGAATTGAGGTGATGATATTATAAATAGTTTAAATGTTTTAGCAGGAATAGTTTTTATAAAGGATTAATTGCATTGTCGAGTCGGTGTGATGTTAAGATGAGTTGTTGTTGTCGTTCCATTGTAGAGTCGTCATTGCATAATATAATTGATGATCATTTGAGAAGTTGTTGTTGTCGTTGATTATGATGTTGTTGTTGTTGTTGATGTTGTTGTTGTTGTTGATGATGTTGCTGTTGTTGATGTTTTAGCAGGAACAATTTTTATAAAGGACAACTTGTCATGTAAATCAAAGTTAGTTTAGTCAATGATAATTTATCCCGTGTATTTATTTTTTTTTCTTCTGAAAGTTTAGTCAATGTTCACTTATCTCATGCATTTTAGATTAGGAGGGTTCAATATCATTATAGAATTAAAGTGAGGTGACATTATAAATAACAGGAACATTTTAGCAAGAACAATTTTTTATAAATGTCGTTTATCAAAGTTAGTTTAGTTAGCGACAACTTATCTGGTGCATTTATGTTACTTATGAAATTTTAGTTAACAACCACTTATCCGATGGATTTCAGTTATCTATGAAATTTTATTCAATCTCTGTTTATCCTGTGCATTTTAGTTGTATAGTAAACGTTTGTTATTCGTAAAAGATCATTAAATTTTAATAAGAGTTTTAATATAATTGAATTGTATGTCAATTTAAAGTAAATGTCGAATTATTGGTGTATTATATTTTTGATGGTATAATAAAGTAAAATTACATTGATTAAGTAATTTAAACTTTTTGGAATTAGTACGTAGAAGACACTTAATATTATTTAAAATGTAGAAAAAACAATTGAGATGCAACATTAATGCATTGGTACAATTTTAGGATAAATAGTCATGAAAATAACCTACATAGTCCTATTTTATGCTAAATACATGGCAAACATAATAATTATTTATAGAAAATTCCTTTAAAAGATAAAAATTATTGATAGAAAATTTAAATTTGATAGTTCATTCTGGTAGGAATTCATTAATTTGGGAGAAGTTATTCCACTTTTGTCCAATTTGTGTAGTTAATTTGCGATCATTATTGGCAATGATGTTGAAATTTTGGTTTTCTCCATTATCTCCACATAATACGAGGCTGTCACATATGTTGTGCTTTGTAAAATTTGCAAAGTCACACTTGTGAAGACCATTATCCGTAATTAATTTTATAAAAAACAAATAAATTAAATTTTGCAAAATAATCATTATGCACATGAAATTAAATCACGAGTTTTAATAAGAAGGATTGTGAAATTTTGCTAGACTTCGATTTTTATATATTGTTAGTAGAAGTAGTTGTTAGTAGATTTGTATCAGTGACGACTTCGCTCGTGTGTAAAAGTAATTATTAGTAGACGTAGATGTTTGTAGATTTGTATTAGTGACGACTTCGCCCGTGTATAATAATAATTTTTAAAGCCAACAATGACATCTTATTTCGTGTATAATAAATCTTTAAAGTCAATACATGTGATTAAGAAGATAATGAGTTTTAATAAGTACGATTATGAAATTTTGGTGGACTTCGATTTTTATATATTGTTATTATTGTTAGTAGAAGTAGATGTTAATAGATTTGTATCAGTGACGACTTCGTCCGTGTGTAAAAGTAATTATTAGTAGATGTAGATGTTGGTATATTTGTATTAGTGACGACTTCGTCCGTGTATAATAATAATTTTTAAAGCTAACAGTGACAAATTATTTCGTGTATATTAAATCTTTTATAATATATATCAGTGTGACATGTCACATGGTTAATAATTATCTTAAAATTTATACCGGCCATAACTTGTCTCTTTTGTTATGATTATTTTAAATTTGTACTGATAACATGTCATCTCGCATATAATATTGAGTTTTGTTTAAATGTTTAAGTTAGATTTTCACTATTGCTCAAAAAAAAAAAAAAGAAGTTAGATTTTCACTAATATTTTAAATAGTACAAACTCTTTGTCATGAATGATGTTTTATAAATGACAACTTATCACGTGTATATTAGTTAGTTTAGTTAGTGACAACTTATCGTGTTTATTTTAATTAATTCTGAACATTTATCAGTGTAAAATTGTCAACTACATGATATTGTAATTTAATCAATGTCATATTCTCTTGTGCATTTTATTATGGATAACTTATCTCGTGCATGACCGTTTTATTTAATCAATGTCAATTTCTCAACTTTCATTTTGGTTATTTATAAAATTTTAGTCAATGTTCACATGTCTCGTGTATATTAGTCGATGAAGGTTCAATATCATTGTAGAATTGAGGAGGGAGGTGGTATTATAAATAGTAGAAATGTTTTAGCATATCCATTTTTTTTTTTTTATAAATAACGACTTGTCCAGTATATCAAAGTTAGTTTCGTCGATGACAACTTATCTCATGCATTTGAGTTAATTTTGATATTTTATTAGCGAAAACTTGTCAAATGCATGATAATTTAATTTAATCAATGTGAATTTCTCTTGTGCATTTCATTAATGCCAACTTGTCTTTTGCGCCCATTTCAAAAACAAAAAAAAAGGATCTTGTGCATGATTTTTTTTTTAAGGGGGCATGATATTTCTATTTTTTTTGTTGGTGAGATAGTTCTATTTATCAATGGAAAATCTTTGTCACATGCTTATTTGTACACATCAGTGACAAATATTTGTTCCAAATTTTTATATGTTAACGAAAAATATTTATGTGGCATTTTTTAAAATTTATAAGTGACAAATATTTGTCTATTGCTTTCTTATATCTACCAATCACAAATCTTTGTGTTTTTTCTTGTGACAAATCTTTTTCCCATATTTATTTGTATGTATCACCGACAAATATTTTTATTCTTTTTTTTAAGGAGACACATATTTATTCCCTTTTTTTTACAAAAAAATATTTATTCTTGATTTCTATCTATCAATTAAAAATATTTTTCTTATATATTTGTTTTTATATTCAACCGTGATAAATATCACACATATTTTTAAATAGTTATCAATACACATGTCTTTTTGTACATATCAGATGATCAATGTTTTACCGTTAATTTTATTATGTAACAATGAAATTTATTTATTTTATGTTTTTATAAATATAAAAAAAGTTTCAATATTAATTAATTAATGTGACAACATGTCGTTATATATGTGTAAAATAACATTAATTTAACTATTTTTTAGAGGTTAATTAAACTACTACTAATATTTTAAATATTTTATAAAAATTATTATTATTATTATTATTATGTTACACTACTTTGTCAATTTTGCAATTAAAAAAACACATACCTCTTTCTATCTCGTACAAACCTATGAGTCTTTTTTTATAATTTTCTTTTGGGTAGTGATACATAGACCACCTTAGGTGGCATGTACCACTTGTACACCCACATACAATTGTGATGTCCACGTGGTCCTCACACATACACAAAATTCACCTTTTATATCTTTCACACACTATCACATGGGAGTGGTACAATGTATGTATGGAAAATTGCGTGGCCATGAACCATTATCCTAAACATTATCCTTTTCTTTTCATTTAACTTTATCCCCCACGCACTATACTCATTTCAAACTCTCTCATTCACAAACAAACCCTCCTTCAGTGTGTCTCCGGCGGCGGCGTTTCGTTGTTCCACCATCTTCATCCTATCTTTTCGGCTAGATCGAGTCAACCACATACAAGTTTTTGAAAAACCATCACCATAAAAATAGTCCCCTCCATCTTCTCTACAAAACCCATTAAGATCACTTTCGCAGGTTACCACCGTGCCGAAGTTTGCAACCACCGCGCCAGAAAAGAGCTGATCTGGGTCAGAATTTTTACTATCTCTTATTTATGCACTCTTTTATTTTATTTTTTTCTTTTCCCATTTTGCTCATCTGTGATCTGGAAAGGATAAACATTATATCAGCTGAAAAGTTTGCAAGACAAACAATTGAGACATTTTCTTATGAAAATATTTTGTATATTTGCTTTTTTTGTTGTTGATATAATTGTAATGTATGTTTTCTTTAACTTCTCATCTTGATCATTTTTATGTGATGTTGATGATATATTAAAAGACAAGTATGTTAAAAATAAAATCATTGAGTTTATAAAAAATAAAGTAAATCTAATTGTAGAGTGGAGTTCAGTCCAGTAGTGGCGAGTGTCCTCTAATAAGATTGGTCTTTTCCATTTTTGTTTTCTTCATCATTAATGAAAACAATGTTGATATTGATTAGCTTGTTGTAGAATATAATATATATGTATATCGTTTCTTATGCATTCATGTATGGATCTTACATAAAAAGAGCTTCATTTAACATGTTATAGCTTGTTAGAGATCTCATTTGTGAAGAGAAAAAAATAAAGACAATGCACAACCAAAAAAATTAGTTCATTATCATCTTTATACCTTTGTGAAGATAAGAGAAGTTTCATTTACCTACATTTGCTGTTGAAGAATTTTCTGCAAAATAGAGATGAACAAAATATGGAGGTTAGAAAAAATTTGAGAAGAAAAAAAAAGTATACATAAAAACCAGTTAAGGATAAGAAAGAGAAGAAAAAGTGAGAATGATATAATAGTGAAGAAGTATTGGATGATATATAAAATAGTATTTGAAATTTGAATATTGAATTTTTGCCCCCAAGATTACAACTTGTAGCATTGGTATTGACAAATGCTGTCATGAGACCAGCAAAAGTGAATTATCTAGTTGCAATGTAAAGGAAAATGTGTTTTTGTAGAGCAAATAAACTAAACCAAATGCTTTCAGTAGTTACATGACATCATCATAGTTAATTGTGGTCATTTAGTTCAATAAAGTAATTTTTAGACAACTTTTACCCTCAATTGTGTGATTTGGCAAGCAACCAGCTTAGGGTAGTAATAGATTTTCCACAACATCTTCCCTTCTTATATTAAGAGAGATATAATGGATTATAATGGGACCAATTCAATTTAATTACAATTTTATCCTTGAATATGTTAGTCAATGCCTTAGATTCTCCAAAGATTGAAAATCTTTACCTTTATTTATTTGAATGAATTGAGAGTTGACCCATCCAACTCTAGTCTTTTTGTTTTGTTTGCTTGCAGTCGCAAAGGCGTTCATATCATCTTCATCTCATGGCTATGTTATTGCAGCATCATGTTTACTTTATGTTTCGAAACACTTGTTGTATAACAAATCAAAAGCAGCGTTATGTGGGAGTGACAGTAAAAATGTTGAGACGCAATTCAGAAAGAGAAATTAAACCGGCCAGAGACAGAATAATAGATTTCGGAAAATACAAGGGGAAGATGCTGGGAAGCCTTCCGTCGAGCTACCTCAAGTGGGTTTCAAAAAACTTACGAGCACGCGATTTTGAGGAGTGGGCAATTCTTGCAGATCAAGTCTTGCTAGACCCGGTCTACAAAGACCGCATTGAGTGGGAGTTTGCTCTTAATGTGTTAAATGGCAACCGCATTTCTTCTACAGCTGCTAAATCCATGGGGCCGGCAGATTCTGAGCTCCAGAAGATAAGCGAGAGATTTGGTTGGGATAACCTTGACAAAGTTGGTTGGAGCAAAGTTGATTTCGATCTTCTCGGCACTTCCAAGGGAGGGAGAATTCCGAGACTTGTCAATCTCAGCGACAGTGATGTCAATACCAACACTCAACCTAGCCACCCACCTGCTACTAGTAGCATTGGTAGCAACAGTAGTAACAGTAGTAGTAGGACTAAGAGGATGGAGAGAAGAGCGAGACAGAAAATGAGATTGAGGACGACAAATGAAGCACAACAACAGAAGGACGACAATGTGGTTGATATTGAAGAAGTTGAAGATGACAACATTAATATAGCCATTGCCAATCCATTCCCCGGACGTCAAGCTTTTCTCCGTAAGGCCATCAACCATGGCACCACCCTAAGCTAAACTCAACTTTAAACATGTCATGCCATACCTTTCTTCTTTTCTACCATGTAATGTAACTCCATTTTTCAATTTTTCCAATATATTTATCTTTTGTTGTTCTGTCTTGGTACTAGCTACTTAAAGAATACAATAACATTCGTGTCAAGAGGAATAGTACAAAACTACGTTCAGACACAAAAATAATGAATGAATTTGGAAACAAAATTTAGAAATGTAGAGAAATTGAAGAACCTTGGCGAAAAAGTTAAGAGGAGGCAAACTCAACTCAGCCTTGGACTTGGATTTGCAAGCTCCAACTCCATGAGAAAATTAAGTTTCCATGATGCAAATATAAGGTAGTTATACTAGTTAGTTAGTTACACAAGTAAAGTCGAAGATAAGAGAGAAGTGGATAAAAAGTAAAACGAAAATTATATTGATAATGAGAGAATATAAACTAACTTAGTTGATATGGCTTGATTGTTGTTGTAATGATAGAATATCAATGATATGAAGGGGTAGGCATGACAATGGGGTGGGGGGTGGAGACGGGTTTAACATTCCCCGTTCCCATACCCGATTCTCATATACCTACTCGTTACCCTACCTATACCCAACATGGATGAGAAAGTGAACTCCATCTCCATCCCAGATGGGTTCGGATATCTCCACCCTATCCCCGTTCCTGCATTCAATTTTTTTTTTAATAAAAATAGAAATTTTTTTTGCAACTGATGTAATATCAAAAGTAAGTATTTTTGTTTATCCACTCCACAGGGACTGGTGCGATATTCTAAGCCGTTTAACAATCGATGTCGTTCTGAGCTAGGGTTTCAATATTGTTTTGTTTCATAAACTATAAAACTACGAAATTGTAAAAGTTTTGAGAGTTAACAGAGAAATGATTATGCTGGGATTAAACTTCATCAACCTACGTATACATATTCTCGGATTAGTGTTGCGAATTCTAATTATCAATCGATATTATCACATATTGCTCAACAACATCATCCGTGTCCAAATGATGTCGTGAATTCTATTGAATCGTTTAATCGTCGATTTCCCAAAGTATTAAACTTTCTAATAGTCGATTGTATCGTTGTATAGTTGATTTCCCAAACTATTAAACGATACAAAAGCGTTGGGTACCAATATTCAAAGTGATTATCAAAGCCTAAATTCCATGTCTAGAACAAAAGCTTTGATAGAGAGTTACTCTAGCCTAGATTCAAAAGGTATTTTTCAATAACAATTCAAACCCATAAGATTGTAATGGAAACAAGAATAACCTCAACATCATAAGATAATTAAAATCAAACAACATCATAATCAAAGGGAATACATACTAATAGAGTTGATTACATTTAATCCCAACAAAAAGAGTCTAGCTACTCATTGTCATGGTAACCTTACAAGGAGAAAAGAAGAGATGGAATGGAAGCAAGCCATGATGTCTCAATGATCTTGTGAATCCCTTCAATCCTTGTGCTCCTTGCTCCTTAATGGTCTCTCTGTGTTTCCCATGTTTTCTCTCTCCCTAAAATGTCATAGCCCTCTCTAAAATGAGGAAAATGGGCTTTTATACATATGCTGAAAAGTGACTTCTCGCCTGGCGAGATTTGGCTCGCCATGGCGAAATGAGCTTTCTTTGCCAGTGGGTTTCTGTCACGTCACTCTGATCAGATGAAACCGCCTTTTTCGCCTGGCAGGAATTTGGCTTGCCATGACGAATTGCTCTTGTCCTGTTTTTCCAACTCTCTGGAACTGCTCGCCATTTAGCTCGCCATTGCTTCGCCAGGCGGAATATTTCGCCTGGCAGGATTTCTGCTCGCCATGGTGAAGTAGCTTTTGCCCACTTTTGTTCTTTTTGGTCCTTGCTTGATATTTTGGCACTCAATTTCTGCACAAATGGGTAGAGTACGATGAATAAAGCGTAATAGGTCAATAATCACTTTTCTCTCGACTTTTCCCTGAATAACTTGTGAAACAAGTAACAAACGTGTCGTAAATAATCATTTGAAATACTACTTTCTGGCACTTATCAGCAACCCCTAGAGAAATGTTGTAATGCATTATCCAGCAATATGCTCACTTTAACATTTGTTAGACTGATTGATTTATATGCTCTATTAAATATCAATGGTAGTTTTTATAACACGACAATTATCAAACAAATAACATTGTGTATCAACATAAAAGTAATTTTTTGCATTTGAGACGGGTTTGGGTATGGGTTCGAGGTGGGTACCGATATACCCGTTACCCGTCCCATACCCGTGTTTTGAAATCGGGAAAAACTCAAACTCATACCCAAACTCAGTCAAAACGGAGAAAACTCGTCAAATTGGGTTTGGTTCGGGTGGGTAACCACGGGTATGAGTTTTGTTGCCATGCCTATGAAAGGGTACATAAGCTTATATAATTAATGAAAACTAGGGTGTCACCCGTGGTTCGCACATGATAGTTCGTCCGACTTCATTCGGTTAGTAAAATAAATTAAAAAAATAATTAAAATAATTAAATTGAAAAATATATCAATATAATTTTTATTTTTATCACGTGGCTAAATTAAGCAATTAACTAAAATAAAGTATAATCTTTCATAGATAAAAAAATCAATCACATGTAGGAAAAATACATAAAGTAACAAAATAATTACGTTACAAATAATAGAGTAATAATTTTATTTTTTTTGACAAATTAGAGTAATAAATTGAAAAGTAGTAAAACTATAATATTAATAAGATTGATGCATTGTATTTTAACTTAAAAGTTAAGTTGAAGTAATTAATTAGATTGTTAGTCTAGAAATATTTATATTATCTTTATTAATAAAATAAAAAATAACATGTTACTATTGATTTCTCATCTAAAATAAATGAAAAATATATATTATTTTGTTAAAATACTTTTTTTTATCGAAAAATCTTACATGTTAGTTATTGTAGTCAATCGAAATGAGAAGTATAAAATAAGGAATAGAAAGCATCATGGATTCTAACATGTAACAACTCGGATTTTATTTGATGTGGCAATCAAAGCGTTGATGAAAAACTAATTTGAGGGTATAATTTAATAGATAAATAAAATAGATAGATATATAATATATAGATAACTAGTATAAAAATCAAGCAAATTACACATTTAAAAACAATAAGCTAGAGAAGCTCTTATTCAACAAATTATTACAATTAGAGGATTATGATTATGAGGAAGAATCTATTGCCTTGTATTTTCTGATTGCACTTGTAAGCTTCCATTTTGTTGTTCACCAATACAAGAATCTCTCCTCTTTAGAAACCGATAAAATCCATAACATAGCAAACGCAAAACGCAAAGAATTGCTATTGTGATCAAAGTTGATAGAAGATACCCTACAATAGAATTGGAACGTTTGCATCCAAAAAGAGCCCCTAGACACACCATGGGAAGAGGAGGGTAAGCATGATTTAGAGCTAGACTAGTTTTATATATGTTTCTCACGTACTTTTCATTTTATAATACACATGTATAGAAATTAATAAAAAAAAATATACACCACAAAAATAAGTGACATCATATTTAATGTCTCATTTTGATGTTCAAACAATATTTCATTAAAAATATATATGCTCTTCCTTGGTGTATTCTTGCCTTCAATTAGGATTGTTCTTGTTCCTTGTTTGTCAAATAAGGAATAACTTACAGCTCTATAAATATGCCTTTTAAGGCAGTCATAGAACCTTTCCAATATTATCCATTTAAATAAAATATACAAGTTTATAAGATATATTATATGAAAAAAGTCAAATAAATGTGTGATCGTACTCCTGAATAGTGCATAACATGAACAAAAAGAATATGTATTCAATACGTAGGCTTCTATTAGAAGCAATGCTTCTTTTGTAAACCACTAAATATTTTTATGAAGATGCTTTTTCTTTTCTTTTTCTAGAGATACCAAGAAGCAAATAGTGTGCCTTTCTTACATTTAAAAATCATGCCTCTACAGGTGGAAGAATGCATTTAGACACATATAAGGCAGACTAAAATTCCAGAAAATGTAATATATAGTTTCGAAAGCTAAAGTTTTGGAACCTAAATACCTCTAAAAAGTAGGTATATTGAGAAAGGATCAAACAAGAGGAAAAAATCTTCTATCGCGGTACAAGTTATCAAAATATTGATCAAGTTAGTTCCTCCATTAATTTCATCATTTAAGTGTGATAATATGTTTCACAGTAAGTGACATGGTGACGTACAAGTCGTAGTCGATGTAGACACCACCTATTCTATAGTCAGCATCACATAAAGTGATTTGGGGGAGGAACATAGAGGTCGGAGGCCATGAGTTCAACTCTCGCCACTAACAATAATAACAACTAAGTTGATATTAGTGCCTAATTTGAGTGACAAAATTGATTATTTCATAAGGCTTGGTTTGAGTTGAGTCATGGACAACTTGAAGCACACACAGCTGTAGTAGACAATCAACATGTACACACCAGATAAGTTTTTGCAAACATAGAATGATACATAGAGTGGGCTTTAGAATGACTTCATTGACTAAAAGGCACCATCTTACGATGCCAATTATGAAATGAAATAAGAATAATTTCACATACTTTAGTATCCCTACACCTTTCAAACCAACTTTATAAACTGAGTGAACTTCGTGGCTTTTTTATAAACCGTTTTTCCCAAAATCTTTGTATAATATGTCATGAGATTTTTAGTTCGGTCCCGCATGTAATAATAAAAATTAGTCTGTAGTTTGCCGAAAACATAGGTAAATAAAACCTCAAAAGCAATGTGGTAATACATTATCCAACAATATTCTCACTTTAACATTTGTTAGACCGAATGATTTAGTTGTTCTTTTAAATATCAATGATAATTTTTATAACATGACAATTATCAAATAAAATAAGATGACATATCAACATAAAATAATTTTCTACATTCGAGACGGGTTTGAGTATAAGTTCGAGGTAGGTACTTATATACATGTTACTCATCTCATACCCGTGTTTTGAAAACCCAAACCCAATCAAAACAGAGAAAACCCATCAAATTAGATTTGGTTTGGAAGGATAACCGCATGTATCAATTTTGTTGCTATGTGTATGATTTTTTTTTTTTTTTTTTTTGTACTTGAGACATTTTAAGTGGTTAACTAATACTCCATATATAAGTGAATAACATTAATTAATTTCCCATAATTGTAGATATATAGATGTAAAGAAGATGATCAAGAAACAAATCACTTAAAATCACATGTCTTGAACTAAATTTTTCATTTTTTTATTAAGAAGAAAGGAATAATAAAATCGAATGGCATCTTCATCATCATCACCAAAACTATCTATCACATTTACTGGAAAAACACGACATACACACTCTCCGAAGCAAACCACCGCCATGTTAGAGCGGACGCTCTCCTCCCGTCGCGGCAACTCACACGGCGACTCCGATTCCGACGACGACCTAATCAACGCCGACGATTCCAAAACCAAAAAACAACACATTCTCTTTCGCATCACCAACAGAGCTTCAACCTTTCTTTCTCAAACTCGCCATTACATTCCGTGTCTCACCATCGCATTTCTTCTTCTCTTCGCTTTCTCTTTCTTCTTCTTCTTCACATCTCGTAGCTTCGTTTGTATCTCCTCTAACGCTTTCTTCAAACCTGCTTCACGCGCCGCGTTTTTTGGTTTGGATGGACTTGATTCGGATTTTGGTGCTCTTGGTGTGCCCTGCTGTAAGTCTCTTTGCGCTGATCTGATCCAATTCATGTTAAATTCGCATTTTTTAGAATCGTCTTTTTTTAGGTTTTGTTTGGATCCAGAGAGAAAAATGCAATATTTTTAGCTTAGGAGCTGGTAATTTCTTGTGTATGGAAGATCAAAATATAATGCTTCTAGATTAGAATGTGAAATAATCAAAAAGTGGTTTTTTTTTTCTTTAAATATTCAATTTGTTGTTATTGATTTTCAGTATGTTGATCCTGAATTGAATCAAATTTCATTTCTTTTTTGTGGACTTGGTTGATTTTGAATTCTGGGTTTGGCTTTATTCCATGTTCATTTTAATGCTGATGAATATCATTAGAAATGTGTGTATAAGTTAAGTTAAATATTAAATAAGTTAGATTTAGTAAAACAAACAATGAATTGGTCCAATCCGTAAGTCCTAGCTCAATTGGCAAATGTCGAAATTGTTAGGCTAGATATATCCATGGTGATTCAAACCTGGGACCTCCCATTTGTGTGTGTTTCTTGTGGAATTTACCACTCCGTCTACAAAGCCAACTAAAAAACAATGAATTAGTCGAAGTGGTAAGGGATTTAGGCCCCATAAGCTTAGGCCCCATAAGCAAGTGGCATGGGTCCGTTCCCTTACTCTTGCATATGGAAAAAATTCAGTTGGGAGGGAAGAACCCACCTTGTGTGTGTCACAAGTTTCCAGATTGAGATTAGTTACTGCATAATGGCCGTCGAAACTTTTTTTTTTTTGAAGGAAACGGCCGTCGAGACTTCATACCTATAACATGGTAACAAAAAAAAGTTACATTTAGCAACTAATCAAAGAGGAAAATTTGGTGCATTATTGTTAACATAACAGAAATTTATCTAGTGTTTTATGGCAAAACTAGTATTTATTAACACTTTTTGGGTATATTTATTGTTAGATCAGGCTTTTGAGTTGAGAGTAAAACATTGATTTTTGTGGCATTTTCTATTCCTTCTTAATAACATTCCTTTTAAATGGAGTTTGAAGTTGTATTTCTAGACTCTGGAGAATTTGTGAGAATGATTTGATAATGTGTGTGCCTGTGTGGTGGTGGATTTACAATTTCATTTTATGTTGTTTCAAACTACTGGATTATTATTTTGAAATCTTCAAGTGATATTGTTTGTTGTTGTTGGATACTTATAATTTTATTGTTGGTAAAGGCAGATCGAAACATGGTAAAACTGTAGAATGGACATCGAAAGATCTGCTTAAGGGGCTGGAAGAGTTTGTTCCTATATACGAAACACGGCCAATCAAAAACAATATGTATGGGATGGGTTTGGACCACAGCTTTGGACTTTGGTTTATTGCTCGGTGGCTTAAACCGGATCTGATGATCGAGAGTGGCGCTTTCAAAGGACATTCAACTTGGGTTTTGCGGCAAGCTATGCCAGACACACGGATTGTTTCTCTTTCACCTAGGCATCCAGAAAAGTATCTAAAAAAGGGACCTGCATATGTTGATGGTAACTGTACATATTATGCTGGAAAGGACTTTGTGGATTTTGGAAGTGTTGATTGGTCAAAAGTGATGAGGGAACATGGGATTAAGGACCTTAGTCGGGTTCTTATATTTTTTGATGACCATCAAAATGAATTGAAAAGGTGAGTTGCGAGATCTTCGAGATGCATGATTCAATAACTGAGTACTTATGATGAAATTGCTACTGCTTATTATAACTGCTATTTTGTATGTGTCATAATGAGCAGAATCGAACAAGCTCTGAAAGCTGGATTCCGGCATCTTGTTTTTGAGGATAATTATGACACTGGTACTGGTGACCACTATTCATTAAGGCAGATATGTGATCAATTTTATATACGAGGTGTGTATGCTCTCACATTGCTATTGATTTGTCCTATTTCATTTATTTTTCTTTCTGTTTCTGTGTGAAACGCATACAAATAATATGCATAAATATAATTGGCGAAATATGAATGAAAATCCAACATATAAAGCTAGAAAATTGATGAAAAACGCTACTACTGGATTGTAGGGAAACAAATGTAAGTCTATGTAGTAACTTGAAAGATAAATGACTGCTAAACTACGTTTTGGTTACTAGGAAACCACCATTTATAAGAGTCTTGCAATTTTTATGATTGGCAAAACTTTTGAGGTTTAGACATTGCCACGTTTAGGTCATAGTAGTCAATCCCGGATAGCGGCGCATAGCCGCCGAACCCAAAAGTGGGATAGCGGGAAGACTGCTATTGAGGTTGGAAAGTATAGACAAACACATATTTAATATAACACTCAAATCTCGTGAAACATTCATAAATTAAAACACTCAAACATCCACAAAACATTACATTCAAATCCAAATACCAACAAATGTCAAAGAAATAAATGCTTATGAAAGCTTTCAAGTCTCTGACAAAATTTCACAAATCTTAATCAAAACATTAAATCCAAAAGAAAAAAGAACAGAGGAACCTAAAAGAGAACAAATAACAAGCGGAAGATAGATAGAACTTGAACAGTGGAAGACGATGGCAGCGGCACAATCGGCGGCTGTGACGGAGATTGCAGTTGGTTTGCAGATCGTGTGAGGGTTGCAAATCAGTTTGCAGATCGTGTTTTTTGTTATTTGCAGCGGAGAAGAGGGAAAGAGTTGGGAAAATGTTAGGGTTTATATGAAATCCCCAAAATGGTTTTAAAATTAGGGTCAACTTGGGATTTTCCTGTTAAAATCCAATTGCGGATCAGAATCTGCTACCCGCTCCACTACCGTTACCCGCTATAGCGGCCACTATCTTGAACCGCACCGCTACGACACCCACCGTAGCGACCACTATGGTAGGTTGAAGCTGCTGCAACGATGTATGCTATTATATCCATGGGCATCTCCCAAATTGTCCGTGTTTTTGAACCTAAACTTGGAATAAGTGCATAAGCAAAGTAAGTGGGCCACAAAGACTAGTAAACAGTTGCTGGCTGTTGACTAAATTTGTCTTTGCTGGCTTTCCTGGGGGTTGGAGCTTTCAAGTGGCTATAGGGGGTTATGTTTTTTCCACTACAAAATAATAGTAGTGCATTTCATTAATTTGCTGGTGTTGTATTTTCATACATTTTCGCAGATTATATTTATGCATATAAGTGTAGGGAAATTATGCATAAATAAAATGTGGAATTGTACGTATGAGTTCTGCTCTAGGCAATGTCAAAAGGGATTCACTTAAAACCACAATTAAGAATGGGAGGCTAGAGACCTGGAGGCAAGCCTTAGAAGCGTATGGTTTCCGCTTGAGTAGAAGCAAGACGGAGTATATGGAATGTAACTTCAGCAAAAGGAGAAGGATGTCTACCTTGGAGGTGAAAGTTGGAGATCATATCATACCCTAAGTTACACGGTTTAAATATCTTGGGTCCATAGTACAAAATGACGGAGAAATAGAAGCAAATGTAAGTCATCGCATTCAAGCTGGGTGGTTGAAATGGAGAAGAGCCTCCGGTGTTCTGTGCGATAAGAAAGTACCACTTAAGTTGAAAGGAAAGTTCTATCGCACAACAGTTAGACCAGCATTGTTATATGGTACAGCGTGTTGGGCGGTTAAGAGTCAACACGAGAATCAAGTAAGTGTAGCAGAGATGAGGATGTTGTAGCAGAGATGAGGATGTTGCGCTGGATGAGTGGTAAGACTAGACATGATAGGATTAGGAATGACACCATTAGAGAGAGAGTAGGGGTAGCACCTATAGTAGAAAAGTTGGTAGAAAATATGCTTAGATGGTTTGGGCATGTTGAGAGAAGACCCGTAAATGCCGTTGTAAGAAGAGTAGATCAAATGGAGGAGAGTCATGTTAAAAGAGGTAGAGGTAGACCTAAGAAAACTATTAGAGAAACCATTAGGAAGGATTTAGAGGTCAATGAGTTGGACTCAAATTTGGTTTATGATAGAACACTATGACGTAATTTGATCCATGTAGCCGATTCCACTTAGTGGGATAAGGCTTGGTTGTTGTTGTTGTTGTGGTTTTGATCACAAAAATATAGGCAATGTTGGCATGAAGTCCAACATTCATTTGTTGGAAAATGTTTGTATGGGTTCCATACTGTTGATAATCTTCATATTGGTGGAGTTACTTTAAATTTTAAAATATTATTCTAATAGCATTGGAATAGGAAATTGACTTTTGTTTTGTTCTTTTGTTGATCTAAGGTGGGGGACACAGTTGCTTTAAAGACAGTGATGAAGCTAGGATCAGGTCAAGAAGGAAGAAATTCTGGGAGAAAGCAGTTGATATCGAAGAACTGTGTGGGCCGGGGGAAGCATGGTGGGGAGTTAGAGGGTACATGCGTGACAACTTTAATCACAGTAATAAGCCAATTTCTTATGCACAACATTTCCAGAATAGCCGGTATGTTGAATCTATTCTTGATGTGTACTGGGAACTCCCACCGGTTGCCGGGCCTTCCCTCACTCATCAAACCAGATATGATCCTGCTCGTGCTCCCAATCCTATTGTTGAAGATGGGCGATATGGTTTGTTCCAGCGGCTTGGTTTGGGTAACCTTGACAATTCTGTATTTAATGGATACACTCAGATGGTTTATTTACAGATATCTGAACAATAATTTACAGTTGCTTAGACAAGGGTATGTTGTAGTTGAAGGAAGTTTTGTAACTGTATTATTTACAAATATTTGCTTCAGCCTGATTTGGCTTAAGATATAGTTCTTTTATTTTTCTTGCTTTTTTCCTTTTTTCAAATTCTTTACTCATTGTTCAATTCTGTCTAAATGTTGTTTAGTTACTTTTTAATGTTTTGTGGCTAACTTGATTGCTAAAATGTTGTTATATATTACGTGTGTCACACTTAGATCACTAATTTTTCATCTCAGAAGTTCACTCATATGAGACTAAAGCAGTTATGAAGTACTTCATTAGCCGTTTTCTGCATGTGGATGCTGCCACAAACAAACCACCTGAGAAACTACCAACTGCCAATCCCCTGGCTATCGTTTTCAAGAGGATGCATTAATTCTACCATATTTAAACAATCTAAACATTTTATTTGTTTTTATCGGTCTAAATATACTATTCTATATAATGTGCAGAAGTTTAATCGCCTGTGAAATTGGGTACTAATAGATTTTTACATAATTCGCAATAAACTCAACATTTTCGTTGCTCGAAGAAAAAATACACTGCTCACTTTGGTGGCTAGATTGCTGACTGCCTATTTTGACGGAAGTTGCAAGAAACTATAATCCAGAGCACAGTTTATTCATTATGAAATAGTTGATTTATTCTTCATTTGAAACACTTAAATTACTTTGCTCTTTTTTTTTTAGGGATTCTCTCCTAAAAATTATATTTTTTATAGGATTATCTTGGAGCGCTTACTTAGGTCAAAGATCCTAATTACGATGGATTAGTTAGTATATTAATCCATCACAATTAGGACCTTTGCTATGAATAAGCGTTTCAAGATATCCCTATAATTTAAGTCTTTTTGGTCCATTATGAGACTAATCATTGAGTCGTCAATAAGGAGTCTTTTTTTATATAGGTGTTTCTTTGTTTTTAACTAGAGCTGAACTACCTACCAAAATGGGCATATATTTATTCTATAAATTTATTTCACATGCAAACATATATTTTCATCTTAGATCCATGAACAACTATTATCCATCATTTCAACCAATATCAATAAAAAAATTAATTACAAATTTTACAGACAACACAAAAAAATAAAACAGTTTAGGATTAATTTTATTTAGAGTCAACAAATAAACTAAAAAATTTAATTCTATACTAATTTGAAGTTTACCAAATTTGAATATAAACAAGTAAAAGATAAATTTTTCATTTCATAATATATATATATATATATATATATATATATATATATATATATATATATATATATATATATATATATATATATATATATATATATATGGGGGCATATCACATGAGAATGACATTTTTATGTGAGAATGGTGAGAATAAATTGCAGCCGTTAGATTTTAAAATAAGGGTTAAGATTAAAACACAACTTAATGTCATGTGCTAATTCTTCCCACCTGAACCTTTCTTCTTCCCCTCAACGTTATCTCTCCTCAACCCTTTGCATTCTCAACAATGGATATTCCTGCCATCTCTTGCGTTCCGGCAATCTCTCTCTTTGTTTCTCTCCCAACCCTTCATATTTTCACCCAATCACTTCCCAATCACTTCTACCACCAAAACCATCATCATCCCACATTCCATGTTAATTGAGAAATCGGATAATAATATAACTCTTTCAAAAATATGTGTATACCACTATTAGTGAAGAACACATTGTATTCTATTCTTTAGTAAAAGGCGAAAGAATAGTTCGCTTTGTGCTCATCACATGGTTCCGTGGTTCAAAACATAGTAGGCTCGTATTTTTTATATAGCAAGCAGTTTGCTTTCATATATGCTGCAACCGATGTGGGCTCTGTTCAGAAAACATGGGCACACCCTCCCACAGGTCACACAGTTCTCTTCTTGTGTCAGCCTGTGATGTGCCTCCACAACGAAGAAGAGAAGAAACGATGCCTTGAAGCTTTTTTTCCATGGTAAGAGATAAATATACCTGGTTTACCAAGTGCTATATATTTACATATATACACCAATAATGTTGTCTATGTCATATTATGATTTGAACTCTTCTTCATACACCCTAGGAAGATCGAATTTTCTTTGAAGTTTGATTATTGAAAACATGAACGAAAAAGAGCGGCGCAGGATTTTCCTTATCAGTATTGGTTCTGTTTTTTCTGGTCATAAAAATATATTTATTGTGTAGATGTCATTGCCATACCATGCTTTGTGACATCCATGCATATGTACACAGCCAAAACAAGCTACTTATAAATGTTGGTTTTGTCTGTATTTATCTACCAATTGATATGAAAACTTGTCTAAGTTTAGAATCTCAAGCTATGTGATGATACTTCTCTAGCAGAAGTGAAGTACAGATTGACATGTCTCATTTGTGTTGATTAACATGCTCAAGAGCTTTGCACCATTAGTCCAGCTTAAATAATTAACGACATAAGGAGGCCCAAGGTAGGAAATCGGTTCGATACAGAATCTATTTTAATTTCAAATGCACACAAGAGTCGAATGATATTTTCGATTCCAGGCAGCTTCCCGTCTTCACTGTGTAAAAATCTTCCATAATTTTGAAACTGCGTGTCCGAACTACATAAATTGTTCAAAATCATATATTGAAAGCATAACAAGCCATTCTTTTATACAGCCACAAACTTCAAAGGTGCACAAAACAGATATGCATACAAAATATGTGTATATATTCACTGGACATGTCTCCAGATGAATTCTACTAACTAAAAACTTGTCAGACTATTAATTCACAAAAACTGAGAAACTGAGTTACATATATTTTTGATTTTGGACATAACCATAAACTCAAACTTCCTTGTAAACCTTTATATATGCATATATCAGTGAATTCTCCTCTTTGGTCCAACAAGTTTTTTCTTGACTAGTTTTGGCTCCTAGATTTTTCCATGGCTCTTGGAGCTGCAAACAAGATAATTCAGAACATACTTATCAGCAATCTTTCTCTCCAATATAAAACCAGAAATCCATATCAAAGATTACAAGATATATACAATTGAATAATTGTATCGCGAACATAATACTTAGCCAGATAAAACCTCGACATATATTAAGATGACAATTAAAAAAGACAATAAAACTCAGGCTGAAATCATCTTAATATATCTTGAAACTATGATTGGAAGTGCCTAATGAAGAGTTTAATGCAATAATTTGTTGACAACTTACTTAGAAGAACCTAGAGTGTAAACTTTCATACCTAGCCCAATTGCCTCAGAGCCTTTCATGATCCTTAGTCTCCTACACGAGTCGGCGAACATCCTGCATCAATCAACAATTTCAGTAAGCCGATTCAACCACTGGACTATCATGATTTAACATAAGGTTCAATATGAAAGTATTTCGTAGAGCTTATAGAAACAACTTATATCATGTTTGTAAGATGTTTTCACCTTATTTTCATAAGCTTTTCATGATAGCTTATGAGAACAACTTATAGCGTATATAAAAAAAATTGACTTATTTTATCTTTTGCTATAGATATAACTTATACATAAGTGATTATATGATAAGTGATTATGCTATAAGTGCTTAATTAAGCTGTTTATTCCAAACAGCGAATAAAATCATATAACTTACCCCCAAGGAACATCGCCTACAAGCATCCAATCTCCATCTTTATCTTCATATGTAAGAACATATTCAGATCCATGAAGAAGATCCCTCAAAGAGCTCTCACTTAGTCCACCTTTCCCAGGAAGTCCAGGAGAATTGCATTGACCTGATTTTAGGAATAGGAATATATTAGATCACAAAATCGTTATCGATAAACACCTATATGATAAACACTTGATTAACACTTACATGAGAAAGTCATGCTAGGAAACTTGTTCCTAAAACACATGTAAATAATTTTACAGCAAGTAAAAAAAGGTGTGTAAAAAATCAAAATAAGGAGCTAAGGTGAGTAATTTGAAGAAGGTAAAGTTAGTACCAATGGTAAAGCAGGTGAACATCTTCTCAAGAGCTGAAGAAAGTTCCATATAGTTATTGTAGGTCTTGAGATCAACCTTTCTGAGATAAGGAGCACCATCCATACTCACTTTTACATAGAGACAGTCAAATCCTGGTTTTCCCTCAGCTTCATCATTGTTCTTTGACAAATTAGACGCCATCGTGTTTTTTCGAAACGATCGAATTGGTGGCCATCCCACAACCTGTGCCCTATTACAGAAGTTTGATACAATGAAGAACACATAAGTTTAACAACTTTGAAGACGAAACCTTTTCTGAAAACATCCCAAAAACATGACATGATCTATATCAAACTTGTTTATCAACATGTTCCATGATTTAGTTGATTATACAATAAACAAAAGATTACTCAAAAAAGTAAACAGAACAGGAAACTAAGCAATTGAAAAATCTAAAAAAAATAAGAATGATGATGCAAAGAAACATACTTTGCAGCAGGAGCATTAGCATGCTCATTTGTTCCATTAACCTGTTTATTCTTTTCATGTTTAGATTGATGAAGAACATCTTTGATGTTTTTTGTTGCATTTGTATTAATCTTCTGAATATTAGTTTGAGTCTCTAAACCAACAAGAGGTTTTCCAACATTCCCTCCTCTTGGAGAGAACAAAGTAGCTCCATCAGATCCATCATTCATAGAGAAAGTCCATTTCCCAGAAGACTCATCAATAGCATCAGAGAAACCTCTTTTAGCTCCAACACTAGCTACAAGGTTCTTCAAAGGAGAACAAACATTAATGTTCTTCAAATCCTTGTTGGCAAAGAAAGAGACACCAGCAGCAGCAGCAGTAACTGATTTTCTATCAGGAGATTCACAACCAGGTAAGCCTAGTCTCAGCTCAGTTTCCTTGAAGTTGAGAGATGAAGATGTTTTGTCCATTGAAGGATTATTTGATAAACCTATGTAATCATGTTCTAATGGTGTAGACATGAAAATGGGCTAGATGAAAAAATATCAAATATTGAACACAAGTTTAAATTATGATTATTATTTATGATAGTTATAGAAGACTTAGAATGAAGAGAGCATATTGATATGTATGTAGCATAGGAGAGGAGTTGGCTGGTTTTGTTAATGTTCAAAAGAACCTTCTTGGGACTTTCTGTACCAAATTTTGTACTCTTTCTTTTTTCCAAGGAATTATTTATTTATTTATTTATTTATTTTATTTATATGTATAGTATAGTAGTACAATAACCTAAGACATGATTATGTTTCTGAGTGGTGTATACCGGTATGATTGTGCTAGTACCTGTAAACAATTGCTTTCATTAAAATTTTCAAATTATAAAATAGGTCGAGATTTTTTTTTATTTTTTTTTATCTCAAATTATAAATCAACATTGATGTTATTTTTTACATCATACCTTAATTATTTATTTTTTCAATATTTTTTTTATATTACCTCAATTTTTAATTATAAGACCCTTTACGGTAAAGAATTAAACATTTTTAATGATCCAACAATGATATGTAGATTGCGTAGAAATTCTTAACACTTATATGCATTATAATATTAAATTAAAATCAATTTAAGAATTTTTTTTCATGAGATGTTTTTTCTTATGCACCAATGATGAAATTTCTAAATACATGCCTCCAACTATCTACAGTACTACTTATGCCACATTATGCTAATAGTACCAACTACACTTTCAATAATGTAGGTAGATTTTGTTATATAAATCAGAAAGGTAACATCCTCTCTTAATGCGAATTGGTTTCATTCTAATATTCAATAAAAATATGGTATATTGTAGTTATATAAAGTTATTTTTATAACTTGGGTTTATGTGTCTATATGATTTTGAATGTGTCAATATATAATAGGTTCTTGTTAGATGCCGTAAAATTAATTTACATCAACAAGTATTCCTATACAAATTTTGAATGTGTCAATTTATTTATAATGTATACATATAGTGTATATGTAGTGTTTGCACCGACAAGTTTCAGAGCATTCCCCGGCAAGGCAACCTTTTACGTACTGTTGCTTTCTTCATCAGTACATACTACATTAGTTAAATAATCGAGTAAAGTTAAAAATGGAGTTACAGTAAAGTGAAGTGAAGCGTGTGTGAGTGTGAGGTAAAAGAGAAACAAAGGAGAGAGAAAGAGAATAATGTAACGGTGAATATTCATTTCACTCATCCACGCGCGTATCGTATCGTATCAAATTCAAATAATTACTTTTTATGAAAAAAGACCCAAAAGTGGAAAGAAATGTGTGTGTGTGTCTGTCAAGTGTGAAGTGAAGGATGAAAATTGACAGGTAAGATCGGACGGTGTAGGTGGTTGTTAGGGGACATAACGGGGTTCCATTGTTGGACGGACTATAACCCACTTCATCATTATCATTACATTTCCTCTTATTCATATACCACATCTATTATCTCCCTCAAGTTATAACCAGATTTGAAAAAGAAACAAAATATTCATTGTAAATCATTTTATGTACCAACAAAGTATATTCAAGAGTAACGAGTAGTCACAATAGTTCTTGAATTTATCTAAATTTCAAAACAATCATTAATTGTACTCTTTATTAATCAAAATAGTCATTAAATGTTATCTTAATATTGTCTTATCATCCCCTCAAATTTAATGTCATAAAAGTCCTTATAAAAAATGAGTTAATTTTAACATTGAGAAAATATCTTATATACTTCCATTTTATGCCCCAGTGTGAGAGGGACATTTTCAGAATTTCATCTCACTACAATACTCTCTCTCTCTCTCTCTCTCTCTCTCTCTCTCTCTCTCTACACACACACCCCCTAAGCATGGCAACGGGGTGGGGGCGAGTTTAAGCATTATTGGCTCCGACCCCTGCCCGCTTTCCATGTATATCTGCACCCACCCTCAAACCCTTTCGAAGGTAACAATTGAACACTCACCACAATACTCTCTCTCTCCCTGCATATTACAATGCAATGTCCCTGCTGATTGAGTTATGTTCATGTGGACAAAGTCAAAGATTTTTTTTTGAGAAGACTAAAGCAAAAAGTTAAAATATTTATAAAGACCAAAAATATATTTAATCATAAATAATATTACCTTGTGGACCACCATATTCTTCATCTCAGAACGTGTTACTATCACATTTTCAATTCACTTAAAAAACATAGATAATCATTTTGGATTTTTATAGTATGTAATTTAACTTTTTGATGTTCAACTTTTTACAACGTAAATTTTGTGTATATATAGTATAGTTTACTTTGGTAGTTCACTTAATTTTCTTTTCTGGCTCCACAGTATACTTAAATTTAAAAGTTATCAAAGTACATTCATCCTAAATGGAATAATTGTTAAAGGCGTGTCAAATAATATTTTGTCACCCTTTCTCTTCCTAATTAATTGTGAAAACAAAAAACATGATTTTTTGGGATGTCAATGTCTACACTTGAATTGTCTATCTTCAATAATTTTGTGTTTATTTATTTTCTAATTAAATTTTACCTCTCATCTAAATAATTTATTTTAATTTTCAATTTCTACCCTGAATACACTACGGTCACCCAAAATTATTAAATAATCAAGTTAAGAGATTCCATTCTGCAATTTTTTAGCAAGCAAACACAATTTGTGTTTTTTTTTTTTTTCTTATTTGAAAGGTGATATATCATTATCAACCTCAGAAATGACAATGAACATATGAAGAAAGTGTTTGTCTTCTCAAAATTTTAGCCCATACTTGCTTGCTTGATTCCAATCAAATAAGTTCAGAAATCTTTAATGAGCTTTAATATTTGCTGGAATGATACAATATTTTAATTAATTTTAAAGGATATAGATTATGATAATGACAATAACAACACAGTTTAATGACTTTAGCATGCATGGATGGACCCAGTTGATCCCCACGAGTTGTTAAAGGTTCTTAGGAATATTGTGTATCGTATCCGGTTTGTACAACTATGTCGGACCCTCTACATGAATGGATATAGAGAAGGACTCATTCAATGAATCATGCTTTTCTTCTTCGGTAAATAAATCATAATTTTCATTAATTCAATTTGAATAGAACACATTACGTATACTATAATCTACCACCACAAAACCTCAAACAAAAGAGAACTCTCAAGTCCCAACAACCCTAATAACAAAACAACCAAAAATTAAAATTATTACATGCATGACTTTGGTGGAGGCTGCATAAGAACAAGATCTAAGCATAAACAAATACTCTACAAATTGTGTTCTTTTTAGTGTTGAAACTGTAAGGTTTGGGTTTGATTTATTTAAATAGTGGAACTCATTATAATGTTTAAGTTTGTTTATTTAATCAAATGAACAAACTTTTTTTTTTGTCTATGTTTAGACTAGGAACCTCAAATTAGTATAATCATTAACTCAAATCAGTTAAATTATTTAACCCCCTCTCAAATGAACAAACTTGGTCAAAAAATAACAAGATTAGATGAAAATTCAATCTACAAATATTTAACCGATTTATTTTTAAATATAACTTTTTCTCAAAAAAAAGTAACCGATTAAACTCAAATGATTAATAAAATTTGGAAAACCCTAGCTCAAATCACCACTAATAAAAATATCCCCCATGAATCACGTGAGCTTAGTTCAGTTAGTAGGGATGTTGCATTTTATATGTAAGGGCCGGGATTTGAACCTCAGACACTCCACTTCTCCATAATTAAATTGTGTGAGCTCTAGCCACTAGGCTACTTGACCAAAAAAATAAATATCCCGGTTAGAGGGGAGAGTGGACCTGACTGATATTTGTATTATCTTCATTTCAAACTTAAATTTATGACACTTAAAAAAAGTGACTTTTTTTTTTCTACAAAAAGCTATTGACGCACATGAATGTCATTTTTCATGGAAAGGGGTGGTAGTTATAGTCATAGCCCGCATTGTGGAAACCTCTATGTCTGCTAATTAAATGGTCTATTTCGTGAAGGAAACAAGATAGATAGAATAATTGTAAGTTGATAACGACCCAAATAGAAATTAAGACTTGAAACATGACAAGTCGACCTCCTTTTTTATGGGAAGAAAACTTGGCCATGTTGACTGAGTCTTCACTTCTGTTGATGAATAGAGGATTTTGGTTCACGATCAACGACCACCATACCATAAACCAAATTACATGTAGCAATGGAATTAATGCACAAAATATATTCATGTCATGTATACAATGTGATGACCTTAGCATTTTTAATGTGTGCGACTCCACGTGACTCCATGTTTTTTAAGGCATCAAACATATTTTTTATAGTTAAAAAATTTATATGGTTAACAAATTTATATCTCAGAGTTTAATAAATCTTTTCTTAAATTATAAGCTAACAATTCTAAGTTCACATATTATTGAGCTCATAAGATATATGCCAAATTGTTAGCAATTTTTTTAGCATATGGCTCATATACACTACACTATTTTAGTTTACACATGATACTCAAAATCTCAAGGACGATTATTCATGTATTAAAATGAGAATCATTTTTTTATTTTAATTTTTAATATATTATTATTATTTGCCTCAATTTCAATTTTAATATATTATTTTTACCTATCACCAAAAAAAAAATATCTATTACTTTTACCGCATGGGGAATTGATCCATTTATTTTAAAATCATCTAGTCTTAGTCTCTTTCTCATATTTCCTGGTTAATAAATGATGACATGTTTTAAATTAGATGACATATGGTTTGATTGTGTAGAATGACTCACATGAATTGAATATTTATATGTCTTTGAAAATGATATTTTAAGAAATTTCTTGTAATTTTAAAAGTGTTGATTATTTTACAATCAGTGGCCAAGCTAGGATTTTTACAAAGTCCGGGCAAAAAAAGAATTGCAACACATTTATAAGGGTTTACATAAGAAATTGTAAACAAATAATAAAAAATTCTAAAGAAATTGTCCAATTTATAGGGGGTTTATATAAGAAATTCAGAAGAATTTACATAAGAAATTGCAAAAAAAATTGGCCGGAGCCCGGGTGCGTGCCTGGGGTCGCCGGGCGGTGAAACCGCCACTGTTTTACATCATCATATCATATGTCACGTGATCTAAAACATGCTACATCTTTATTGTTTTAGTTCAAAAATCCAAATGGATGAACCAAAACTGAGAGATTATAAAAATAAGATACCAATTTTACTAGACTTTCTATTTTGTTTTTATCTCCACTCTTATTTATTATTTTTTAGACAAAACAAAATATTTCTACCCTTACCGTTTCCTCTATTTCCTGGTAAATTTTGTTTGTACCAAATAGCATGAATGAACTTCAAATCACTACTTTGCTTAATCTTCAGGACAGCAATTTGCATAACTGGTAACTTCACAAGATTCATATTATGTTGGTGGTTTCTTTAACTATTATTCGGATGAGCACTGTTATTTTGACAACCAAAAATGTAACAACCTACCCACACCGTAGAATTATTGTGAAGCTTGCCCGGCTAGCACGCATTTCAAGGCAACAAAAAATATTAAAAAATAAATTGGTATAGCATGACCGTATCAATATACAGTGTGTTTGTTGGGTTTGGATGTTCATTTATCATTTCCGTATTCAGACAACTACATCTTTTATACAAAATTCGCATGTAAAATGAAGGTGTCACTCTTTATAAATTTAGTTTAGACTTTACCTTTATGTTAGACTAAGGTTTTGTTTTTTCCAATAGTATATGACATAAGAGAAGACCGAAAATTTATAAATCTCTCACCTTAAAACTAACATGTAGCTGCATCATTAGTATAAAAAATAAATCAAATTCTCTATATTACACTGATTCTTTGTTTCCAGACAGAGTTCTTTATGAAACTACCAATTAGGTCCCAAATTATGGTTGTGATATCAGACATCGTAGATTAATGAATGTCATTGAGATCATGATACGTAACGTAATCCCTATATGATACTGATAGAGCAACCACTCCAACAATTGTTCACATGTTCGAAATTCCAATTGTACCAAGTAATTAGATAGAATCAAAACAAGTGTTTGGTGTATACTATTTCCTTCCCAAGAAAAGTTAGTAACACATTTGTAGAAATGCTAGCTATAATTTTGCAAGTGTTCATTACTAACGAATTCTTTTCTTTCTTTTTAATAATTTTCGTTTTTCTTTTCTTTTAGAAAATGCTAACAAGTGCCTTACAAAATCTTAAAAGAAAATTTTACTTTAGAAATTATACATTCAACACTTAAAAAAAAAATCTACATAAAATTTAACAATTATTTTCTCCCTTGAATAGTTAACAAATACCCTAGTACGACACTAAGACCCTTTTATTTTCTTTTGGTGCAAAGAATCTACCCTTTATTTTGTTTGGTGGAATACCCTGATAAGCAATTTTTGACATCTAACTATCAGAGAAAATTTCAGTAATTCCGCATGACTAAGTAAATTATCTATGAGTCATTTTCTAGCACCAAAGACACGCACTTCTACACTTTCCGACCAAGAAAACCCTATGAAGAAAGCAGCCTTATGAGAAGTAATTGAGGAAATAGATGAATTCTATATTTACAACAGACAATCCATTTTCTTAGTGGAAGTTATGTGTTTGGAATCTTTCCAAGTTGAAAAGACTTTCAAAAGTCGTAATGATGTTGAACTAGAGCATTTAGAGTTCGTGAATTAACATCATTATTTTTTTTATGCTACAACTAATCAAATGTCAACCCAGATAATAATTAACTCAAGAACACGTAGATCAGATGTAACGGGTTTCTTTTAACTTAATCAATGTTTTGGATTTGAATATAGTCTTACACATGCACTGATGTTAAAATTCTTAAAGAGAGTTTGCCTCTCATTTGGGTCTCGTAATGCTCAAGAGATTAATCTTCACAGTTGCGCGCAGAAAATACACGGTTTAAAAAAATACAGATAATAATTATAATAATATTAGAATTTATAAACTGTGGTTAATGGTTATATCTTCCTAAGAAGTTGTTTAAAGAATATTAGTAATAATGTTCACAATATACCTTTTCTCACACTTATTTCTATGTCAGCTTATTTATTTATTTTATTGGTAAAAAGTAGGATAAAATAATTCAACACAATTGAGTGAGGTTAGAAATTTGGTGTGTGTGTGTGTCTATATATATATATATATATATATAAAGAAAATGTTTTAATATACCACAGAAATTTATGTGGAGTATTTTTTTTTTTTTTAATTTTGGCAAGTGATGTGGTGTGGTTATTTCTGAATTTGGAGGAATACATACAATATTGGTAAAAAAGTAGTTCATTAAACGGGTTTACATGTACCTTTTATCAATATTTAAAATAAGATTACGTAGAATTATTAAACAAGGTTCAGGAGGATAATGTAAATTTCAGTTTATGTGTGTACACTTAAACAATTTACATGACCTATTTAAATTGAGTTTCAATATGTACACTTAAACTCAGTGTACATGAACTACTTAAAGTGTATTTTGGAATAGGAAGAACGATGGGTTCTGGGTGATTTGAAAATTAAATTTTACTTAAGGATACTTTTGTCATGAAAAATGTAACTAAAATTAAATAGAGTGTAACTAAAAAAATTCTAATAAGTATCAAATAAGTAGATAATCCCACAAGAAAAGAACATAAGTTATATATATATATATATATATATATATATATATATTTTTTTTTTTTTTTTGTCAAGTAGTCTAGTGGCTAAAACTCACACAATTTAATTATGGAGAAGTGGAGTGTCTGGGATTCGAACCCCGACTCCTGCATATAATATGCAATATCCTATCAATTGAGTTAAGCTCACGGGGATCATAAGTTCTTACATATTAATAAGCGAATTTTGTAAAAAAAAAAAAACGCGCGAATTCAATAGCATTCCTCTTAATTATTAGTTGTCATTTTTCCCTAAAAAAATATTATTAGTTGTCATTTATAATAAAGTCACTAATTTCTTGGAGAACATTAGAAGAGTACCAAAGCAAGACGATTATCATCTGCAACAAATATAAAAGTTGTGACAACAATAAAATTATTGCATTTAAAGGTAATAATATTGTAAATCTAATCATAGTGAATTGAGAATGATAATGTGTAGGGATGTTAGTTGGTTGGGCCAGATAGTACTTGTCTCTCTTGTTTCTTCCCCCAATCCCTACCATGAGTTGCGTTTCTTACCATACACACCTCCTTGAATAGAAAAGAGCACCACACACATGCTTCCCAAAAAATAAAATGTTAAAATCTCCTCTAATTATATTCAAAAAATAAAATGTTTATATTCAATTCTAATTGAACAATTATAATTTATAATTAGTTCTTATAAAAAGTTTACAATCTTCCCTTATATAATATTATATTTTTGAAGATATCTATTTTTGTTGGCGACTTCTTCATAACTGGATTCCTATAAAGGATAATCTAGTTCAAACTTCAATGTGGTACACTTCAACATAATATGAATTTGTGTGCTGCTGGCTGCAGTGATGCGGAAACTTTGAGTCACTTATTTTTCGGATGCGACTTTTATGAAAAACTTTTGATGCTAGTGCGGCAATAGTTTGGTATTTATCCAACAAACCCCGTAAGTTTGTTTGATCACATTCTTCAATTTAGTACTATGGGAGGGTTTTCTAAACTAGCTCGGACTAGGATGCATGTTGTGTGACTTGGTTGTGTGTGGATTATTTGAATTCATGTACACACAAGTAAATATGTACACATTTTAGACATTTTACACCGGTATTGGTATTGATAATGCCGATGCAAAAGCATCATGTGTCAAACCCAACTAAGGTGTGTATTGGTATAGAAATCACTTGGAAGATTTATATGATCAGAATATTTTACATATTTTTTTGGCATGAGCTAACAAAAGATCTCATAGTGTCAAGCTTATGAAGTCTTTGTAGCTTAAATTGTCAAGCTAAGGAAGCAACAAAGCATAGACCTAAGGAGATTACTCATCTCCTTACCAAGGATTGATTACTTCAAAGAAAAATTATTCACCGAAAAATATACATCATTCTCTCCTTTTTTGTTCAAATAATCACCTCAGTTTTAGCAAGAACAAGCCAAACCAAGTATCTTACTAATGCTCTTGCAGGGTATGGGCTTGGATACTTTCACAAATTGGGCTGCTCCAACTCAAAGTTAACACCATCTAATTTCAGAGTCATATAAATATGAAACACTTTATTAAGTGATAAGCGGCGTCGATATGTCCGAGTGGTTAAGGAGACAGACTCGAAATCTGTTGGGCTTTGCCTGCGCAGGTTCGAATCCTGCTGTCGACGATTTTATTGTTTTATTTTTTATTACCACTTTTACATCAATAAATATACATGCATATTTTGATTTTCTTTTTAATTAGTGTTGTCCACGTAATGAGCTTAATATTTTCATTAATTTGTATCTTCTACAACATGTCATAGCAATGTATTTTTTTTGACTAAATGTCTCAGAAATGTTAAGCTTGATTAGATTGTATATTTCCTCTAAAGTAAAGATATTTTTCAATACGTCAGTCAAATTATATTCATAAGTGGACTCACCTTTCAGTTTTATTTCAATATCACACATGTAATGTAAATAGAACTATAGGAGTAAAACAAAAAACAAAGTCAACAATTTGTCAAAACTCAATCTAAATCCTGTTTTCTTTTTGCTCTTAATGATTAAACACAAAGTTCAAGTACTGATAAAAAGTGATCAATGTGGATATCACTTAGCTTCAAGATTGTTGGTGAGACATAAACTTTCTGATTTTTACTCAATATTCTTGAGTGGAAGACCAATGGTCAAAAAAGAGTAAGCTTATCTTCTCTTCTCATACATTTGGTTCAATTCATAACCTTTTTGTTTTGTTTTCAAGGTATGGTTTGGTGTGTGAACTAGTAAATAATAACATAATAAAATGTCTGTGAGGATCAAATTTATTTTTCGGACTCAAAGATTAGTCCACCATATTATATATTGCGAGAGTCTAACTCTTTCCGTTGAACGCAACTTCGTTGATTTTATGAGGATCAACTTAATTACTTTAGAAGTAGCTATTGACATTTTTCTTTGAGAGGGCTATTGACATTGTTAATTTGATTAATAATAGCTCGTAAATTAAAATTAATTAAATTTCAATATTATCATATCCAACTATAAAAATAAACTTTAATTTATTAAATGAATCAACTAAAAAAATGGTTACATATTAATCCATTCATTTTTAGATGTATGTATAAAGATTTGTTCCTGTTGTACCAAAAAAAAAGATTTGTTCCTGCTTTTTTTTTTTTAAAACGATATTGTTCCTATTTAATCGTGGTTGTTAAATTTTGATGAAACATTAATTATTGTATTGTATTTAAATCCTTAACTATTTATCTTAGATTAAGGTTATTAGACCATCCACAATGTTTGGTGATTCACCTATTTACCACCATGATAAATAGACATCTATATTATAGAGCAAATAAATACAGTGCTTGTAGAAAAAACTAACCATAGAAGCACCATCTCTCTTTATTTTTTCTTGGTAATTTGATCATCCTTAACTATATGTTTCTTGCCATCTAGTGGAATGTGAAGATTGCACTAGATTGCTGACTAAAGCAACCTACTACATATAGAAGGAGAGACAGGCTAGAGCAACTGTTGTGTTAATCATTCTCAATAGCAAGAATCATAGGTGCATTTATTTTGTTTGTGTGAATTGTTGCAACAAGTAAGATATGAAGTTTATAGTTGGTTATAGCCTTATAGGGATATCTCTTGTAATGCCAACAAATTTAATCCTCTTATTTTGTATGTTTGTCTTAGTGTGTGCACGTAATCATCAATGAAGACTATTCTTATTTGACACTAGATGGTTTGGATTAATTATTTGGGAGATTCAGAACAATATAGTTTATCTAACTTGATCCTTGATGTATTGTTTGACGGTGATGGAGAGTATACTGCGATGATTTTATTGAAATAATTGTTGGTTAAGTGTAAGGTTTGGACCTTGTTTGTATTATGTCTGGTGTGTGGCTCTATTCAAGGGTATTGGTTGAGGTTAACTATATTTGTTATGATATTGAATTTGATACGTTGTTTTTAACTTTTTGCAGTTGGGTTAGAATACTTTTAATACTCTTTTTATTATTATAAAATAAGTTTTTGCTATTAATTTTGTTTATCTATTATAAAAAATAATAACAATGCACACCATGAACAATTTTTATATAAAAAAAAATTAGGGTTAAATATGTTTTCGATCCTTATAAAATTAGAACTTTTTAATTTTAGTCCTTACTTAATTTTAATAGTTTTTTAGTCCCTATAAAAAAATTCTGCACTCAATTTTAGTCCATAGTAAATTCAACTTTGTTTAATTATGTTTAAAATCTTAAAGTTTTTGAACAAATTTTTTGCAGATGTGTTAAGAACATTACTTAAAAAGTTCTTCCACAAAAATTATCTCAAAATTTGATTTCTACATCCAAATTTTTGTTACTTTTATCTTAAACTTTCTTCGTTAAAAAAATCATATTTAATTCATTTCATATTAAAAAATTATGAATTTTAGTAAATAAACCTTTCGTAATGTTCTAAACTTGTCTAAACAAAATCATTTCAAAGTTTAAGAGTTTAAGGATAATTAAACAAAGTTTGTTTTAGTAGGGACTAAAATTAGATCTAAATATTTTTTGTAGGGACTAAAAATGCTATTAAAATTAAGTAAGGACTAAATTTAAAAGTTTTCAATTTTATAGGGATGAAAAACATACTTAACCCAAAAAATTATTATTAATAAATTGGTTACATTTTTCATATTTATTATATATATTTTTTTCTTTCATTAGGTGGAAAAATACTAAAGCCCTAATGTATTTCCTACCTTGCATAGAGGTACCATTTCTCACCCTAAATTTCTTTCAAGAAAAAAAGCCTAGAGATTACTTTTGAAGGAAAAGCCTAGAGATATTGAGGTTAATCTATAATAAAACATATATTTTTTTTGGTACAAATAAAACATATTTTCTACTATATGATAAAAATTTGATGGATTTTGATATGGTTGTGTTTTATCATTGAAAAAAACTTGCTCACTGAATCATAAAAATAAAAAATTGCTATTTGGCGTCTAGGAAATGTAATTTTCTTTTTGTCGTATATCATTCATTCTTTTCTGGATTATATATAGTGCAAACTGCAAAGTGTGATTTTTGGTCCGTACACAATGGGCCGACGAGGTCTCAAATTAAACCGCATGGAATAATTTGTATATTTGTTATTGAGGATAATAATGAATAACACCTAAAAGAAAGGGATAATAATGAATAAGCAATCTAAATAGGGTAATCGATATTTTTCATGTATGTAATATGGTTACTTTCTCAATTTAGTTATTTGAAATAATTTTTTTATTAGATTATATTCTATAATTTACGATTTTAATTGTTTTAATCTCTGATGTCGTCTTCATTTTTAAGTGTATGTCGATAAAAAATATAACATCATATTTTTATACTATGTGGCATTGAAATGTCATTGCTTGTGACATTGAAAGCACTTATACTTTTTTTTGACTGATTTTTGGATTTAAATTTTTGCTTTCCTTTCAAACCTTTTCATCTCTAATCTTTCCCTTGAAATTATTCAAGCTTCCTAAATTACCTTCAGTTAGTTTAAACTATTGTATTGTCTTCAATTCCTTTTTCTAATTGATGATTGCACTTCATCAAGGTTGATGATTTGATCTCTTCCAAAGAGCAATGTCATCTATGAAATGCTATGAATTTGGTAGATCATTTAGAAGAATTAGAGCCCTATCTAGCATCTTCATCCTCTAGTTTCATCTCAAGATTTTCCAAATCATCAAGAATCTTGTTGAAGACTGCCATTTGATCATCCAACAACTTATCTTTAGTCATTTTGAAAGAAAATAGTTGTTTAAATAAGAACTTATTTGTCACAAATTATGTTATATAAAGTGACTTCAACTTTAACCATAACACAAAATTAATGTTGTTGATTTGTTGTTTCATGCGCCACCACCCTCAGAGTTTTACGCCCCAAGCACAAAATTTTCATATTTCTTGCGTTCTCAAAAAAAATATTCTATTTTTTAGATGACATTGTTGGAGGAAGTGTTGCCTCTCCCTTTAATGTATATCACCCAAACCTTGATGAACCAATACAGTTCGCGTCATCCAAAATCGTTGGACCCATTGAATTTACCAATATCAAACTTCGTTGTTTCCATCCTTGGTTGTTTTTTCCGCATATATAACATATATTTTTTCTCAATTTCTTAATATTTTGATGTTGCATTCCATGCAAAATCATCAACATCATCTCAAAATTCTCAATGTCTCTCACCACATACAAACCCCAACGTGTTTATGTCCATCAACCAACTCTTAACATGTTTTATAGATCTCAAATCAAATGAATACCCGAATATAGAGTTTACTTGCTATGAACATGAAACACTAATTGGATCTATGTAAGAATGCCAAATTCCATAATTTTCAACTCAAGTCGGTCTTGAAAACATTATGCTTGATGATGGAGAAACAAGTTCTATTAAAAAAACTTGAGATCCATTCACAAGGGATGAAGATACATTGCTTATTCAATCATGACTCATTGTTCCAAAGGATCTATTTGTGGAGTTCATAAAATAAAACAGACAATGTCTGGTTAAGAATCATTCCCAACCATGACCAATATCGCAGGCCATTAAGATAGAAGCAACACGGTCAATTAAAATCTCGATGACGTCTAATAAATTGTCTTGTTAAAAATTTTGCTAGGTGTTAGTTGTTTATGGAAAGAAAATTGGGACCTCAAAGAAAGACATCTTGGCCAAAGTACATTTATTTATTTATTGATTTTGCTCAGGATAAAGGTTCCCCATTCAATCTTGAATATGTGTGGGGTTTGTTAAAAGATGTACCTAAATGGATGGGGGCATTGTCTAAAACTTCTTCAAAATGAAGAAATACTTCTGCTAATGAGGCATACTCATCATCACCTACCCATAGACATCTTCAAGTTATGAATATAACTCAACATCTCTAATTGAGCGTCCAACAGGACAAAAGGTGGCAAAAAGGAAAGGTAATGCAAATGCAACTGAAACGTCGACTTTTAAGGTCATACATGATGTAATGGGTAAAAGTGTGGCATCCATGAAAAAACTAAAACAACTTAAAGAGGAAGACATCATATTAAAGAAGTAAGAGATGAGGTTTAATGACAATGTAGGTCATCATGTCAAACACATCCAAGATGAATGAGAGTCAACGTTAAGTTTATGAAAATTATTGTAATAAGGACAAAGAAAATTATGGATTTTAGTTAGATGAAATGTTGTAGTGTATATATGTGTGTGTGTGTGTGTAAATGGGTCATATTAGCCGTTATTAAAACTAGTCGTTATTGAAAGTAACCATTATTCAAACTAGTCATTAATCAAAGTAGTCGTTATTATATCTGGTCCAACACTTGCTTGAAACTTGTAAACCCTCAATTGTTTAAGGGTTTTCATGTCAGAAGCACCTCTGGTGGAGAACTCTTATGATAACATGGATAACAATGTCTCAACAACTGAAACATTTAATGGTCCTCGTCCAAATCTTGTAAAAGACTACAAACAAAAACAAGTCTCCTGTAAAATGTGTTCATCATCAACTTCAAACAAACAAATTTAGTGGAGTAAATTTAAAAACACCTTGGACAATAGTATAATGAAATTTAAATTTTACTAATTATTCATTGTTATATATTTTTTAGCGTTTTTAATTATATATGTCATGTATTTAACATAAATTTCAATTATCGTTATAGAAACTTAAGTTTTATTTCTTTTTTCATATTAATATTAATAAAAGCTACTGAAATTAATAGTTCGTTGCAATAAAATTAAATATGAATAAAATATTATTATATAAAAGTTGTGTAATAAAATATATGAGTTCTTTAAAGTTACACTATTGAAACAAAAAATATACGAGTTGCTTGAGAGTGATGTGGCTCAAATAAGCCACAAATTAAAATACCTTTGAGTGAAGTTTACCGCTCTTAGCATACTGGCATACTTCAGTATGTATCGCTTGTCTTTTCTAATAGAATATGGTTCACTGAATTACATATTGGTATATATGTTAAAAGAAATAAAATAACCATGCTGATTTAAATTAGTCATATATGTTAGTACTTTCTATATTAATTGATGTTAGTTAGTTAATCAGAATCTTACTTCCATGTCATGTGTTTGTTTTTGATAAATATATGATTTATGTTTGTATGTGTACACAGTACTTGAGAGTCGAGAGAAAGCACTTATTCGATGATGGGCAATTTCTATCATTTTCTGTTTTGTTCTATATTAAATCAGCCACTATAGATTTTGTAGCTTAGTCTATTAAAGTGAATTATTGCCACAAAGAATAAAGAAAGCATCTCAAACGTTGATCTCAAATACTATTATATTATGATGCCCTTACTACATTCACCTCCAACCCTAGCTAGGCTAAAAAAAAAACAATCCCAAGGTGTAACCCCAAATTAAGGAATTAATTAGCCCTTAGTGACTAATAGCCTCAAAACACTGGCCACCACCTTTTTTTTTTTCTGTTCTACTTTATAATAAAGTAAAAGCAAGAATAAAAAAGGAAAAAACTGAATAAATTGAAAGGAAAGAAAAAAAGTATGCAAAGTTTGTTAACCTCATCTCTTTATAAAATACTTTGAGACCCCAAGACTTTACGTTTCTTCAACACACATAGCTAGTAAGAAAGCAAAACACAACTCTTCAAACCTTTATCCAAAGTCTTGTTTGGTTGCACATACAAGGAAATATCATCACAAAGGTGAAAGTTAGAAAAGTAAGAGAAAAAAGTAGTTTACAAAAATTTCATTTCTTAGGGAGCTTATTTTTTTGAAGTTGAAAAATAAATAAATAATTCCTCCTTACACATATATCATGAGACTCATGATCCATTGTAGCAAATGATGGCTGGGAACCCTAACTGGTGGAGCATGCATCCATCATCTTTGAATATCCCTCCTCAATATATGCTTGGATCTTCTTCAATCCCTTTCAATTCCTTGACAGAAAATAATGCTGAAGTACCTTCTCAATCATGGAGTCAACTACTTTTGTTAGTAAAACCATCCTCTCTCTCTCTCTCTAGCTTCTTAATTTGTGTCCATCACCATAATTTTAAATCGCAGTTGCAGTTAAGCTACAGTTACAGTGACCTCAAAATCTTCTATACTGTAGTTGCAAACCGCAATTTAAAACCGTGGCTTGAAGATACAACATCTTTGACCTTATTCATTTTTTTTTTCATGGTGTGAAAATTTTGAGGGTTTTGTATGTTTTGCAGTACTGGACTACCTGGAGAAGAAGAGAGACTTGGTTTTAATCATTTTCAACCTAAAAACTCAGAAAACTGGGATGTGCAAATTATGAATCCATCTTCAAGAGTTCCTTTTATGGATATAATAAAGCATGAAGTTTCTCAAACTGAGAATTTTTATGGCCAACAAGGGCATCATCATGAGGAGTTTCATGCTAACTCTGGATCACTTGGTTCATCTTGGTCACATATGGTGCCAGTTTCTTCCCCTAGCTCTCATATCACTAGCTTAAGTAGTGATAATATATTGGATTTCACTTACAACAAGGTAGATCATAGCAAGAACCAACTACCAGATCAAATATCTGAGGTAAATTATAGGTCATATATATAGGTCCTTTAATTTTTTTTTTTTTGAAAGGATATTTAGGTTCTTGTTAATTATTATTTTTCTCAACTTCTAATATTGTTATTTATTAATATATGTCATGTATATATGCTATTCAAATTAATTTCATCTATCTCTTTCATATGCTCTAGTGTAATAGCTCAACTTCTGGAGTTAATAAGAAGGCTAGGGTTCAGCCATCTTCAAGTCAACCACCTTTAAAGGTTAATCGCTCACAAATTAACTCTTTTTACCTCTTTTGTTTTCTATAATTTCTATCTTAATTACTTGATAATTAGTGAGCTTGTATATATGTGTATGTTTTTTTGTTATTGTCTTTCTCACCAACACTGTAATATTCTTTTTGCTGATATTCATATATACTTATTGAATGAGAGAAATTATTTAAGCATATGAAATTCTTATATATCCTTAAGTATAGCTTCAAAGTTATACTAATTATATATGAATCTGAATCAGGTGAGGAAGGAGAAGCTAGGTGATAGAATAACAGCACTTCACCAGCTAGTTTCTCCATTTGGAAAGGTAACAAACTAATTGAAATTAATCACTCCATAATTATTATGATAAACCATTGATTGTGTTAATTTGGTTTTATAAAAAGTCCACACATGAAATAGTTGATTTCAATTCAAAGTAGACTTTGATGATCCAATTTCTGTGTACCTATCTTTTGTCATTGATTGAAATTTCACTTTTAACATTAAAAGAAGAAAGAAAGAAAGATGAGTCTTTGGTGCTTCACTTTTGCAGACTGACACAGCTTCTGTATTATTAGAAGCCATTGGATACATCAGGTTTCTACAGAGTCAAATTGAGGTGATGTTTCTATATTATTCTTATTTATTTATTAATTATACTATGCAGCAAGTTATTTCAGAACATGCAGTTAAAGTTTGTTCAATTTTGATGTGATTTTTTTCACTCTAAAAACATTCTTTCTTTAGTTATGGGAGTTATAAAATTTTATTCCTCTCTTTTGTTGCAGGCACTCAGCACCCCTTACTTGGACACTGCAGCATCAAAAAACATGATGAGGAATCAACATTCTGTAAGTTCACATTTCCCAATGTTTCACTTTCTCTGAAATTGAATAGGACAAAAATGGAGTATACTTTAGTGTATTTGTTAGAACTATATACTCCCTCCTTCCAACAACACCTGATCTACTTGCCCAGTGTAAAGATGAAAGAAAGAGAATGATATTTTTACTAAATTATTCTTATTATTATTTTTAAACATTCACTTTTAAGTAATGATTATTAAATTGCATTTTATTGTCGATTGGTTAATATTTGCATGCTAGACATGCTTATAATTTTATTGGAGACCACAAAAAGCATTTATAAGGGTAAACTTGTTAAATTTTGCTTAAAAATTTGAAAAGGTCAACTATAGTGGGACAGTTTTTTATTTTTAAATAGGTCAAATATTGCATAACGGAGGGAGTAATATACTAGCATTATTATTATTGAAGGGAATGTTTGTTCCTTCCTTTTTTTAATTTTATTTTATAAAAAAACTATTAACAGGTGCATGTTGAAAGAAATTCTGTATTTCCTGAAGACCCCGGTCAGGTATGCTTTATTGGATCCATCAATTAATTAGAATTCATTAGAATCAAATTAAGGGAAATTAACCTCTCTTTTCAATTATTACTACACTATTTAATTAATTAATTAATATTAATATGCTCAAGAAAGAAGCCATTGAAATTTGAAATAACAAGGTTTCTCAGCTTTTTATATAACATCTTTTAGAAAAAATCATGATGAGGCTGAATTTTTCATTTGAAGTCAAATTTCATAGAGAAGTGAAATTAGTAAATAATATATACTTTCTTCTTTTTATTCCCATCTAGCTGTTGGATGACACTGGCCTAAAAAGAAAGGGCGCTCCAATTCCAAACCAGGTATTCTTTTCTTTCTTTTTCTACAAAAGCTGCCCCATGGAATCATGATTTTAGTTTTCTTCTTCATTTGACTCCTCCTTATATATATATATGTGTGTGTGTCTTATATTTATATATAAGATTCTAATCATTCTACTATATATTATTAAAAATAAATAATACTGTACTATATTATCATTATAACCATAAGTATCATCAAGTGCATAAATTGGGCAATGAAACTGTCAGACTTTGCATATGATTCTTATTGTTTAATTAATTAACTAAAAATAATAATGATATGAATTTTCTGTGAGTTGTTAGGTCATTGGCAAGAGTTTAATCCTACTTATGTGTTCAAATGCCTAATGTAATGTCACTTTAATAAATAATGGTTTATAATGATATGAATTAATTGATTTTGAAAAATAATAAACAGAATGCAGAAGGTAATAAGGCAAAGGACTTGAAGAGTAGAGGGTTGTGCTTGGTTCCAGTGTCATGCACACAACATGTTGGAAGTGAAAATGGAGCTGATTACTGGGCACCAGCATTTGGAAGTGGATTTTAATTAACATATGATATGAAGCAAGGAAATTTGTGGATGATGATGATATAACATCATGAGCAGTCATTCTGTGGTAATGAAAAGGCTGATTGCTCACGATGCTATATATATGCATGCCATTAATTATGGTTGATCATGAATAACTGGAATGTTTAAATCCTCTAATCTAATTAATTAAATTAGATGATCTATTGAGTTGATCTTATTAAGTTTGGTTTAAAACTTCAATTGATATGTAAGTTTGGTTCTTCTAAATATGCTTTGTGCTTAGTTGAAATTATCACTTCTTTTGTTTAAATGTATTATTATTAGTGTCACATGCATGCATGATGCATTCCTTTACAATTGCAAGTTATTAGAAGGGGGAAAAAATTGTTCTTATATAGTTTTCTAGTTTTAGGATTACATTAACAACCAAAAAAACTACCACATGTTTCTCTCAATTTTTTTTTCTATATTATCTAAATTTATTTTTTATTTTTTTAAGAAAAAAACACAAATTTGTTTATAAAAAGTTCAACTAAATATATTTGTAGTTAACTATTGAGTTCCTTTTACTTACAGCGTAAATTTAAATTTGAAAAAACTTATTTGTTAAGAATAAGTTTGACTTTTGTTTCAAAAATAAGAATCAAAGATATAGCCTGAACAAGGGTCAAATTTAAGCGACATTAGGTGTAATACTTTTGAAAATAATATTCTTGATCAATATAAAATTGTGTTCCTATGATATTCTCACATTAAATAGGATATAGTTCGAACATGTGTTAATATGTGAGGAGAATCTTCACCTTTAAGTCAATTTTTTTAGATTGATTTTAAGTAACTCATATTTCAAGATAGTGTTTTTGACATCGGACCACTCATATCACGCTTCACATGTCTAATCCTTAACATCCTTAAAAAAAAGAGTCTAATCCTTAGCCTATATGAATGTATAAAGAGTTTATGAGATATAAATGGTTAGGGTTTGCACATATGCACCACTCAACTTTATATATTTACATCTATTATACCTTTTTTAACCTCCTTAAGACATGTAATAGTAATGCGCTCATTTGCACGTGAAAATAAATCAAATCTTGCATTATATGATAATCACCCCCAACACAAGTACAGTACAATACAACACATCGATCAATGTCAATAATTTATTCCTTTTCTTTCACTAGTTTTCCGATATGTCGGTTAAATATCCCTCCCTCAATATTTCAAATTCGGGGTATGAATAAGGAACATGAACATGAACACAAACACTCACATTTTGTTATTGTACTTTGTTGTTGTTTTGCATAGAGAAGTTTTCTATTCTATGGCAGGTGTAGTACTATCATTTTAGCTACTATGGATTTATATTTGTTTGTTAGTCATTTGTAACTGGAAATGACACAAAATGTATTGAGTATATAATTGAATAAAGAAAGAAAATGTTGTCAGAAAGGGTTTATGGGCAGACATTCATGTGGATGGATGTGGCGTGGCTGACCCTAATGTAAAATATGGACCCCTTTTGGACCACTTTTGAGATTATATTATTACTCATCAAGTGCTTCATATGTAATGTAACTATGCACCATTTCTTAGAGGCTCCCTCCAATTTTCAGATAGACGATGCTTTCATCACTGTGACGCTGCATATTGCATCATCAGAAGACAAATATATATACATACAATCACATAACTAGTATGATCTTCTAATAATTAGTTAAGTAAAGAATTTCTTTGACAAATTTTTATAATATATGTGTTGCCTTAATTTATTAATTCATCACTTTTGAATGTAGAGCCAAATGGGTAGTGGCAGTGGTTACCTTTTATCCACCAACAATAAATTAACTAATTTTTATCTACAATGACCGTTTATTTATAGAATAAATAATGAATATTTGATTATTGGGCCCAATACCTAGCGCGGTTCTTCATTTCATTGGCCTAAATATTTTTTACATTTTTTTTATAGGAAATGACTCCAATGCAAGATCTAGACATTTTAGAGGTAATCTGAGTAAAGGTTGATGAAATTTTATAAAATGGTTTTAGAAAGAGAAAAAATCTTAAACAAACATAACTAAAACATCAACGCTGGAGTTTCATATGGTGAAAGGCAGATTCAGATTATATAATTTAAATTTGTCGAGTACATGATTTTTTCTATGGTGTACATTGCATCGATAATTCATGTGGTCTACGACGCAAAGAAACTTATATAAATTAGTGTTTTTGATTCATTTGTTGCAAAACACAACAAAGAACTATGAAAAGTTATCTGCTAGATATGAACACTAAGAGATTGTTGTATGCTAGATCTTGCTATTTTGGTAATAGAAATATGTCAGTTGGCAAAACAGAAGGATCTAACTAAAAAAACCTCTTGAAACACCTTTATCTTTTATCATTATTTTGCGGACCTAAACAAGAAGAGATTGTTGTAAACTTGATCCAGTTGACCTACCGATAGAAATATGTCGATTGGCAAGGCAACTGGATCAAATTCAAAACACCTCTTGGAACCCCTTCCCTTTCATCATCACTTTTTTTATTATGTTGTTTTACGTTGCTGAATTATGCCGTTTACGTTTTTTTTTTCCATGTTATTCACCATGAGAACCCTTCAAATATCAAGCCTAAACACAGTCTGAGACAATTCAGATTATACAATCCGAAATGGTACTAAGATTTTCGGCATATATAATCTGAACCATTCTAGACTGTGGATTGTGTCGTTACAGCAAAAGTTTGGACAGTTTGTGGTATGTTTAATGCACTTTTGATCGGTTTGGACATTGTAAATGTTTTCTTTGATTGTAGTTACAGTCTAAGATAGGTTTATGACTAAGTAGTCTTGCATGCTTCAACATATTCTTTCATTCTTCACTTATGATCCTTTCTTACCTTTTCTTTCTCATTTTTTAGTTAGGAGTGTTTATGATATCATGGTCATTGTTGACCGCTCATACGATCCCTAAAATTGCTTTGTAGTTTATGCAGGGATCGTATGACAGTCAACATAGACTTTTGATATCAATTATGATAAATTTTCTTATGTGTCGAAGTTTAGAATCCAAAAATCCCTACAATATGGTTCAAATTTATGAAATCCAAAAATGGTAATTTAGAGAAAAAAATAGGGCATACTAGTAAGTCATATGGTGCAAAAAGTAATAATTGGAAACAAAACATACTGAAACCCATACCGTAGACCCATGTGATATTGGGCTATTCTATCAAACTAAAGAGAGCAATTCCACCCAAACTCAATACAAAATGTAAGAAATTTTCTTTTTCCATCCTCCGTGTTTCTCGAGCACCGTACAACATTTCAAATTTTATAATTTGAACGGTGTAAAAACACATTAAAAACATCATGATAATATAGAGTTTTTTGGATTTTTATTAAGTATGAAAAGACTTACATGTTAAAAACATCATGATATTGGGCTATTCTTTCAAACTAAAGAGAGCAATTTCACTCAAACTCAATACAAAATGTAAGAGATTTTCTTTTTCCATCCTCTGTGTTTCTCGAGCACCGTATAACATTTCAAATTTTATAATTTGAATGGTGTAAAAACACGTTAAAAACATCATGATAATAGAGTTTTTTTGGATTTTTATCAAGTATGAAAAGACTTGAATCATTCCATGATAATGACTTGAAATCATGTTACAAGCTTCTTGAAACTTATCTAAAACATCATGATTCTTAACGATATTGATATTTTATAACACAAGGTTAAATCAAAATGAAAAAAAGATATAGAATAAATGTGTTACCTGAAATTAAGTTAAGGGACGAATTATATATTTTTTTAACAACATTTCCTGTATAGCTTACTCTATTTTTTTTTCAAATAAAAATATCATTTTTTTTGAATATTTGAATGCAACTAATTAAATTTAACTTATTAATTGATTACTAAAATAATAACTAAATTAACTTAGTTAATTAACTAGCAACAATAATGACAACACCTTCATTATCTTCTCACAACAACAACACCAACACCCAATTTACTCCCTTTATCAGACCTACTGCATCAACATTTAGCTTATAGCAACCACCAATAGGGGGTGTATAGTGTACATCAGATATATGTAAATTTGGGCCTCCACTTATAGTCTCCAACAACATTGTCCTGACGCTATTAAAATTAAAATAGATCTTTGTGCCTTTTGAATAGTGGCGACCACATCAACATCAATCCCCGCAAAACATTTTTTATTTCTAGTGCACCATATTCTATACATCAACATCAATCCCCTCAACATTTTTTTTATTTCTAGTGCACCATATTTTATAACGCAAGGCCAACACATGGACTATAATATCCGCATTTACGTCAATAATATTTCTTTTCAACTACTTCCAAAAGGGTACATATCTGGAATCATGCGAATTAAACACCACGCCTAACGAAGCAAAACCATATATGTTTTGACTCGTGACACTCCATATAGAGATGTGAAATTGTCTCATTATATTGCTAAAAAAAACACAATGAATCACAATTGATTCCATCCTTCGGTGTTTTGGGTAGAAGAATTGTGAATTTTTCATTTATATAACATACTTTTAAAAAATACTCCCTCTTGTCCTGTTTAGAAGAAACAATTGATTTTTTTTCGATTCATTGAATAATTGATATATCTTGTCTATATTCTAGGCCAAATATATAAATTATCAATCTAAAAAGTCAATATTTTCTTATAAATAAGACCTGGAGTATATACCAAACTATGAAAAATATAAACCAAAATGCCTTACGTTTTGGGGATTAGGTAGGAGCATGTGGTTTCATTTGGAATGCTTGAGTTCATGGTGGCAGACTATTTCATTGATAGACAAAAAAGTATATAATAGATCCCACAATCATTAATTTTTTTTTACTCTATTATCTCTTCTATTGCTCACAGTCCTATCTACTCTTCTCTTGCTGCTTTTGCATAGAACGATCTCAAATCACAATTTTTTCGTGCTGATCATGTATGAGTTTCCACCATGCAAACAGGAAATGTTTACATTTTGCGAAAAGTAGTCTTTCTATGTTAATGACTACTTTACCAAGCCCATAAATAACCCACATACTCTCTGATAACGTAACAGAAATTGAATTGAAGAGCTCAATTCAGAGAAAGAAAATGAAATAAGAGAATAATTTTTTTGATTTCTCATCTAATTGATAATGTGGCCTTATGTATTTATTTATAGTTATAAAAGTGTTAAGTGAATCTCTAACTAACTACTAACTATAACTAACTGATTGTAACTAACAACCAATAGAGCTAACTAACTTGTAATAGTTTTTTAGAGTGCATTGCTTGCACCACAAGTAACAGAAATCGGCCATATATATCTTTCAAGCAATAGATACAAGTTACTTAAATGTGCATTACTTTTACAAGTTTATCTTTAAAAAAAAAAAGAGTAATTAGTTTATGTTATCAACATTTGTTGTTGATTGCAGAAAAATATGTAAATTAAATAAGAGTATGTTGGTAAAGAAATAATTAATGCACTTAAAAATTAAAATGGTGTCTTACAAAAAGGAATTAAGAACTATTTTAAGGTTTATTTAGAGAAATAGGTAGTTTTTTTTTTACTTTCTTTTAAACTTACCTTTGGTGAACACTAACGCATATCCAATCAGGCGCGAAGGCTCTCAATCTGCCTTGATACACACTTTTGTTTGTATGGCTGCATTGATCCCTTTCAAATTGCTTTTAACACGCTTCGTCTTATTTTCCAGTATCCACGGGCAGTGTGCGATTATAATGTATAGATATGTTAACATGGCAATCTGAGGTAATGGAATCAAACATAGTTGAGGTAGAGGTTGTAGTTGCGACATTGCCAAAATGTTTGTATATTTGAATTCCTTTAAAAAATGCTAGCATGTTGCATTTAATTTGGTCGATATATCTTAGCTTGACAATAGCTGCATTTCTGTTAAATGGATTAAAATAGCACATATCTTTGAAATCTTTCAGTAGCATTTGATTTTAGTGTTGACTCTATGTTTGAGTGCGTACATTTAGCATGAATAGGATTACATATAGGCCAGGGATTAGTTTTGTTGCCGAACACTACTAGATGGCATAACTTTTGACAAATTTTGTTTTCCTGTTACATAATGGCAGCCCAACTGATTTAAATTTTGTCTTACTTTGTCGCTGGTTTGATGTGTTTGAAACAGAGAGACAAAGAATACTTCTTGTAGATACGTCAAAATCAAAAGTTCAAACTACATGCTGGTGGGCATAGTTTGCACTTATGGTTGCTGCAAGTTCAGGTGAGATGAGATCTTTTGTTGGGCTGGTCAGAGATTCATTGTGGTTGACATACGATGTGTATCAGTGTCATTTGAATTGAACTTGTTTGATTTGCTTAAATTAGGGCGGTAACTACCCAATTTGTATTTCCAATGATATACAATGTATTTGATATTTTTCATTATCAATCAATTTTAGCTTGTTGAAATCTTTGAAATTGTTGCGGTACTCAAAATTTGATGGATGGAGAATATTGTTGTTAAAAATATAAAAGATTTGTTTTAAATATATTTTGTGATGAAAATATATTTATGGACAATAAATATATTTTTGTACCGCATTTGGATGCAAATATATTTTGAAAGGGAATATTACATTTTTCATGCAAATATTCTTTCATTAAAGAAAAAAAAAGGGAAACGTATATTTAGTGTGATATTCGTTCCAAATTTATGAGTTATATTTATCTATAAATATAAACCATGTATCAGAGTAAACCTTGAGATAGAGGGGGCTGAAACAAGGGTTTAGAAAGGCAGGGTTTGAGGGTTGATTCACCTTAGGAAATACTATTAGGATTGAGTCTCTCGGTTATGGGAAGAGATTGAGACTTTGGGTAGAATTAGGCGGGAGACTTATTCTTGTAACTCATTGATATCTCTTTTGTAAAGTTACTCACCATTATAGTGGAACGGAAGGCTGCTCTCTCCCCCAGACTAGGTCAATTTGGACCGAACTGGGTCAACAAATTCTTTTGTGTTCTCTCTTCTTCTCTCTCGCTGTTTTCTACTTTTGTTTTATAACTGTTACCCACTTGTTTTGGTTGCTTAATTATTCCTTGCTCCACACATCAAGTTGTTATTGGTGTGATTTTTCAATGAATTCGCAACAGAAATCAAATATCTCAATGTTTTACTTATTGGTCTACACTTGTATCCACGATTTAATAATCATTATGAAACAAAATTTGCTACCTTTGCACCTAAATTTGTCTGCCAGATCAAATTAGCTACAAATTAGCTAAGAAATAGGTAACATTTTTAAGTGTTACTAAAACCGTTTAGTAACACAGGCTTTACCTAACATTTATCAAATGTTATAAGATCTAAATAGTAACATTTGTTTTTGATTTAGTTGCAACTTTCATGTGTTACTAAATCTCATATATGTAGTAGAATTTGACGAACGTGTTCTTATTCCTCTAGCATCAAAGATTAGAGGGAAACCAACGAGAATCGCTGCAAAGAGAAGAATGGGACTTGGCAACTGCAGCAACTTTTGAGAGTATAAGGAGAAAGAAAGCAATTCAGGAAGGATATTTGAATAATACTCATGGAGTGTTGAAAATGTCTGCAATGTGGCTTTCACCTCAACGTTGTTTGGCTGGTATAGCTGAAGCATTCAATGCCTCAATGGTATTGGCACAAACTCTCCCTCTTTTCTGTAATTTCATTTTCTCTCTTACTTTTATATGTGTATCCATGTTTTGTTGTTTGCTATCTTTCTTGATTGTCTTAGTTATACTTGTTGGAAGAGAGAAATTTAAAGCAAATGAAAATTCTTATGTATCCTTATATAGCTAGCTTCAAAAGTATAATGAATATAAATCATAAACCAGCTAGTTGCCCCATTTGGAGAGATAATTAAGAAACTACTTAATCCCTCCATTATTATTCATATTTAAGCACAATACAAAATCATAAACCATTGTTTGTGTTAATTTGGTTTCCAAAGTAGCCTTTCATAATCCAAGTTCTGTGTACTTCTTTTGTCATTGATTAGAATTTCACTTTTCACCTCAAAAATTAAAAGAAGAAAGAAAAATGAGTCTTTGGTGCTTCACTTTTGCAGAATGACACAGCTTCTGTATTGTTAGAACCAATTTGATACATCAGGTTTCTACATGAACAAGTTAAGCTGATCTTTCTTTATTATTCTTATTTATTTAATTACACCCTTCAGCAAGCTAAGTTATTTAGAGCATGCAGTTAAAGTTTTTACAAATTTTGACATTATTGTAAAACTATGAAATGATCCGCGCAAAGCGCTGGTATCAGTATTAAATTTTAGGCTTAATAGCGGTTTTAGTCCCCTAACTTTCTTAAAGTTGCGATTTTGGCCCCCTAAGAAGAAAAACTACAAAATCGCCTCCTAAGTTTTGCAACTATAGCAATTTTGGCCCCCAAGGCAAAAAAAAAAACATGTGGCCCCTCACTTAGGGTGTCACATCAGCGCAGACTAAGTCAAAATTGGCCTTGGGAGTCAAAACTGCCACATGTACAAAACTTAGGGAACGTTTTTGTAGTTTTCTTTCTTAGGGGGCCAAAATCGCAACTTTGGGAAAGTTGGGGGACTAAAATTGCTATTAAGCCTAAATTTTAATACAATTTGTAGGTTTTTTATTTGTAGAATTAATTTCAAGATAATATATGTGAATTTTAATTGATAACTCACTAAGATTATATTTGTGATCTTCTGTGTATGTTTAGTAATCAAATATTGGCATATCCCTAGTATATCACATTTGGATCGTTCTACCATCTCTTTGTTTTTTTTAATCCAACCGTTGATTGATCGATCAATAAAGAAAAATCTCAAAAAAAAAAGAGAAAAAAACTGGCATGTGAATGACTGAGATTTAGGTGGAATAGACAACCATGAGAGAATGGGTAGAAGATGATCCAAATCTGAATATATCACATCTTAGGTAAAATAGTGTTGGAGAAGAATTGGAAGACGGCGGTTAAATAGTGTAACGGTGAAAGGTTAATTAGAAATGCAATAGTGAAGGTGAGCATATGGATTTGAGAAATAGAGTCGTAACAGTAGCATACATTATGTTGAATTGATGTGGGAATTAAAAAATGGAACGCGATGGAAGCAAATTAAGAAGAAAACAGAAATCAACTTCTGGAAGGATGCACACATTTTTTTCTTTCTTTGGAACAAAATGGAAATGAGCTAGCAATAGAGAAGAGTGGTAGTTAGCTGCATTTCGCTATCATGTTGTGGTGCATTTAGCAGAGAAGAAATGAAAAATTGTCAGCAACATTATATGGCAGCCACCTAGAGACGGAGAGGTAAAATGCAACGTTGATGACGCCTTGTTCAAAGAAAATCATTGTTTTGGTGTTGGTATGTGCATTCGTGGTTCTAGAGGTCATTTTTATCAAAGCAAGGACAGCTTGGTATGATGGTTTACCTACTCCAATAGAAGCGGAAGCATGGGAACTTAAGGAAACTATTATTTGGTTTGGTGAGATGAGGATGTCAAGTTTGTTGTTGAAAGTGACTCAAAATTGGAGAAATTGAAGTTTGTTGAAGTTGTCAAAATCGGAGCACGATTTTGAGACTAGAATTGACACTTTCCATTCGTAAAAAATCGGAACACGATCTGGCGAAATCGGAGCACGATTTCGCACAGAAGCATAAAAATAAAACGTATTTTTATGGGCCTGATTTGGTTCCAATTTACGAGGGATGTTTTCCACTATAAATATAAGCTTTGTATCAGATGATTATGTGTGTAGAAACAAAACACATTGTAGAAAACAGGGTTTAGAAGCCAACATACAAACTAGGGTTTATAGAGAATTTCTCTTTGCAACAAACACTAGGGTTGAGAGTGTTTTGATTCACCTTGAACAAAACACTATTAGGATTGAGTCTCTTGGTCACAGGAAGAGGCTGGGACTTGGGTAGAATTAGATTTGAAGACTGATTCTTGTAACTCAATATCTCTTTGTAAAGAAACTCAAATCATTATAGTGGAACAGAGAGCTGCTCTCTCCCCAGACTAGGTCATCATTATTAGACCGAATTGGGTAAACAAATTCTTGTGTTCTTTTCATTTTTCTTTCATCTCTTGCTGTTTACTTATTGTTTGAATTATTTTGTCAACCGCTTGATATTGATTGCTTGGTATTAATTTGCTCCACGCATCAAAAGTATTATTGGTGTGTTTTTATCAACGAATTCACAACATGTGTCAATTGAACTAGATTGTAAACTAGTCACTAATGACATAGGGGACAGAACTACAAACCAATATGAGTTTGAAAATTTTATTCATGATTGTAAAAATTTTCTTTTCAATTTTCTGAACTTTAAGATAAATTTAGTTAGGAGACAAACAAATTTTATGCTAGTCGTCGTATCTTTGATTATATTCCATCTTGTTTTTTTTTTTCTTCACATTTTGATGAATAATGTAATACAACTTTGTTATTGTCAAAAACAAAACAAAATCCCCACTGTTGTAAAGTTATTTTTAATTTCACTTTAATAAATAATAATTTGCAATGATATCAATTAATTGGTTAATAATTTTTAAAAAAATAAGAATCAAAATGTACAAGGGAAAATGGCAAATGACTTGAGGAGTAGAAGATTGTGCTTGGTCCTAGAGTCATATGCACACATGTTGGAAGCAAAATTAGAATTGATTATCGAGTTAGACTTTGCAAAACTCAAGATTAATCTAGCTAAAAGAGTCGGAGCCTATTGACTTGTTACCTAGTAAGGTTTATTTTTAGGTATGAATTTGACTTTTTTAAAAGTATAGTATGATTTATAAGGTTATTTAAAAACATATTTTATATTAACATATTTAAATAACTAAATTTGGTGTATCTTTAATTATCAACAAGTTAATAGACTGATAAAATTAAACTCTATTTTAACATGAGATTTTAAAGAAATATGTTGAAATATTTTATTATTTTATTATATTCCAATATTATTATGTGGGCAAATATCGTGATAATAATTATATTAGTTATTTATCAATTGTGAGCCTTAATTGATTAGTGATCAAATTAAGTAATAAGGCTATTAGATTTTTAATTGGATAATTAATTAAATATTTAATTAATTGATATGGACTCAATGAGTGGATGTCTGGATAACCCATTAATGGAATAATGGGAAACCCTAATGGCTATCTAATATAAAAGAGGCTATGGTCCCCAATACACCGTACACGGAAAACTCTCTTCTCCCTATCTGAAGAGAACTTGAGGCATAAAAGTACCGGTTGAGGAAGAACCAAATCAGCCGCCGCTAACTCTCTTGTGTGTTTCAGATCATCTCCTCTCTTTTGTTATCGTTGTTGATGAGAGGGCTGTCATGAAAATTTTATTCAGGTATTCCTAATAACCATAATTCTTAATATCCTTGATAAATTTAACATGTCGTAGATCCGATCATAATCATGTTCAATATTTTGTTTGCTTCCGCTATTGATTCATAATTGTTGAACATGTATTGTAAAATCTGTTTTATTAAGACCTAAATTTCCAACAAATTCAACTTCATATAATAGAATCATACTTTTTTTAGTATCATATTTCAATTGTATTTTATAATAATAGATGTAAATATGCAACGAAAAAAAGTAGGTTAATATGTGTAAATTATTGAAAAGGTTAATATGGGTAATTTGTGTGATTTGAAGAAATAGAAATGACGAAGTTTGCAATAACATGATAAAGGAGGTTGATGAGGAGGAAGTAAAGATGATGTCGTGGAGATGGGGTCTCAATAGGTTGAAGATGGCTCCTTGTTTATTGTATGTTGTCTTGCATGTTCCAGGGGTAACTCCCAACAAAGCTTGAGGGTAGCAGCCACATTGATATCTCTTATAGGTTTCAACCCAAGGCCACCCTCATTGGCAGGAGTGCACACCTTATGCTAAGTTAATGCAACCATCTTTCTATGATCAATTTTTACAAGACCACACAGTTTCTAATCCATCTATTAATGACGTTAATAAGACATATATGCAAACAATAAAAAAGAAAGGTATAAATAAGCATACTTCGAATCACAATTTTAACAACTTGATTATGTCTACAACAAACATATGGTGCACAACTTTTGCTTTACCTTTAAAGATAGGTAAACCAAGATAGATAAAAGAAATAGTACTAGAAGAGAATCCAAGAATCTCAAAAAATAAAAAATCCTTTCTTTTGTTATCTATCAATCACACCATCATAAATCGTAAACTTAAGTTGATTAATGAGTATGACCAAAAACCTAACTATATTGTCTTTTTTTTTAGCAACCTAACCTAACTATATTTCGAACAAAAATGATTGAGCGCTTTGAGGTTAGAAGAATTATCTTTATAAATATGTTTTTGGTCTCTATAAATAAATATACAAATTTTTCGTTTTAATCTCTCTAAAATTATCCTTCCTTATAAAATTTTCGTTCACTACATTTGGTCCCTATTTTTAAATAAGTTTTTGTATTTTTTAATGAAATTGTGCAGAAATATATATAATATTGTAAAAATCACTCCCAATAAAAATTAGAATTTTTAACAAAATATAAATTAAATATGAATTTTTTACTGTAAAAAATATAAAAATTCATATTTAATTCATGTTTTAGTAAAAATTTCTAACTTTTTTTGGAAAGATCCTTGTAATATTATAAATTTTTCAGCATTTTTTTTTCAAAAATATGATTTCTACATATGAGTTTACTTTAAAGAAGAGACCAAAAGTGAAGATGAAACACTTTGGAGGACTAAAAGTTGAAGAAATTTTTTAGAGTGACTAAAACAAAAAATTGACATATTTATAAGGAACAAAAACATATTTTATCCTAAAAAAATATAACATTGTAATTACCATAGATAATCATAATACATTAAACTCATTTAATTTATTTTTAAAAACAATTACTCCATAATCATCATAATTTTCAAAGTAAGTCCTCTCAAAAAGAAAAGAAAAATAAGTATTGTTCTCTCTTTCCTTTTAAAACTCAACTCTCAAACACACTCATTAACATTTTATTATCTCTCTGTCCAAAAATAGAAAGTGTTATAAAAAATATCCACGGAAAAGATGACAACGTTTTGTAGATTTGGGTGTATTCAAGATAATAAAATTTGGACCATGGTTTGTCAAAAAAATAAAATAAAATTGGACCATGGTAGTGGCCCTCTCTATAAAATGTGGCACATTCCTTTTATCAATCAGACTTTCTATTATATTAGTAGATCCATAAACGGTCATAAGATGTACACCAAAAAATAAAAAAATAAAAAATAAACGGCCATAAGAATTCAGACATATGATATATATTTTATTTTTAATGATTTAGACATGATTTGAAGCTATGAAGCCTGGGTACGGATATGTGTACGGGTACGATACAAATATGCGAATACGTTAATTTTTTAAAATTTATGATACGATATACGGCTAAGATACGTTGATAAAATCTTTATATTAAAACTCATATGTGTGTAAAATACTTGAAGAAAATAAGCATTGATTACTCATTATAATTATATTATTATAAAAATCACAATTAGATAAAAGAATTATCTAATGTTGATTAAGTGAATCATCTCTCTGATTACTTTCATCGAAAAGAAGTATAAATTTCAACAGTTCATCAAAAAACAATTTTAATGATGCATATCTAAAAGTGAACTATACACATTTCTCCTAAAATTTTACAATATTGTCTCACTTTTTTACCCTTCATCTTTTCTACGATACTTATCTGTGAAGTATTTTACAAATATCTGTGTATTTGTGAAGTATCATATACGTATCCGATAAAATATTTTTTAAAATTAACATAATTAATTATGATACTTTTTAGATACGTATTTGCAAATATCCATAGAATATTGACATCAAATACATATTCGATACGAGTGCATCCCATTTTGAAGTATCCCGTTTTCATACATTTGAAGACAAACATAAAAGTTTCTCCAAAAAATCTAGCTAGCTAGCGTTCTCCACGTGAACCACGAGGCTTGAGTTGAGCTACTACTTTATTATTTTTACCGGGCAAGAAGGTGACGTCTACAAATTGTAGTGCTCCAAGTAGAGATACAAGCAACTATAAGATTGGTTGATTATTCCTAATTTTTTTATGTGGCCAAGTGGGTATAGTGTTTTTTCATAAATGAATGTGGGCATATTCAAGGAATATGAATGCGTATGAACGGGTTATTTTCATATGTCGGTGGCTCTAATCGATAGAATTTTGTTAAGAGACTAAATAATAGATAATAAGTAATTAGTATTAATTGTCAAAAAAAGTAATTAGTATTAGATCATGATTATTATTAATAAGATAACGATCATGTTAATAAGTACCTCACAAGCATTAGCAAAAAAAAAGTGATAAATTTTACATTGAATATACTCCCCCCGTCCCTTAATATAACCCCCTTTTGTTTTTTTTTTTCTCCCTAAATATAACCCCTTTTCAAATTACAACACACATTAATTATTTTTTTCCATAGATACCCTTATTTAATACTACTACTAATTCTAAAAGTACAATAAATTGACTTTTCACTTTATCTCTTTAATGAGGTTAATTTTGTAAAATTGTACTATAAAACAGACACATTAACTACACCAACAACATTTCTTAAGAAATGTGAAAAAAGCAATAGGGGATTATATTAAGGGACGGAGGGAGTATTTGATTACACAAGTGTAAGAAATTTGTATATACTTATTTGCTTAAAAAGTGCATGCTTCGGGAATTTCGGTTAATATTTTCCATAAAATAAAATAAAAATTGACAAGCATAGGTGACGGTGCAACTAAACATCAAACCATGTGGAGGTGGCGTTTAGACTTTCACATGATAGGAAATTGGTCTTTTTATGAACGCGTCTCGAGTGCAACCACTAAATATTTCAAATTTTTGTTTTAATTCTTTTTAAAAAAATCTTCTGCTTTTTGTCTCTTAAAACTATTTAATCATCATTCTTTTTTTTATCTTTACTATTAAGCCAGGTTAGGGTGGGAATAGGTCGGAGCGAGGTGGACTTTATTTAAATAGGTTAGACTTAATTGAAAAAATTAAAGTCTAAGTCTGACCTATTAGACAATCAAATATTTTATTTTAAGTCTAGTTTAACCTTTTTAAAAGTTCGGTCTGCCTTATTAGCCTATCTAAAAGTCTAATTTGTACTAACAATTTTAAATATAACATTTGACCTATTTATAAAAAGGATAATAAACATATTTTTTTTTTAAATGGCTAATAGGTCAATAAAATTTTGTAAAGCATGTACATCCAATTTTCTCCCACTTTATTAGTGTGTGTGTATTGCATGTATATCCAATAAAATTTGGTAGAGCTAGCACATCTATTTTGTAGAGGCAAATACGTGTGTATTATATAATGTAGTATATTTATAATTACATATATATATATGAGCCGGCCTGATATGCATAACAATAGGCTTTTCTACAAGCTTTAGCCTAACATATTTAAATTAATGAACTTTTTAAGAAGCTTGAGCCTAACCTATTTAATAAACGAGCTAGGCCGAGTCAGGTTTTAAATAGGCCGGACCATAGGCCCGGGACGGGCGGTCTGGCCTATTCCCACCCCTAGCTCAGGTGTACAATTAAATTTTTGAATGAGTTCTTACAAGAATGTTCAGAATATTATAAGAATCTTTCTCAAAAGATTAGAATTTTTTAACAAAATATAAATTTTTAAACGTCAAAAACATAAAATTTTATATTTAATTCTTTTTTTTGTTACTAATTTAATTAATGTTTTGTTAAAATTCCTATTTTTTGAAAGATTTTTATAATATTCTAAACATGACTCTAAATAGAAAAAATTCAATTGATACTTATGAGTTGACTTAAAAATAAAGATAAAACGTGATGATTGAAAACTTTTAAAGACTAAAACTTGAAGATATTTTTTAAGAGAACTAAAATAAAAGATTTGAATATTTATAGAAATAAAAAATATATTTAACTCAACTAAACATGGGTATTGCGCAAGAAGTTTTAATTGTTTAGATAGAAAGAAAACCATGGCACCATTTGTCGATTGACAAATTTTTTGAAATAGTTTACCCTTGCCTTTTAGTGCCTTCAAACAAAAATTGGAAATAAAAGATTTTGCTAATAAATGTCGTAAGGTTATTGTTTAAGTAAGTTATAAAAAGAAATTTTGTCTTGAAAATACAAGTTAAACATATGTAAATGTCATAACTATACAACTTCTAACATAAAAATTACTATTTATAGATGCTTAAACAATATCTTAAGATCCTTTTTTTTTGTTGACAAAATATCCTAAGATCACTTGTTAACATTTTCTATAAAAAAACGAAGAAATTTGATCTATGATGGTTTTTGTTGTTGTGATTAAAATTTTGAAGTTTGGAATGAATAGAAAAAGTTTAAAGACACAAGTGATTATTGTGAACTTTGAGATTGCATCCTTGGACCTTGTTTTCATAAAATTAAAAAAGGAGAGAACAAAGAGAAATAAGGTACTTTTTATCGAGAAAATCGACAAATGGTGAGTGTGGGACTGATAATCACCTGTAAGCGTGTTTTGTTGAAATCAAACATCTTGCATTTTTTATTGCTCCCTCCGTCTTGAAATAAGAGTCATTTAAAGTTTGTGCACAATTATTTAAAAAATGATTATTTGTGTTAATTTCAATGGTAAACTTAGTATCATTAAAATATCTTTATTAATTGTAGTTAGTGAAATAGTTAAATTAGATGAAATTCAATACATAAGAGTATACTAGTGAGAAAAAAAATAAATATTGCATTAATATTCTAAAATGATAATTATTTTGGAATAAAAAAAAAGAAGCTAAAGAGACAATTATTTCGAGATGGAGGAAGGAGAAGGGAATAAGGCAAATGACTTGTATAATAAAATAGTGTTGTTGTGGGGTCTTAAATTGTAGGCATCTCTCTTTAATCTTGATCAACCATTAAATATATTAACGAAAATGCTAACCAATACCTCATACATCAGTTAATGAAGCAAATATTAGTATTATATTAAAAATTGTGCGTTCAATGCTTCAAAAACTTGAATAATGTCATCTTCAATTATTATTATTTTGTTGCTTTTTTAACCACTACTCCGAAGACATCAATTAACATGACTCGTAAAACAATCAATACATCATTATGGATAGATAGATAAGGGACACCATATCATAAAGAAAGATTTTAACTTTATCATCCTAAATGCCACCCCCATGTGGAGTTTGACTTTAATTCATTTTTTATTTGCCATTCATTTTCTCATTACTTTGTGTATCAAGATCCATTAATCATTTGCTAAAAAAAAAAGAAAGATTCTTTAATCATTTGATATACTATTATGTTTATCTATCTCCTTTATAAATATACAATAAATAGAGACAAGTAAATCAAACGAAGTCGGTTGTTATTTTTTGGTAGATAAAAGAGATGGTAAAATGATTATAAACTCACACTTATAAAATAGAAGTATCAAGGTTCGAACTCTAATCATTACATCTGATCTAACAATTTTGATATTTTTATCAGCTAGGTCTTATGCAACAGTCAGCTGTTCAGTTTTACGTAGACCATAGATGTATGGTGTGAAACCAAAATATATATATATATATATATATATATATATATATGTATATATATATATATATATTTTTTTTTTTTAATTTGGTGCAAATATATTTTTCTTTTTTATTTGGTGTGAAACCAAGATGAAAAATTTGAGAGTTTAATAACAATAATTGTAGTCGTCGACAATGGTGAGGGTCCACTAACAAACTTGGCATACACCTTTTTGCATTTTTTTTTTGTTTTATTGATTGTAATAAATTTTGGATCATACCGACTAATACCAAGATGCATTATACAGACATTTGATTTTGTTTTTCTCAGCTTAGTGGTGAGGGTCTTTATCCACAGTCCATTAACAATGATATTGATTTTTGGTTTTCTCTACTTCATACTCATACGTGTGTGTATATATATATATATATATATTTTTATGGTTAATGTTAACAAGTACATGTAGAGCACTAGGTATGTAAGAAGTTTAAATAAGTAACTTAGTTTTGGGAATGAAGCATTCAACACATTAAAATTTTAAAAAGTAACTTTTTCTACATAAAATTCATCAATTATTTCTATTTTTGAATCATTACCCTAAGGACACTTGTTAACAAGACCTTTATATATATATATATATATATATATATATATATATATATTTTATAGAATTTTTGCATCTTCAATTGATTGTCAACCTTTATTTACACTTGAATAGAAGGCAAGCGGGCAACAAGCTGTGTCGTTAGATCTTTTTGGATGACAAACCAATTATCGTAAACACAAATATTCATGGACCTAGGAGACATGACATTGCTATGCATGACCTTTTGAACTCTATGTAGAAGGTCAACAGCCTCTAGTGTTAGGAAACTGAAAGTGTCAAAAACAAATCGTATAAAAACATGTTGATTGTCATAACACGCTTTCTCATGTTTGACCACTTTGTTTGACGCAACTTTTAGGGTTGTCTATCCTACGGTAAAAGACCAACACCTAATTCCACAAATGGTGAAACCTCAATCAAGTCTACATATACATGTTTTCCTCCTACCCATCCGTACACCATATTTTATTGTTTCATAAGTTATCTTAAAAATGGTTATTCAAATAAGATGCATCTAAATCATTATAACATCTAACTTTACCCGGTAATGCAGACTTAGTTTTATATATGTCAATTAGTTCACTTACAAATAAGTCAGAGTAGATTTATGCCAAGAAAATAAAAGAGTCAGATAAGATATCGTTTATAGTTCAAAATATATCCGTCAATGTTTAATTGATTTTTGGGGACCATTGAGACCTTAAGTGCGTACACACGCATACGCAATTGACTTGATTGTCCCAAAAACCAAATTGACGACATTCATTTCATTTCACAATTTCTCAAATTTAAAAGTAGATTTTATTTTATTCTAAAAATAACTTATGCAGAAACAAAATGGTAAATCAGCAAACAAGTTGCATTGTTAATATTTTTTTATGTTAAAATCAATCCTCTTAAAAACAATTTATAGACATTGAAGACACAATATTCTTTCTTTTTTTTTTTTTGAGCAAGAAGACACAATATTCTTATACATGATATTATTTAAATCTTTTATAAAAAATCAACAATATTTGATACTAGGAAGTCAAAAATATCAAACTCATAAAGTAAAAAAAAAATATTGACAGTATGTTTGCATACTTATGGGAACAGAAGTATTTACTTACATTTTTTTTAGGAAAAGAAAGAAAACCAAAAAGGTTTCTTCAAATAAAATATAATATTTGCATCCACGCTATTTAAATTGACACTTCACTCTACTTATCTTTCTATCTATCTATCAGGAACATTATCAGTTACCAATCAAAAAAATGGACAAGGAACTTCAACTTTGTTCAATTGATGCTGCTGATGAAGAAGAAATGGTTTCTCAACAACAACCTCAAAGACGCAAGGGTGGTCTTATCACTATGCCTTTTATCATTGGTATCTTATCTCTGACTTGCATGCATTTTTATTTTATTTACACTTTGAATGAGCTTGAATTTTGATGTATGATATTAATATGGTTTTGTTTTTGCAGCTAATGAGGCACTTGCTAGGATGGCAAGTACTGGATTAGGACCCAACATGATATTGTATTTGATGGGATCTTACAATCTTCATCTTGCCACAGCTACTCAGATACTTCTCATATCCTCTGCAGCTGGAAATTTCACACCTGTTGTTGCCGCTTTTATTGCAGATTCTTATATTGGTCGATTTCTAGGTGTTGGAATAGGTTCTATTATCAGTTTCCTGGTAAATATTATATATTCATTTTTGGTTTACTTCCATTTTTCATTCCATAATGTTTTTCTTATCTTTTGAAATATTCCTCGGGGTTGGAATATGCCTATTATTATGTCCAATTATGGGAGTAAATTGTATTTGAATTAATCACATACATAGAAGAAGTGCTCAATGATAAACTGGATCTACAACATATTGATTTATTAAAGATATATTAGGAACACTTGAATCTATGGCTAAAGTCCGTGGGCGACACTGATCTGAAACATAAAGAGAGACGGATAATGTCATAATGAATACCCCTTGATTTGTGATTCTTTCTTAACTAGAACTCCATATGTCTTAGGCAAGACGATATGCGGTGTGTATAAAACATTGAAGATCATAGTCCCTACCAATATGGTATAAAATATGCCTTGTCCCTACCTTTGAGCTAAACTCACCAGGACACGAAGATGATCATAGTCTACATATATTGAGTCCATATCAATTAAATATTATAGTAGTTAAATAAAATATTCAACTATGATATTCTGATAAATTCTCCTCAGATTCCTTTTTACAAATCAAAAGTATGAAAAAGAATCATATAAAGGAAAAAAGTTCCACAAAACTTGGTATAATTCAATTAATATTCTGAAATTATTGGTATAATAAAAATAGTTGGTAACCATCCCTCTTTTTTGTTTGTTTGTTGTTATAGGGAATGGGAATGTTGTGGTTAACAGCCATGATCCCGGCAGTGCAGCCTCCTGCTTGCAGCAATCCACCTGAAGGCTGTACATCAGCAACACCAGGTCAAATGGCAATGTTACTCTCTGCGTTAATTCTGATAGGAATTGGAAATGGTGGTATTTCATGTTCTTTAGCATTTGGTGCAGATCAAGTGAATAAAAAAGATAATCCCAATAACCATAGAGCTTTGGAAATATTCTTCACTTGGTATTATGCTTCCACAACTATAGCTGTCATAGCAGCTCTATTTGGAATAGTGTATATCCAAGATCATCTTGGTTGGAAAATTGGTTTTGGTGTTCCAGCAGCACTCATGCTTTTATCCACTGTCTTGTTCTTTCTTGCTTCTCCTCTTTATGTGAAAATTACACAAAGAACCAGCTTGCTCACTGGTTTTGCACAAGTATCTGTTGCTGCTTATAAGAACAGAAAACTTTCATTGCCACCGAAAACCTCGCCTGAATTTTACCATCACAAAAAGGACTCAGACCTTGTTGTTCCAACTGATAGACTAAGGTATATAGAATCAAATTACTATACAATCTTTTTAGCTTTTGCATATTCTGTACATACGGATTAAATTAGTTGTGTTATTTGAAAAAAAATACAGGTTGTACAAAAATCATTTCCCATATTAAGCATTTGATTTCATTTTCAGGTTTCTAAATAAAGCTTGTGTTATTAAGGATCATGAACAAGATATAGCCTCGGATGGTTCAGCAATAAATCGTTGGAGTGTTTGCACAGTAGATCAAGTTGAAGAACTGAAAGCCATTATTAAAGTTATTCCATTGTGGTCAACAGGGATTGCAATGTCTATTAACATTGGAGGCTCGTTTGGTTTGCTGCAAGCTAAATCCTTAGACAGACATATCATTTCAAGTTCAAGCTTTCAAGTACCAGCAGGATCTTTTACAATAATCCTTATCTTTGTAATACTTATATGGATAATTATCTATGATCGTGTTCTTATTCCTTTAGCATCAAAGATAAGAGGGAAACCAGTGAGTATCAGTCCAAAGATAAGAATGGGACTTGGGTTGTTTTTTAATTTTCTTCACATTGTAGTTGCAGCCATTTTTGAGAGTATAAGGAGAAAGAAAGCAATACAGGCAGGATTTTTGAATAATAGTCATGGTGTGTTGAAAATGTCTGCAATGTGGCTTGCACCTTCACTTTGTTTGGCTGGTATAGCTGAAGCATTCAATGTTATTGGCCAAAATGAGTTTTATTACAAAGAGTTTCCAAAGACTATGGCTAGTGTTTCTTCTGCACTTTCAGGATTGGCAATGGCAGCCGGAAACTTGATGTCTTCTTTTGTATTCAGCACTATAGAAAACACTACTTCAATTGGAGGAAAAGAAGGGTGGATTTCTGATAATATTAACAAGGGTCATTTCGACAAATATTTATGGGTTATAGCTGGAATTAATTTTCTTAATATACTGTATTATTTAGTATGCAGTTGGGCTTATGGACCTACAGCTGATCAAGTATCCAAAGTGAGTGAAGAAAATGGTTCCAAGGAGGAAAATTCAACTGAATTCAAGAATGTGAATCCACAAGTTGATGACAAGGTTAGTGATGAAACTAGTTCAAAGGAGAAAGAGTTAACTGAGTTCAAGAATGGGGGTCAGGTTGAGAAAGTATTCAAGATTAGTGAAGAAAATGGCTTGAAGGAGGAATAGTTATGATAGAAGGCTTATAGTTGGTCCAATACATTCCGAGAAATACCACAAACACTCTTTCTAACGCTTACTCTTTTATTGGATGAAACTCATGTGAGTCTCACCATTGAATATGAGATTAGTTTCTAAATTGTAAGACCCACATATCATATGTGTTTCACGAGTGAGTGTTAGAAAGAGTATTAGAATGTGAGTGCCCATAACACTCCTCATTCATGAATTATTAGTTTTTTTTTTTGAAAAATATTAGTTAAAATATTTATTTATTCTAAATTTTTAGGTTTCTAAGATTTTCTTATGGACCTTAAGATTATGACACATGGATGCTAGATTAGTAATTACTGTCAATAAATTAAAATGATACTTGTGTAGGCTGGTTATTATAGTGTCATGACACGCGTATTAACTGATTTTTTTTTTAGGGAAATATGCTTATAGCATTTCATTAATAATAAGATATTCAATACATTTAGGTATAGTAAAATAAATGATGGGACTAGCTAGTAATGTGGCTTCTCCTGCAAGAACATGAACAACCTCATTGGCTTGTCGCCTAAAAAATCCACCCTAGAGTTGGTAAAGAAAGAACTAACTAGAGTACAACAAGAAGAAATAATGCATCCAAATTCAGAGCAGTCGTCTCATGTAGTATGGAAGACATCACAAGTAAGCTTGGAATCTGTTTCAAAATCAACGTTGTCAAATTGCATATTACTAAGCCACTGCAAGGCAGAATGTAATCCCAAGGCTTCTCCAACATCAACAGAATAATGACAAGGGTAGCTAACAACCTTGGCCAAAACAAAAGTACTTTTAGAATCTCGAACACAAATGCCAATACCAGTTCGGTTGAAGCGAGATGAGAAAGCAACATCAATATTACACTTGTACCTACCCGGCGAACGCCGCTGCCAAACGGAAACATTTTCAAGTACATAGCTGTCGACGGCGGATGAACTCCCCGGCCCCTCCTACAGGTTGCTGCGCTTGCTGAGAGGAAGTGGGGTCATCTGCAGCGAGACTATTAGCATGTTGCCAATCAACAACTATATTCTTAGCACGCTTAACAACTACGGCACCAACCTCCGTGACATCATCCCATACTTTAAGATTCTGGTGTTTCCAAAGGCTCCAAAATAGTGAAACCAGTCGTTGATTAAACTCAGCAGACAAGGTTTCCAACAACAAAAAAATAGCATCAATTGCCGAATTTAAAGATGACACAACATATTAACCGATAATAATAATAGTGTATTAATAACATTTACTTAATACGATAACATTTGATTAATTTGTGCGATAATACCAACTAATATGCATAACCAAAACCATTACGTGTATAGTAAAAAGATAATAATGAAATGGTGACAAAACATAACAGTGTTGAAATTCTGATTAGGCGACTAAGAGCGGACCACAGTAAAGGCGGAATTTTCAACATACTCTTCACGTTTCTGCCCAACCCAATGTGCCTGAAGCCCCTAACAATAGATCTAGGACAAGCTCTAATACCATGTTGAAATTTGGGGCCTAACTCATCTTTACAAAACCAACTTGCAAAGTGAGGAGTGCCTCCTTTTTATAAACTATTCTCAAAAGTCTTATCTATCCGGTGTGAGACTAAATCCATCCCAACACATTGAAGTTGTTAGAAACTGCAATGAAGGCAAACCAAAGGCCACAATTTAGGTCACTAGAAACGGACCGCAATAAAGGCGAAATTTCCAACAATGAAGTCAGATAGATTTTGCCAAGAACATTGCAGAAGACACAACATGAACAATATTACAATTTCAAACATTTAGTTTTAGAAATATCCTTTATAATAGAAGTCTACAAGTGAAAAATAAATATTAAGGCATCTTAAAAGGCAACACATTTTTATTTTCTTTAAGGAATAAAAATCAACACATTGTATCGTATGAACGAGGCTTTCTTGATAAAGATGATGTGAAACCTCATAAATAACCGGATGAGCTATGGTGAAAAGTTCTTATCAGCAAGTATGGTAGAAATAAAGATCTTATGGTTTCTTGTAACTCTCAGCCTCATGATTCCCCCTGGAGAAAGCTTTGGACAAAGTCAATCAAGACCTAAGTTTAAAGGGAGTAATTGACCATTGTGTCAAACTTGGTTTGAGCTTTTGAGAAGAGGACAATTTCAAGCAAGACATACATACAAAGAGCATAACCTGAGAAATTATAAAAGATAATTGGTTTGCAATGAACAATTTCCACGATCTCTGTCAATCATGCAGATAAAATTTTGACAAAATGACTGTTTAAGTTTACCATGTTTCTAGAGTGCGGCTATAACAGTAGTACTCATGGTGTCTATATATTTGTATTGTTTTTCTTCTTCTGTTGATCATTGGTTGTTCCAAAAGATGTTGATATTTGTAATGTTTTTCTTTTTTATCATTGATACATAGTGAGAAACAGTGAAGACAATGCATGGCTTAATACTTCAAAAGGAAGTATGAAGTCGCTTAAATGGCAAAGCGTGCAAGATAGTATAATACACAATTCCATAAACAATTTGACAGTCAAAAGCAAAACAAAATAAAACCATAAAGCTTGTAGTAACCACACTGTCATGCATCAAAATTAAATAAGAAGTGCTTAAATCTAAGTAGTGCACCATCAAGTGACTGTTGTCTTGTCTATCTATCTATTATATATAAAAGAAAAGAATGTACATTCTTAACAACCAATGATCAAGTGATGGTGAAATTGAGGAGCTTTATGGTTTTTCGGAAGACTTGTTTTTCAGAAGATTGAGGAGCTTTTGATTTTTGTTTTCCTCAGTTAATTGGTGAGGGTCTATCCACTAACAAAGTGGTGAGGGTCTATCCACCAACAATGATGTTGATTTTTAGTTTTCTATGCTTGCTTTACGATAATACCTATATTTTTTAAGAACTTCTACCGGATACCCGTCAATTAAGGTGTACCAGTACTCTTGTTTTAAAAATTTATATATTAACTATCATTTTTTATTAATAAAAGAGCTATTTGTTGATATTTAAATTTAGAAAATATTATTTCATTAGAAAAAAAATATCATTTCATTGTTTATAAAAATCATACTAATTTTTTTTTTTTATATTTTATTGTAAAAAATAATCAAAATTCTCTATTATGAGTAATAAAAATTCAGAAAATTTAAATTTTATTGCGTTGACATTTTTGGTAAATAAGATTTAGTTATTATAATTATAGGTGATAGAAAATAATTTTTTCCTACAAAAAAATAACTCATTTAACTATTATTTTAAGGATTTGGTGTACCAATACACTCAAATTTTTGGGTGTACCATAAAATTTGTCATATTTCTTTGTATATATATTTAATTATGTAATAAATTATTTTATAATTGTTTGTTTAAATATCATATATTTAAGGGTTAGTTGTTTAAATTGACCTTGTAAAATACGCGATGTTTGAAAAATGACCCTGTAAAATAAAAAATAGATATTCTAACCTTGTAATTTGATATTTTTATTTTTGACCCTATAATATACATGTCGTCTAAAAGAGTGATCTAGAAATTGAATTTTTTTTCCAAGCATCTTTAGGATGTTAAAACATGACTTTACACACAAAAAACAAAATTTTCAGACTAGGGACAGATTTATTATGAATTTTTATTCCCCATAATTATGAATTTTTTAAACAATTCATAATTAATTTGTATCTCGTTTGAAAACTCCAAAACTTCATGGTGAAGATTCTTATGATATTATAACATTGCCTACAAAATTAGAGAACATAATTTGATTTGTGAGTATACGCTTACTCGGAATAAAATTGCAATTTCGCACGTTTTGGTTGAAAAATAAAAATAAATCGAAACATTTCAGAAATGCTACGAAATTTTGCATATCCTTTTTATGAATTTCTATAGATGTCTCTGCAAAATATCAGCTCAAAATTCAATTTTTAGGTTGGGGTTTTCTTTATTTTGTGTTTTTTGAGTTTTTTACGTTTTAAAAATTCATAATTAATTCGTCTTTAGTTGAAAAATTCTAATATTTTGTGTAAAGTCATATTTTAACGTCTTAAACATGCTTGAAAAAAATCATGAAAAAATTCAACGTCTAAATAGCTCTTTTAGATTTCAACTATATTAGAGTGTCAAAAATAATAAGAATCACAAATTGCAGGGTTATAATACATGTTTTTTATTTTACAAGATCTTTTTTCAGACTTCGCATATATTACAGGGTAAATTTTAATAATTAACCCTATATTTAAGCATCATAATGTCTAACTTTGGCAGGTAAGAGTATCCATGATGCTAGCACACTAACATAGACTCTTTTAATGGATCCCACATATACACCTCATTTATTTAATTATTTTTTCATAAAAGTACTATTAAGAACTCAATGACCTCAATGACAATACAATAACAATGACTCCAATGAAAAATGTTTAAATAGGTCCTATTAATATTATCATTATAAAAAATAATTTATTTATTATATTATAAATGACCTCATAAAATATTATTTATTTTAAAAGCGAGACCAATTTATACCTATTATATTACTTCTTTTAAACGTAAATTTTTTATCTTTTAGAATAAAGACCTTATATAGATGCATGTTATTTAATGAAGACTTTTTTTCTTTTTCTAATGAAAGTCCTCAACCGGAGTGATTCATTGAAGATGCCCTAATGCCTTAGTTTTATATACGTCAATTAGTTCACTTTATAGTCAGAGTAGACTCCACCAAACAAATAAGAGTCAGAGAAGATATCCGTCAATGTTTAATTGGATTTTTGGGGACCATTTGAAACCTTAAGTGCGTACACACGCATACGCAGCTAACTTGATTGTCCTATAAACCAAATTGATATTCACAATTCTTCAAATTTAAAAGTAGATTTTATTTTATTCTAGAAATAATTTATGCAAAAACAAAATGGTAAATCAGCCAACAAGTTGCATTATTAATCATTTTTTGATGTTAAAATCAATCCTCTTAAAAACAATATATAGACATTGAAGACACAATATTCTGATACATGATATTATTTAAATCTTTCATGGAAAATCAACAACATCTAATACTAAGAAATCAAAAATATCATTGCTAAAAAAAAAATTCAAAAATATCAAACACATAATACAAAAAAAAAAAACACATATTGACAGTATGTTTGTTTGACTACTTATGGGAACAGGCAGAATTTACTTATACTAGATTTTTGTCCTGTGCGACGCACAAGCCTTTTCAACTATAATAAAGACCGATAAATAATTTTTAACAATCGTGGGTCGATCAATAAACGCAAATTAGATTATTAGAGATACAATAATATTACAATCAAATGATAGTAAAAAAAATTATAAAGAAAAAAGATAAAAAGAATACAAAATTATATTGTTGCACAGGTCAATTTTATTGATTACTTTTATAGTTAAACATAAAAAATTAATGCAGTTCATGGTTCCTAACAAATTATTTATGGTAGCCGAGTTTGAATGGAAATAGGGTATTCTGTTTGTAAACGTATTAAATAAGTGCATAACAACTTGTAAAAAAAAATCTACAGAAACAATAGGTTAAGTTGCTGCAGACCTAATACAATTAATAAATAATAAGGATAAGAATTAACATATCTATTTGCTTTGAAAAATATTCATGGTTATTAGAGAGAAATGAAAAACATAAATGATGCAAATTTAGAGCCAAAATTTTATGATTGAGTTGTTGCAAACCTAACAAGGGATCAATGGAGGGAAAAAATTAGGTTAAGACTTAACAAAATTAATAAATAAGGATTAATTAATAAATAAGAATAAGGATAAGGATTAAGATATCTATTAAATATTTGCTTTGAAAAATATTCACGGTTATTAGAGATAGAAATGAAAAACATGTATAAAACAAAATTGTAAGATAGAGTTGTTGCTAACCTAATAAGAGATTAGTAGAAGGAAAAAATTAAGTTAAGACTTAACAAAATTAATAAATAAGAATTTTTTTTAAGAAAACCAATCGCTTTCTGTACCAAATTATGAAGAAAGCAAAAAAGGTTTTTCAAATAAAATATACAATAATGGGAATAAATGGACATAGGAACTTCAACTTTGCATCCACATTGCAAGCTACTTTAAATTAACACTTCACTCTACTTATCTTTCTATCTATCTTCTTCATCAGGAACATTATCAGTTATCAATAAAAAAAAATGGACAAGGAACTTCAACTTTGTTCAGTTGATGCTGCTGATGAAGAAGAAATGGTTTCTCAACAACAACCACACAGACGCAAGGGTGGTCTTGTCACCATGCCTTTTATCATTGGTACATCTTTTTATCTATGACTTGCATGCATTTTTATTTTATTTTTACTTTGAATGAGCTTGAATTTTGATGTATAATATGGTTTTGTGGTGATTATTTTGATTGCAGGGAATGAGGCACTTGCTAGGATGGCAAGTACTGGACTAGGACCCAACATGATATTGTATTTGATGGGATCTTACAATCTTCATCTTGCCACAGCTACTCAGATACTTCTCATATCCTCTGCAGCTGGAAATTTCACACCTGTTGTTGCTGCTTTTATTGCAGATTCTTATATTGGTCGATTTCTAGGTGTTGGAATAGGTTCTATTATCAGTTTCCTGGTAAATGTTATATATTCATTTTTGGTTTACTTCCATTTTTCATTCCATAATGTTTTTCTTATCTTTTGAAATATTCCTCGGGGTTGGAATATGCCTATTATTATGTCCAATTATGGGAGTAAATTGTATTTGAATTAATCACATACATAGAAGAAGTGCTCAATGATAAACTGGATCTACAACATATTGATTTATTAAAGATATATTAGGAACACTTGAATCTATGGCTAAAGTCTGTGGGCGACACTGATACGAAACATAAAGAGAGACAGATAATGTCATAATGAATACGGAATACCCCTAGATTTGTGATTCTTTCTCAACTAGGACTCCATATGTCTTAGGCAAGACTATATGCGGTGTGTATAAAATATTGAAGATCAAAGTCTACATATATTGAGTCCATATCAATTAAATATAATAGTAGTTAAATAAAATATTCAACTATGATATTCTGATAAATTCTCCTCAGATTCCTTTTTACAAATCAAAAGTATGAAAAAGAATCATATAAAGGAAAAAAGTTCCACAAAACTTGGTATTATTCAATTAATATTCTGAAATTATTGGTATAATGAAAAAAGTTGGTTTGTTGATATAGGGAATGGGAATGTTGTGGTTAACAGCCATGATCCCGGCTGTGCAGCCTCCTGTTTGCAGCAATCCAACTGAAGGCTGTATATCAGCAAAACCAGGTCAAATGGCAATGTTACTATCTGCGTTAATTCTGATAGGAATTGGAAATGGTGGTATTTCATGTTCTTTAGCATTTGGTGCAGACCAAGTTAATAGAAAAGAAAATTCCAATAACAATAGAGCTTTGGAAATATTCTTCAGTTGGTATTATGCTTCCACAACTATAGCTGTCATAGCAGCTCTGTTTGGAATAGTATATATCCAAGATCATCTTGGTTGGAGAATTGGTTTTGGTGTTCCAGCAGCACTCATGCTTTTATCCACTATCCTATTCTTTCTGGCTTCTCCTCTTTATGTGAAAATTACACAAAGAACCAGCTTGTTCACTGGTTTTGCACAAGTATCAGTTGCGGCTTATAAGAACAGAAAACTTTCATTGCCACCGAAAACCTCGCCTGAATTTTACCATCATAAAAAAGACTCAGGCCTTGTTGTTCCAACTGATAGACTAAGGTATATAGAATCAATCTACTATACCACTTTTGCATATTCTGTACATACGGATTAAATCAGTTGTGTTATTTGAACAAAAATTCAGGTTGTACAAAAATCATTTTCCATATTAAACATTTGATTTCATTTTCAGGTTTCTAAATAAAGCTTGTGTTATTAAGGATCATGAACAAGACATAGCCTCAGATGGTTCAGCAATAAATCGTTGGAGTCTTTGCACAATAGATCAAGTTGAAGAACTGAAAGCCATTATTAAAGTTATTCCATTGTGGTCAACAGGGATCGCAATGTCTATTAATATTGGAGGCTCGTTTGCGTTGTTGCAAGCTAAATCCTTAGACAGACATATCATTTCAAATTCAAACTTTGAAGTACCAGCAGGATCTTTTGCAATAATCCTTATCTTTGTAATACTTATATGGATAATTATCTATGATCGTGTTCTTATTCCTTTAGCATCAAAGATAAGAGGGAAACCAGTGAGTATCAGTCCAAAGATAAGAATGGGACTTGGGTTGTTTTTTTATTTTCTTCACATTGTAGTTGCAGCTATTTTTGAGAGTATAAGGAGAAAGAAAGCAATTCAGGCAGGATTTTTGAATAATCCTCATGGAGTGTTGAAAATGTCTGCAATGTGGCTTGCACCTCAACTTTGTTTGCTTGGTATAGCTGAAGCATTCAATGTTATTGGTCAAAATGAGTTTTATTACAAAGAGTTTCCAAAGTCTATGGCTAGTGTTTCTTCTGCACTTTCAGGATTGGCAATGGCAGCCGGAAACTTGGTGTCTTCTTTTGTATTCAGCACTATAGAAAACACTACTTCAATTGGAGGAAAAGAAGGGTGGATTTCTGATAATATTAACAAGGGTCATTTCGACAAATATTTATGGGTTATAGCTGGAATTAATGTTCTTAATATACTGTATTATTTAGTATGCAGTTGGGCTTATGGACCTACAGCTGATCAAGTATCCAAAGTGAGTGAAGAAAATGGTTCCAAGGAGGAAAGTTCAACTGAATTCAAGAACGTGAATCCACAAGTTGATGACAAGGTTAGTGATGAAACTAGTTCAAAGGAGAAAGAGTTAACTGAATTCAAGAATGGGGGTCAGGTTGAGAAAGTATTCAAGATTAGTGAAGAAAATGGCTTGAAGGACGAATAGTTACGATAGAAGGCTTATAGTTGGTCCAATAAATGAGAAATACCAAGGACATTCTTTCTAACCTTAACTCTTTTATTGGATAAACTCATGCGAGTTTCATTGTTGAATATGAGATTAATTTCCAAATTGTGAGACCACATATCACATGTGTTTCACGGGTGAATGGATCTCCTCCTGTGTGTTCTTCTCCGGTTCTCTATCGTGTAGAATCTACACCATTAAATGTATTATCTCTCCTAATTTTAACTGTTCAACATTTATATTTTCAGGCTTTGATTTTTTTTCAAAAGTTGAGATTTAACTGGACTCTACGATGATGTAGAGGATCCATTTCCGTGTTAGAATGTGAATATCCATAACACTCATCAATGATTCATGAAATATTAGTTGTTTTTTTTTAAATATTAGTTAAAATATTTTATTATTATTTTGGTATATTAGTTGTTATTTTAAATTCTTATGTTTCTAAGATTTTCTTATGGACCTTAAGATTATGACACATGGATGCTAGATTAGTAATTATTGTCAATAAATTAGTATGATACTCGTGTAGGTCAGCTATTAGGGTGTTAGGACAGACGTATTAATCGATAATAGTAATAATGTATTAATAACAATTACTTAATACGATAACATTTACTTAATACATGCGATAATACTAACTAATATGCTTACCAAAACCATTACATATAGTAAAAAGATAATAATGAAATGGTAAAAAAATACAACCGTGTTAAAATTTCGGGCCTAACTCATTACAAAATCGGCTTGCAAGGTGAGGAGTGCAATGAAGACAAACCAAAGGCCGCAGTTTAGGCGATATGGACGGACTGCAATAAAGGCGGAATTCCGAACACACCCCCTTACACATCAGCTCGACCCAATGGGTCTGAAGCGTGAACGATGTGGGAAGCCAGACAATAGATCTAGGATAGGCTTTGATACCATGTTGAAATTTGGAGTCTAATTCATCTTTACAAAACCGGCTTACAAGGTGAATAATGCATCTTGTTTATAAACTCTTCTCAAGAGTCCTATCTATCTGACGTGAGACTAAATCCACCTCCTCAAAGCCAACACAATGGAGGTGTTCGAGGCTACAATAAAGGCAAACCAAACGTCGCAATTTAAACAACTAGAGACAGACCTCAATAAAGTCGGAATTTCCAACAAACTGAAGTCGGAAGATTTTGCCAACAACATTGTAGAAGACACAACATGAACAATAGTACAATTTCAAACATTTAGTTTTACAAATATCCTTTATAAAAGAAGTCTACAGGTGAAAAATAAATATTAAGGCAGCTTAAAGGCAACACATTTTTATAAAAGGCAACACATTGTATCGTATGAATGAGGCTTTCTTGATGAAGATGATGTAAAACCTTATAAATAAACCGGATGAGCTATGGTGTAAAGTTTTTATGAGCAAGTATGGTAGAAATAACTATCTTTTGGTTTCTTGCAACTCTCACCCTTATGATCCCCTCTGTGGAAAGCTTTGGACAAAATCAATCAAGACCTAAGTTTAAAGGGAGTAATTGCCATTGTGTCAAACAGGAAAGCTTTGTGTCAAACTGGAAATACTTGGGTGCCATAGTTCTTTGGTGCCTCTTGGTGACATAGATTCATTTTAGATGAGAGAAAATGATGAATGAATGATTAAAATAAATTATTTAGATGAGAGAGAGAATGAGTGGTTAAGAGAGAGATAGACACAAAGATATCAATGACACCAATGACACCAAAAGCCAATGGCACCCAAGTGCCACCCGTGTCAAACTTGGTTTGAGCTTTTGAGAGGACAATTTCAAGCAAGACATACATACAAAGAGCATAACCTGAGACATTATAAAAGACAATTGGTTTGCAATGAACAATTTCCACGATCTCTGTCGATCATGCAGATAAAATTTTGACAAAATGACCGTTTAAGTTTACCATGTTTCTAGAGTGCGGCTATAACAGTAGTACTCATGGTGTCTATATATTTGTATTGTTTTTCTTCTTCTGTTGATCATTGATTGTTCCAAAAGATGTTGATATTTGTAATGTTTTTCTTTTTTATCATTGATACATAGTGAGAAACAGTGAAGACAATGCATGGCTTAATACTATAAAAGGAAGTATGAAGTCGCTTAAATGGCAAAGCCTGCAAGATAGTATAATACACAATTCCATAAGAAATTTGACAATCAAAAGCAAAACAAAATAAAACAATAAAGCTTGTAGTAACCATACTGTCATGCATCAAAATTAAATGAGAAATGCTTAAATCTAAGTAGTGCACCATCAAGTGACTGTTGTCTATATATAAAAGAAAACAAATGAACAGTCTTAACAACTATGAATATGGTGTATGAGCAGTGCACTTATCTCAAGTGCAACTCTCATCTGTTCTATGGATACTAATATGTCATTAAATCAAATATTTTTCCACCAATTTCCTTTGTTGCATCATCCAATAGTTTTTTGAGGTTTACCACACCCAAAGCTGCAGAGAGTTGTAACAAAATTAACAAACAAAAACTGTGAAAATTGAAAAGAAATCCTACAATTTGTATTACAACTTCAAACAAATTGAAATGACTATATCATAAATTCGAACTTTACAAGCCTGTTGAAGCTTTCCTAGCACCTTCCCCTTGAAAGTGGTCATTTTCCTCTAGGGAAAATCCATCGATCTCGGGTGATTTCAATATGCAATCATCTTTGGCCCTTCCAGAGACGCAGCTGTGATTCCATCCCGGGGGCATTGTCCGTTGTGGGCTCTGCGCTTATTCCCCTTGCTCTCCCAATCCACTAGTGGTTGGCTTTCTATGGTCACATGTTGTCTGTCCTGTGTTATATTTTGCAAAATGACCATTAGACACATAAAATTAATAAGATCATGAGTTTTAAAAAGGACAATTATAAAAATTTGTTGAAGAACAATTTATATATATATATATATATATATATATTGTTAGTATGTTTTATATTTTGCAAAATGATCAATAGACATGTAAAATTAAGAAAGATTATGAGTTTTAAGAAGATCGTTAGACAATCATAAAAATGTGTTAGAGTACGATTTTTATATAGAAAAGTCTACTAACAATATATCTACTAACAATATATAAAAGTTGAAGTACAACAAAATTTCATAATCGTCCTCTTTAAAACTAATGATCTCCTTAATTTTATGTGCATAATCGTCATTTTGCAAAATTTAATTTAATCCTTTTAATTTTTTAAATTAATAATGGATAATGGTCATCACAATCGTAACAAATTTCTAAGGATAATTATGAAATCAAATTAATTTTATAAAAAAATTACGGATAATGTCATCACAACTCTAACAAATTAATTAATTCCCTATATTTTACAAATAAAAAAGTCAATTTGTTTCTTCTTTCTTCTCCTTATTATTTGATTCTCTTTATTTGTTAAATAAATTGCACAAAAAATCGTCGGTCGGACTTCTAATATCACTAATTTAGTGGGGTTTATCATCAATTCTCTATAAAATAAAATAAAAACAGTGTATTATAGCATAAATATACGAAAACAATCTATGTTACTCTTTTCTGCTATAAGTATAGGAAAATAGTTTATTCTTATATCTTTTAATCTCTTAATCTTACTAATTTGCATATAAAAAAAATTAATAGAAATGATACATTGATTTCTTCAAAAAAGAAACGATACATTATTGTTAATAATTTTAAAATAATCATCAGTTTCAAATTTCAAGCATAACAATTTTCTCATATCGGTATACATAAAATTTGATTTGGATATATAAACACATAAATTCTACAATGAGTGATGTGTAAATGTTTAACGGTATTTTTGAGAAACAATATAGTGATGTTGATATTTTGAAAATAGACACGAGTTTTCCAAATTTTATTATATCGACTATCACATATCGTTAAATAAAAAATGTCTTATACATATATAAGTTTATAAAATCCTTAATGAGTGCGGTGCAAATATTTATCGGTGTTTTAAAAATAAGATAAAAAGTTATTTAATAGAAATACTACATTGATGATAATATTTTGAAAATCTACTAACAATATATAAAAGTTGAAGTACAGCAAAATTTCATAATCGTCCTCTTTAAAACTAATGATCTCCTTAATTTTATGTGCATAATCGTCATTTTGCAAAATTTAATTTAATCCTTTTAATTTTTTTAAATTAATAATGGATAATGGTCATCACAATCGTAACAAATTTCTAAGGATAATTATGAAATTAATTAATTTTATAAAAAAAATTACGGATAATGTCATCACAACTCTAACAAATTAATTAATTCCCTATATTTTACAAATAAAAAAGTCAATTTGTTTCTTCTTTCTTCTCCTTATTATCTGATTCTCTTTATTTGTTAAATAAATTGCACAAAAAATCGTCGGTCGGACTTCTAATATCACTAATTTAGTGGGGTTTATCAACAATTCTCTATAAAATAATAAGAAAAAACAGTGTATTATAGCATAAATATACGAAAACAATCTATGTTACTCTTTTCTGCTATAAGTATAGGAAAATAGTTTATTCTTATATCTTTTAATCTCTTAATCTTACTAATTTGCATATAAAAAAAATTAATAGAAATGATACATTGATTTCTTCAAAAAAGAAACGATACATTATTGTTAATAATTTTAAAATAATCATCAGTTTCAAATTTCAGGCATAACAACTTTCTCATATCGGTATACATAAAATTTGATTTGGATATATAAACACATAAATTCTACAATGAGTGATGTGTAAATGTTTAACGGTATTTTTGAGAAACAATATAGTGATGTTGATATTTTGAAAATAGACACGAGTTTTCCAAATTTTATTATATCGACTATCACGTATCGTTAAATAAAAAATGTCTTATACATATATAAGTTTATAAAATCCTTAATGAGTGCGGTGCAAATATTTATCGGTGTTTTAAAAATAAGATAAAAAGTTATTTAATAGAAACACTACATTGATGATAATATTTTGAAAATAGTCACGAATTTTCAAAATTTTATCATATCGATTTTATGATATATGTACATAAAAAATTATTTATGCGTATATAAGCACATAAAATCTGTAACGGGTGCAGTACCAACATTGAAAAGTGTTTTGAATATAAAATAAAAATTTAATTAATAAAAACATTATATTAATGTTTATATTTTTACAATATTAATGAGTTTTCACGATTTTATCATATCAACTTTCTCATATAATTAGAAGAAAAAAATTGTTTCTGCAGATAAAACACATAAAATATGCAACGGGTGCGGTGCAAACATTGAATGTTGTTTTCCATATAAAATAAAAAAGTTATTTAATAGAAACACTACATTGATGTTGATATTTTGAAAATAGTCATGAGTTTTTAAAATTTTATCGTATCGATTTTCTCATATATGTACATAAAAATTTATTTATATATATAAGCACATAAAATTTGCAACGGATGCGGTGCAAACATTGAACGGTGTTTTGCATATAAAATAAAAACTTATTAAATAGAAACATTGTATTAATGTTTATATTTTGACAATATTAATGAGTTTCCGCAATTTTATCATATCAACTTTTTCATATATTTACATAAAAATTTATTTCTGCAGATAAAACACATAAAATTTGCAACGGGTGCGATGCAAATATTGAACGGTGTTTTGTATATAAAATAAACATTTATTTATTAGAAACACTACATTGATGTTGATATTTTGAAAATAGTCACGAGTTTTTAAAATTTTATCGTATCGATTTTCTCATATATGTACATAAAAATTTATTTATGCATATATGAGCACATAAAATCTGCAACGGGTGCGGTGCAAACATTGAACGGTGTTTTGCATATAAAATAAAAACTTATTCAATCGAAATATTATATTAATGTTTATATTTTGACAATATTAATGAGTTTCCGGAATTTTATCATATCAACTTTCTCATATATTTACATAAAAATTTATTTCTACAGATAAAACGCATAAATTTTACAATGGGTGTGATGCAAACATTGAACGGTGTTTTACATATAAATTAAAGTTATTTAATAGAAACATTACATTAATTTTGATATTTTGAAAATAATTATGAGTTTTAAAAAAAAAATAGTTTATTGACTTTCTCAAATTTGTTTTCGCATACATTAAAAATTAAAATCCAGAACATACGTGATTCAAATATTTAACATATTTAATGATATATAAGAAAAAATAATTCAATAAAAACATTATATTAATGTTTTTTTAAAATAAAAAACATTATATTAATGTTAATAACTTTTATTTAATATTTTTAAATATTTGATGATATTAACAATGCAATTATTTTTTATATGATTACCATAATGTTACGTAACCCGTGCGGAAGCACGGGTCTATTACTAGTTTTGGATGATACCGATTACCCAGATGAAATAATTAAGTAATAAAAAATAAAAGGAAAAAAAAATATTTTACATTAAAAAAATTCTTTTCATTTTTAAAAAGTAAAATATATCATTTTTAAAGTAATATCTTTCCAACTTTTATAATTCCTTAATAAATATTTAAAGTAATATTTTTTCAACTTTTATAATTCCTTAATAAATATCTTTGCACATTTGTTAATATTTTCACATAAGTTTTTAAGTCTTCTAATTTTTTGTTTTCTCAACTTAAAATATAATTTGCATCAAAAAACGCTTTCTTCAAATAAAATAAAATTTGCATCAACACTCCTAGCTACTTTAAATTAACACTTCACTCTACTTCTCTTTGTATCTTTCTTTTGTATTAGGAAACATTATTACCAATCAAAAAATGGACAAGGAACTTCAACTTTGTTCTGTTGATGCTGCTGATGAAGAAGTGGTTCCTCAACAAAAACCACAAAGACGCAAGGGTGGTCTTGTCACCATGCCCTTTATCATTGGTATTTTTCTATGAATTTTTATTTTATATTTTTTTTTTACTTCTAATGAGCTTAAATTTTGATGTATAATATGGTTTTGTTGTTGTTGTGATTGTTTTGATTGCAGGGAATGAAGCATTTGCCAAGATGGCAAGTACAGGACTAATGCCCAACATGCCATCGTATTTGAAGGGATCTTACAACCTTCATTTTGCTACAGCTAACCAGATAGTTCTCCTATCCTTTGCAGTTGGCAATTTCACACCTTTGATTGGTGCTTTTATTGCAGATTCTTATGTGGGTCGATTCATAGGTGTTGGAATAGGTTCTTTTATCAGTTTCATGGTAATATTATATATTCATTTTTGGTGTATTTCCGTTTTTCATTGCAGTGTGTTTTTCTTATATTTATATTGTGTCTTAAATATAGACATGGCATTAAAACCCGCCTCTGTCTAGAATCGGCCGCCCCACCTCGCTCCCCCCCCCCCCCCCCCCAATTTAACAGAGAAAAGACGATTTAAGGAAACCCGATTTTTTAGTACAGGGCGGGACTGGGATGCTTATTCCCGCCCCGCACCCACCCCCACCCCGTTATTAATTTACCTTATTACATTTAATAATATTATACTGATTAACTTACAAATAGGTACCAAATACTTTTAATATATTGTTACTCTATTGAAAGGGTTTGAGGGTGGGTGCAAGTATACATGGAAGCAGGGCGGGGGTGGGGCCAATAATGCTTAAACCCGCCCCCATCCCGTCCCGTTGTCATGCCTACTTGAATATGCCTATTATTAAGTCCAAGATGGGAGTAAATTGTATAGATTTGAATTAATCACATACATAAAAGACATGGTCAATATAAATATTAAACTACAATCATACTTTAGTGCAGAAGGAAAATAAAAAGATAAGCATGTATATAAACTGGATATACAACATATTGATTTATCAAGGATTTATTAGGAATACTTGAATCCATGGCTAAGTCTATGGACGACTTTGATTTGAAACATCAAGAGAGACAGATAATGAATACCCCTTGATTTGTGATTCTTTCTCAACTAGGACACCATATGTCTTAGGCAAGACAATATGCGGTGTGTTCGATATATTGAAGATTATAGCTTGCATATATTGAGTTCATATCAATTAATTAAATATTTAATCAATTATTATACTAGTTAAATAAAATATTCAACTATGAGTCTATGAGATTCTGATAAATTATCCTCAGGCTCCGTTTTATGATTCAAAAGTGATATGTTCACTTGTATGAAAATGAATCATACAATGGAACAAAGTTCCACCAAACATGGTATATTCAATTAATATTCTGAAATTATTGGTATATTGAGAAAAGTTGTTAATGATGCCTCTTTTTTGTTTGTTTCTTGTTACAGGGAATGTCACTGTTGTGGTTAACAGCCATGATCTCGGCGGCGCGGCCTCCTGCTTGCAACAATCCACCTGAAGGCTGTACATCAGCAACACCAGGTCAAATGGCAATGTTACTCTCTGCCTTAGTTCTGATAGCAATTGGAAATGGTGGTATTTCATGTTCTTTAGCATTTGGTGCAGACCAAGTTAATAGAAAAGAAAATTCCAATAACAATCGAGCTTTGGAAATATTCTTCAGTTGGTATTACGCTTTCACAACTATAGCTGTCATAATAGCTGTCACTGGAATAGTATATATCCAAGATCATCTTGGTTGAAAAATTGGTTTTGGTGTTCTAGTAACACTCATGCTTTTATCCAATGTCCTATTTTTTCTTGCTTCGCCACTTTATGTGAAAATTACACAAAGAACCAGCTTGTTCACTGGTTTTGCACAAGTATTTATTGCTGCCTATAAGAACAGAAAACTTACATTGCCACCAAAAACCTCGCCTGAATTTTACCATCACAAAAAAGACTCAGACCTTGTCGTTCCAACTGATAGACTAAGGTATATAGAATCAAATTACTATACCATCTTTTTAGCTTTTGCAGATTTTGTACATACGGATTAAATCAGTTGTGTTATCTGAACAAAATTCAGGTAGTATAAAAATCATTCCCCGTATTAAACATTTGATTATATTTTCAGGTTTCTGAATAAAGCTTGTGTTATTAAGGATCATGAACAAGATATAGCCTCAGATGGTTCAGCAATAAATCGTTGGAGTCTTTGCACAATAGATCAAGTTGAAGAACTGAAAGCCATTATTAAAGTTATTCCATTGTGGTCAACAGGAATTGCAATGTCTATTAACATTGGAGGCTCGTTTACGTTGTTGCAAGCTAAATCCTTGGACAGACATATCACTTCAAACTTTGAAGTACCAGCAGGATCTTTTTCGGTTATCTTGATAGTTGCAATATTAATATGGATAATTATCTATGATCGTGTTCTTATTCCTCTAGCATCAAAGATAAGAGGGAAGCCCGTAATTATCAGTCCAAAGAAAAGAATGGGAATTGGGTTGTTTTTTAATATTTTTCACTTGATAGTTGCAGCAGTTTTTGAGACTATTAGGAGAAAGGAAGCAATCAAAGAAGGATATTTGAATGATACTAATGGAGTGTTGAAAATGTCTGCAATGTGGCTTGCACCTTCACTTTGTTTGGCTGGTATAGCTGAAGCATTCAATGTTATTGGCCAAAATGAGTTTTATTACAAAGAGTTTCCAAAGACTATGGCTAGTGTTTCTTCTGCACTTTCAGGATTGGCAATGGCAGCCGGAAACTTGATGTCTTCTTTTGTATTCAGCACTATAGAAAACACTACTTCAATTGGAGGAAAAGAAGGGTGGATTTCTGATAATATTAACAAGGGTCGTTTCGACAAGTATTATTGGGTTCTAGTTGGAATTATTGTTCTTAATCTACTGTATTATTTAGTATGCAATTGGGCTTATGGACCTACAATTGATCAAGTATCCAAGGTGAGTGAAGAAAATGGTTCCAAGGAGGAAGATTCAACTGAATTCAAGAATGTGAATCCACTATTTGATGATAAGGGTAGTGATGAAACTAGGTCAATTGAAAAAGAGTTGACTGAATTCAAGAATGGGGGTCAGGTTGAGAAAGTATTCAAGATTAGTGAAGAAAATGGCTTGAAGGAAGAATAGTTATCATAAATAAAGTCTGATATAGAATTATTTCGTTTTTAAATTATACGCAAATAATATACATAAATATCTCTTTTGTCTCTTAACTTTTAAAAAGTTCATTTTGTTACTTTAACTCTAAAATGATCAATTTAGTCCCTTAACTCATGTAACTTAACCCAACTTAATCCCTTAACTTTAAAAATGTTCTATTTGGTCCCTTACATTACATAATTTACTAGATTAAAAAAATCATATTTAAAGTTAAAATATTTTTTTTGGTAAATAGTCTACTGCTTAAAAATTCACCTTAAGATGAACAAGTGAGGTGTCTGAGATTTGAATATCAACCCTTATATATATTATACAATGTCCTTTACCAACTCATGGAGAACAAAAAGTTAATATTTTTATTTATTATAAAGAACTAACTGTTTTCTTAAATCATTAAAGTAACAAATAGGTATTTAATCCTATAAAATCTTACTTTTTTTACAATGCCTCCTTGTTAGTATACGTTTTTTCAAGGTACTTGTTAGTATACATATTATTAATATGATTACATTTATAATATAATATTTAAGAAAAAAAACAAAAACAAATTGGATATAACAAATAAATATATAAAAACCTGATATAAAAAATGAAAATATTATGTGCATTCGTGTTCTCGTGCGACACATAATAATAATAATAATAATAATAATAATAATAATAATAATAATGATGATGATGATAAAAACACATTTTTCCATACAAAAAACATGTTAGAATCACAATAGTTGGTGATTGTTTGATTATTGTCGGTTTTTAGAGATTTAGGAAGATATTGATTGTAACGATTATTCTAATAGTGAAAGTTTTTGACTGATAAGTACCGTGGTTTTTATTCTCTCACATTGATAGAAGTTTTCCATTTTAATAATTTTGGTGTTCTCGTTTACGACTTTTACTCCTTTTACGCAAATAATATACATAAATATGTCTTTTGTCTTTTTTTTTAGATAGACGAGATGGCAAAGTCATCATAAACTCACACACACAAAGTGGAGGTATTGGGGTTCGAACCCCGATCATGACGTCACGCCTAACAATTTTGACATTTTTATCAGTTGAGTGACTTATGTGACATCTCTTTTCTCTCTTTACTTATTCTCAAAAGTTCATTTTGTTACTTTAACTCAAAAATGATCAATTTAGTCCCTTAACTTATGTAACTTTTTTTTTTAACAACTTAATTTATGTAACTTAACACAACTTGATCCAAAAATGTTCTATTTGATCCCTTACATTACATAATTTATTAGATTAAAAATATATTTTTTTGGCAAATAGTCTACTACCTAAAAATTCACCTTATAATGTCCGGGGTTTAAACATTAACCCTTACATATTATGCAATGTCCTTTATCAGCTCATGGAGAACAAAGTTAAAATACTTTTTTATTTATTATAAAGAACAAACTTTTTTAAATAATTAAAGGAACAAATAGGTATTTAATCCACATCAATAGTCATTGAATCGAAATTAGGCGGTGTATGTTTTAAACACATTTTTTATTTTTTAAGTTTAATTGCAGTTTTAGCTTCCTTAGTTTTTTAACTGTACAATTTTAACTCTAATTTTAAATTTGCAATTTTTAGCCTCCTACTTTACCTTTTTTTTATTTCATAGTCCTTAAATCAGATTTTGACTTGATGTTGACCATAAACGATCGATGTGGCACTATCACTATTAAATTTGAATTCCCTTCCCTATTGCATGTGATGATCAACATCAATAGTCATTGAATCGAAATTAGGGGATGTAAATTTTAAACACATTTTTTTTAAGGTTTAATCATAGTTTTAACCCCCTTAGTTTTCTAACTGTTCAATTTTAACTCCCCTAATTTTAAATTTACATTTTTACCCTTTTTTATTTCATAGTCCTTTAATCAGATTTTGACTTGATATTGACCATAAATCGCTAATGTGGCATTTTAATTTGACAAAAATTAATAGAACGAAAAATGTATGCAATAATTGTTATAAGAAATAAACCATCTTTAAAAGCTTCATAAATTAAAACCACGATGCTCATCTTCCACCTCTATGAATTATTCACCTTGTAACTATCTACTTCATCTCCATTAATTGCTATTTCTGCCAACCTTAACTTGTTCCAAATTCATCTTCTTCATCTCATATGTTATTTATTTGTCTGAACCCTAATTTGTTTCTTCTTCCTTTTTAAATTCGTTTGCATTTTCATGACTTTTCCTTCTCCTTTTTTTTTTTTTCGGGACTTACTATTTTTTTTTAAGTTAAATTATCTCATCCAAATTAACATTTAAAAAAATCAAACTTGAAACATTAAAGAATAGCACAATTTTAAAACAATGCCAACAAATCAACTTAAGTGGGTTGAATTTTCCATCTCCTATAAAAATATATCTACGACTTTTCCATTTTCATGACACCAAAAGAGATCTACAGCTGAGACGATACAACATAATTTTTTTTTTTTTTTTTTTTGTATTTTTAAGTTCCTTTCAAGCATTTATAATGACAAGTAGAAAATTCAAAAGCTTCGTGTGTGATTATAAACCACACAAACACTATGCACTTTGTGGATACTAAACGTAAATAATTTTGTATTGAGAAAATAAATTGATCAATTTAATCAAAGATAGGGTTGTTTTTGTTTTTCATCTCTCCCCTAATTTTGCATCTCTGCCTTTGTATTCCACACTAAGGTTTCTTTTTATGTTTTCTTTTTTGTTTAAAGTTTTTAGCATTAAGATACTTTTGTTTATGTTTAGCACATGACTAATATTTATGTTTTAATACAGTCAAATTAAAATGTCACGTCATAAGGTTATGGTCAACATCTCATCAAATCTAATTGAGAGATTATGAAATTAAAAATGGAGTAAACTGGAGAGTCAAAATCGCATGTTTAAAATTAGAGAGGTTGAAATTGTACAATTGAAAAACTTGGGAGTTAAATCAGCATTTAAACATTTTTCTTAAAAAACGAGTTTTAAATATGCACTTATCTTAGGCTCTGGTTGTAAAAAAAAAAAAAATGCACTTACATGTTGTGATCCAATTGGTTCTAAACGATAATGAATAATTGGGACTGTATCAGGATTTTTTTTTAAAAGGCCAAAAGTAGCCGATATATTAAGACACCTAATCAAGTCATTTCAGTACAAGGTGTACCAAAAAGAGCTTGACAAGAAACAATGAATACATAGTATCTGAAAAATAAGAAGAGCGAGCTAAACAAGCTACATAACTGTAGTTAAACATAATATAGGATTTAGCCTCCAAAATTGGTATTCAAAGTCGAATAAAACATATTTCAACTTAAACCACCAATACGACTAAAGCTTTACCCTTTCACAAAGCGGTTGTAAGTTGTCCTCCTTCCTTTGGAAAATACGTTTGTTATGTTCCTTCCAAATAATCCAAGCAAGACAAAGCCAAATAGCATTTAGGGAGTTTTGAACCTTATGCGAAAACCCCCTAAACTACCAAACTGATAAATATGCTGAAGAACCTTGCCATTGAAAACAGTAGAGAAATCAAGCCAACTGAAAATAAAATACCAAAGTTTGCCATAAACATCACATTTAACAAAAAAAATGATCAATGTCCTCATTTTCACCACAGTTCGCCGTGTAGCCTTGCTCGGCAACTGCAATAACGCTCATATGCAATAAATTATCCTTTGTCTGCACTCTATTTCACAAAAGCCTCAAAGCAAAAAACAACCTTTATTCAGACAAATTGATGAGGATTTTGGTGCTGATTGATGTAAACTTCTGTCAATTTGTGTAGCCACTACTTACAGAGTAACAATGAGATGAATGCAAGTGTCAAATCTATTGATCAGCTAATCCAACCTGCAAAACCACTGGAGTTAGCCGTCACACACACACACTCTCAACAACTCTTTATCTCAAGCAAATAACCTCTTATACCACTTCCGCGCCTCACACTCCCCACCCCATAGTAAACATATGCTCTCTAGTTGCCAATTTATGGACTATATCATGATTATAGAAAAAAAAAAGAATGGATTTTTCTTTTACAAGTATCGATTCAAGTGCAGCTCAACATTACAATTTAAAACCACGCATGATGAAAGATTTGAGAATTTATTCGGTAACAATTTTCCGATGTGCTAAATTATTTTATTACCTTTTTTTTCCTAAAAAAAAAGTTATTTTATTTTTTCGGTGTGCTTCTTTTGGTTTTCTCAGCTTAGTGAATAGTGACTAACAATGGTATGGATTTTTTTTATATTTTTCAGTTGGGACTTCTTGGTACGAACGTTGAAAAAACTAAACACGCTAATAACAGTAACCTTCTTCGTAGTTTCCCCCAAAAGCTAGTTTTTTTTTTATTAAATATATTATTTAAACAACTATTTGTAAAACAATTTATATAGAACAACAACAAAAAATATACAAAAAAAAATAAGTGTGGACTCAAAAACCAAATTATAAAAAAAATAAAAATACAATAACAAAAAATTATCGTAAAATAATTATATAAATATTATTTGTTTATCGAGTAAACTAATGGTCCCAACAACCTATTTTTTAGGGGACCAGCAACCTGTTACTTTTTGAGCAACCTGTTATTATACCACCAAATGAATGTCAACGCTTTATTTGCTTTGCAAAACAAACGCGTTTAAAGTTTTCTTTTTGTCCCTTCTAATAATTTTTATTTTTAGAGATGTTAGCAACGCATTTTTTAACACCGTCTCTTTGATTAGTTAAAATTTACATGTGTCTGACTAAATTATGTAGATCCCATATAAATTTGGTGAGTCTCATATAAATTTTAACCAATCAAAAATATGTGCCGTTGACATTTCGTCTAAATTTTATGAATCAAAATAAAAAAGACATTACAGAAAAGCTAGACATTCTAACTTGGTTGGCATTTTAAAATTTCTTCCATCCTGTACCACCTTTTCGAAAATTTTATTAAAAAAAATTTGTATTAAAGGGAGACTCTCAAAAACATAAAACAAGAATGGTAAAACATAGATATAAGGGAAACGGAAATTCGGAAGATCATGTATGTCCCTAAAAAATCCCACCAAACTATATTGGTACTCCCTCCGTCTTACAATAATAGTCACTTTAATATTATTTTTTTTAAAATAATTGTCACTTTAAAATACCAATGCAATGTTTATTATTATTTTTTCTCATTATTATACCCTTATTTATTGATTTTCATCCAACTTAACTACTCCACTAACTACACTTAATAGAGGTATTTTAGTAAATGATATTAATTTTACCATTGAAATCAACACAATCAATCATTTTTTTAATAATCATGTACAAACCTTAAACAACTATAATTTAGAGACGGAGGAGCAATAAATAACTTGACCATGACTAACCAATATTTTAAGATGACCATGTATATTAAGATGAATTTGGATGGCTCTTTGGTTGATGATATCGGGGCTTGTGGAGGTATTTTTCGCGAAGGTTCTATTTTATGATGTTCTGCTTCTAATCTGAGGCCTAGTTCGGTCATTGAAGCAGAATTGAACAACTTTATTTTGGGTTTAGAGCATGTTGGTCTCATGTTTGGGTAGAAGGTGACTCCACTAATGCTCTGTTGGCCTTCAAAAAATCTGCTCGTGTTCCTTTCAAGATTAGAAACCGCTGCCACGATTACTTGCATATGCTAGAGTTCACATTTTATCGTCACATATTTTTATTTACTTAAATCATTGGTTTTTAAATTTTTTGTTATCACAAAAATTCAAGCCGCATGTTTCAAGTGACTTTTTTCGATAATATGTTATTGATAAGATATATGTTTAAAGAAAATGTCTCTAATAAGACATTAAAATAATTTATTTTTCCTTAAAAAAAAGACATTAAAATAATATTATTTCAATAATTTAAATATTTAATCTTTATTAATTTATCTATCGTTTTAAATTAAAGATCAAATTATTAAGTTCATTTTTAAATATTTAATCTATCGTATTAAATTAAAGATTAACAGAAAAACAATGACATGTTGCCTATATTTAAATGTTTGTGTTATTATTCTGTTAAAACACATATTTGTACATATGTTTTAACATTATTTTTGTCTTTCTCTTCTCATTCTAAAACCTTACCGGTTATCACTTTTATTTTTCTTTATTTACGAAAGATTAGTGATTAAAGATAAATTTTAATTTAAAATCACTCCTCTACATTGGTTTTCATTTTCTTTTAGTTAAACAAGTGATCACCACATATTTTTAATCATTTTTTGTTTATTTTGTGATTTCATCTTCTTAGCACGACTCAATTTGTTTTGATTTCTTATCTTTGTGTGGTGTGTTTCTTATTTACCGTTTCAATATGGTGTTTATTAGATTGAGATTGAAATATTAGTTTTGATCAAGTGCATATATAATATAGTCATATTTATAGGCATATGTACATTGCTATTTTATTTTATTAACATAGATATTGTGAGTTTGTACGCAAATTTATCTTTTTTGTGTTTAACGAATTTGAGTTTGTATTGTACCAATATACTATATCAATTTTAATGAATGAATATCAGTATTTTTTTGAAGGATAATGAACATCATTTATTTATTTTGACTAAATTACACTAGAAATCCTTTAAGTTATTTAATTGTAATAAATTGGTTCTTTAAGTTTTTTTCGTATCATTTAGATCCTTTAAGTTAATTTATTGTAACAAGTTGGTCTTTAAGTTTTTTCCTGTACCAATTAGATATTTAAAATGTAAGTTATTCGGCGTTTAAAAGTTTCAATTAAATAACTTTCGAGACCCAAGTGTTATGAAAAATATTTGAAAACTAATTTATTACAATTAATTAACTTAAAGACCTAAGTGGTAGGAAAAAATCTTAAAAGACCAATTTATTATAATTAAATGAATTGAAGGACATCAAGTGTACTTTAGTCTTTTTTTCTAAAATAAAAAATCATTTATTTTTATAAAAAAATAAGAAATAAATGCATACACGCGCATACGCAATTGACTGGATTGTGCAAAAAACCAAATTGACATCTTTTCATTTCACACCTCTTCCTTTCAATAATATATAAATTTGCATCAACACTCCTAGCTTCTTTAAATCAACACTTCACTCTACTTGTCTTTGTACCTGTCTTTTGCATTAGCAACATTATTACCAATAAAAAAATGGACAAGGAACTTCAACTTTGTTCAGTTGATGCTGCTAATGAAGAAGAAATGGTTTCTCAACAACAACCTCAAAGACGCAAGGGTGGTCTTATTACCATGCCTTTCATCATTGGTATGATCTTATCTATAACTTGCAAGCATTTTTATTTTATTTTTACTTTGAATGAGCTTGAATTTTTACGTATAATATGGTTTTGTTGTTGTTGTGATGATTTTGATTTCAGGGAATGAGGCACTTGCTAGGATGGCAAGTTTGGGACTATTACCCAATATGATATTGTATTTGATGGGATCATACAGACTTCACCTTGGAATATCTACTCAAATACTTCTCTTATCTTCTGCAGCCAGCAATTTCACACCTGTGATTGGTGCTTTTATTGCAGATTCTTATCTGGGTCGGTTCTTAGGTGTTGGCATAGGTTCTTCTATCAGTTTCTTGGTATGATTTACTTTTTTTAATTTTTTATTCCGTTGTGTTTTTTTTTTTTTTTTTTTTTTTCATCTTTTGACTTGAATATGCCTATTATAAAGTTTAATTTTTTATTCCTTAAGAAATGTCACATGACACTTGTTAGCATGACCTTATACTATAATTATATTTTCACTACAAGATATTTGTCATATACCAACAGGCCGTAAAATTCGTAGGTATAGACGTTATATACCTTCGGATACCAAACAAGCCGTGGGTATAGGTATACACGTTTAGTCCAGGAGGAAAATAAAAAGATAAGCAAGTATATAAAGAATGATCTACGATGTATTTGTTTATCAACACTGGTTTGAAACATAAAGAGAGTCGAGTAACTAGTATCCCTTCATATATGATTCTTCCTCAACTAAGACTCATATGCCTTAGGCAAGACAATATTCTGTGTGCGATATATTGAAGATCATAGCCTACTCATATTGAATTCACACAAATTAATTAAATATTTAATTAATTATTATAGTAATTAAATAAAATATTCATCAGATATATTCCCATGTATGAAAAAGAAGCATACAAAGGAAAAATGTTCCACAAAACTTGGTATGTTCAAGATATATTCAGAAATTATTGGTATAATTAGAAAATCTTGTAATGCTTTTTTGTTTCTTGTTACAGGGAATGTCACTGCTGTGGTTAACGGCTATGATCCCGGCGGCACGGCCTCCTGCTTGCAACCATTCATCTGAAGGCTGTGAATCAGCAACAGCAGGACAATTGGCAATGTTATTCTCTGCCTTAATTCTGATAGCAATTGGAAATGGTGGAATTTCTTGTTCTTTAGCATTTGGTGCAGATCAAGTAAATAGAAAAGATAATCCCAATAACCGTAGGGTTTTGGAAATATTCTTCAGTTGGTATTATGCTTTCACAACTATAGCAGTCATAATAGCTCTCACTGTGATAGTATATATCCAAGATCATCTTGGTTGGAAAATTGGTTTTGGTGTTCCAGCAGTACTCATGCTTATATCCACTGTCTTATTCTTTCTTGCTTCTCCTCTTTATGTGAAAATTACACAAAGAACCAGCTTGCTCACTGGTTTTGCACAAGTATCTATTGCTGCTTATAAGAACAGAAAACTTACATTGCCACCTAAAACCTCTCCTGAATTTTACCATCACAAAAAAGACTCAGACCTTGTTGTTCCAACTGATAAACTAAGGTATAGAATCAAAATACCATCTTTTTAGCTTTTGTGGTTTGTGGTTAATTATTTTCAATAGACTAATAATGAATACTTCCTCCAATCTCTTATAAGAGAAAATTCACTTTTAAAGTTCATTCAATAAACGATGTATATATAGTTTCTAATATAGACCACATAAATCATCTATTGAATGAATCTAAAAAGTGAATTTTCTCTTATAATAGAGACCAGAGTAGTATATATCAGGTGCTGAAATTTATTAATCATCAAATTTGAATGCGATTAAGCACAATTTTCAGAGGTGCAAATTTACATATAGTTGCAGACCTGCAAACTCGTGTTGAATGAAGTTATGTTGCTAGTTAATGAGTTTCAACATCTGGTTTATTCATTCACCATCTATAAATTGAGAATAATCAACTACTAATTTGAACCACGTTAACTGTTTACGATGTTGTTGCTAAAATTGTCTAAACTTGGTATTAGAAAAATCATTTATCATATTAAACATTTGATTTCATTTTCAGGTTTCTAAATAAAGCTTGTGTTATTAAGGATCATGAACAAGATATAGCCTCAGATGGTTCAGCAATAAATCGTTGGAATCTTTGCACAGTAGATCAAGTCGAAGAGCTAAAAGCCATTATTAAAGTTATTCCATTGTGGTCAACAGGAATCGCAATGTCTATTAACATTGGAGGCTCATTTGGATTGCTGCAAGCTAAATCCTTAGACAGACATATCATTTCAAGTTCAAACTTTGAAGTACCAGCAGGATCTTTTTCTGTTATCTTGATAGTTGTAATATTAATATGGATAGTTATCTATGATCGTGTTCTTATTCCTCTAGCATCAAAGATAAGAGGGAAGCCCGTAATTATCGGCCCAAAGAAAAGAATGGGAATTGGGTTGTTTTTTAGTTTTCTTCACTTGATAAGTGCAGCAATTTTTGAGACTGTAAGGAGAAAGGAAGCAATCAAAGAAGGATATTTGAATGATAGTCATGGAGTGTTGAAAATGTCTGCAATGTGGCTTGCACCTTCACTTTGTTTGGCTGGTATAGCTGAAGCATTCAATGTTATTGGCCAAAATGAGTTTTATTACAAAGAGTTTCCAAAATCTATGGCCAGTGTTGCTGCTTCCCTTTCTGGATTGGCAATGGGTGTAGGAAACTTGGTATCCTCTTTAGTATTGAGCATTATTGAAAACACTACTTCAAGTGGAGGAAATGAAGGGTGGGTTTCTGATAATATTAACAAGGGTCATTTCGACAAGTATTATTGGGTTATAGTTGGAATTAGTGCTCTAAATCTACTGTATTATTTAGTATGCAGTTGGGCTTATGGACCTACAGTTGATGAAGTATCCAATGTGAGTGAAGAAAATGGTTCCAAAGAGGAAGAATCAACTGAATTCAAGCATATGAATCCACACTTTGATGATAAGGTAAGTGATGAAACTAGTTCAAATGGGAAAGAGTTAACTGAAATCAAGAATGGTGGTCAGGTTGAGAAAGTATTCAAGAATAGTGAAGAAAGGGACTTGAAGGAGGAAGATTTGTGATAGAAGGCTTATAGTTGGTTCAATTCATTTCGAGAAATGCTATAAACACTCACTTTTTAACGCTCTTAACATCTCATCTTTTATTGGATGAAATTCATGTGGGACTCACCACTTTATGTGGGATTCATTTTCAAAGTGCGTGATCAACATGTGTTTCACCCGATATTAATGTGGTGTTTGAGAGTGTTAGAAGAATGTGTCCATAACAATTCTCATTCATGAATTATTATTTTTTTTAGGAATATTAGTTAGCATATTGTGTTTTTTATTTTGGTATATTGGTAGTTATTTTGAATTCTTAGGTTTCTAAGATTTTCTTATCGACCTTAAGATTATGACACATGGATGTGAGCATTTATTTAGATTAGTAAGGATTGTCAATAAATTTGATTTGATATCTTTCTCTATAGCATTTGATACTATATATTATTCTGTCGGTCGTTACACTTAATTATTATTCTGTCGGTAGTTACAATTAATTAGAAAGCATAATCACAAATTTTCTATTGTCTAATTTATCTAACATATTTTAAGTAAATTATTTACATCAAGAGATGAAATCAATTCTTAATTAACTTCCTTGAATTGATGTGGTTGGTCAATAGGCATCAATTCGCTAACAAGAAATAGATAACTTGGGTATCGGAACCACCTTGTTAATAAGTAATCATCATAGGTGTCGCGTTGAATGACAAACGACTTTGATATATTTGGTGCGTTTATAAAAGACAAGACTTGCAACAACTTAGATGAACATTTGTGTTGTCGACTTAAAAAGATGTTGATCTTGTTTGAGGAAATCCGAGTTCAACCAAACGACCTTGAAGACAAATTGTTCATGAATAAGCAGTAGAAGATTTAGAGTCTTTTACTTGCTTTTAACTTGTCAATGAGATCAAAAAAGAGCCAAGAAACATGCACAAACCAGTGACAAATCATTTAATGTCTGAACACCCTTCCTAATCAGCATCAAGTAAACACTCGGTTTAATATATTCAAAAGATTTATATTTAATATTAAATATGCAAGTTTCAATACAAATTTTTTATTTTAAACTTCCTAACATGTGCAAATTTGCACATGATAAATAAAAAACCTTTGAAAATATAAACCAAAATGCCTTACGTTTTAGGAACTAGGTAGGAGCATATATGTGGTTTCATTTGGAATGCTTGAGTTCATGTTGGCAAACTATTTCATGGGGATTTTCCTGCGAAAACATCCGCGGGAAACTATAAATTTAGTTTTTGGCATTTTGCATTGAAATATGTTTCCTGCAGAATTTAATATTTTTAAATTTAATATTTTAAAGTTTCCTATCGAGAATAAACCATAAATTTAGTCTTTAAAATATTATTTTCTCTTCAATTTACTCCATAAATTATGTAAACATATACTAGTAATAATGACTAATTTGAATACATTCTGCAGGATACAAGTTTTAGGCAAAAATAAATTTTTAGTTTCCTGCGATTGTTTCGCATGAAAATCCCTGAAAAAAATCTGTAAGCCTGCTCTAGATGCAACCTCCAAATGAAATGGGATGCACCTGCAAAGTCCCCAAAAGATGAGGCATTTTAATATGTATTTTTCATTGTAGGATAGTTGGGTATATATTTTTCGAAAGTGGGTTATTTAAATAAAAAAATCTAAATGTGTGGGTCTCTTGCCGTTTTAGTCTCCCACCTCAATTTTTTGAGTTGCATGTGGATCCTCCCCATTTCTGAAAAAAAAATTGAGTGCTCAATTCATAGAGATGGAAAAGAAAATATATAGTAGACCCTACCATCATTAATTTTTTTTCTCTATTATCCCTTCTATTGCTCATAGGCCTATTTGCTCAAATCACATTTTTTTTCATGCTGATCATGTATGAGTTTCCACCTTACAACAAGAATTGTTTACATATCTTTCAAGCAATATAGATACAAGTTACTTAAATGTGCATTACTTTTACAAGTAATGTTCTGAAGATGGTAAATGCTTCTTTCTGTGTTATAGGGAATGGCGCTATTGTGGTTAACAGCAATGATCCCACTACAACATAATTGACATTTAGTAACATTCAAAATTGTTACTAAATCAAGAAAAATGTTACTGATTGAATTTAGTAACATTTGTACAATTGTTAGATAAAATCCATATTACTAAAGAGCTTTAGTTACATTTTATAGTATTATATGTAACATTCAAAAATCTCTCAAAAAAAAATGTAATATTCAAAAAGTGTCGCAAAATGTTACAATATTGTAACACTTTTTGTATCACCGGCAAAACTAAAAATATTGTTACATTTTTATTTTTGAGAAGTTATAAAAAGTGTCGCACAATTGTCCGCATTCTAATTTCATTGTTGTAACATTTTTGTGACATATCTGGGATCCCAACGGCAAGGCCGCCTCCGGCTTGCAACCATCCAACTGAAGGATGTAAATCAGCAACAAAAGGTTAAATTATAATGTTAATCTGCATTTGGTCTCATATCAGTTGGAAATGAGGATCTTTCATGTTCTTTGGCATTTGGTGCAGACCAAGTGAATAGAAAAGAAAATCCCAATAACCATAGAGTCTTGGAAATATTCTTCAGTTGGTATTATGCTTTTACAACTATTTCTGTCATAATAGCTCTCACTGTAATTGTATATATCCAAGATCATCTTGGTTGGACAATTGGCTTAGTGTTCCATCAGTACTCATGCTTCTATCTTCTTTCTTGCTTCTCCTCTTTATTTAAAAATTACAAAAAGAATCGGCTCGTTCACTGGTTTTACACAAGTAACCGTGGCTGCTTATAAGAGCAGAAAATTTCCATTACCACCTAAGGACTCAGTTATTGTTGTTCCACAAGTATGTGTTTTTAGAGAAGAGGAGTTTTACTGAGTTAGATTTTGCAAGACTCAAGCTTAGCCTAACTAAAAAAGTCAAGGTCCACCGACTTGTTACCTAGTAAGGCTTATTATTATGTATGAATTTGACTTCTTTTTTTTTTTTAAGTATGGTATGATTTATAAGGCTATTTAAAAACATATTTTATATTAACATATTTATTCTTCAAGAGTTTTACAGTTTTTTTTTTTAACCATCAAATTTTATTACAGATAACCTGTACAATAAGCGTAAAGGCCAACAAAAACATAAGATGTCGTATATAGGAAGAACTCCCCAACCATAAACCATGAAAACCAAAGGGGGAGAGGGGGGGACCCTAAATAAAACACAAACAGAAAAGACTTCCCTCCCAGGCCAGATAACAGAGAAATGCTCCCAACACCCCCTAAAACATCAACACTACTATAAATAGCATAACAACCGCCTAGGGGAATATAAACCAACAAAACCGTTGTGAATCCAGAGAGCACAGCTCAAACACAATCCCTCCCCCCTTTAAACTGACTTCTTAACCAATCTCCAGGATTCCAATTCCACTCGTAAAATAGGCAAGACGAAACATTCAATTTCGTCAACACCCGTCCTCAAGACAACACCTAAATCTCTTCGACCATCTCCTCCACATCTTTATATGGTTCTCAAATATCCTCGCATTTCTTGCTTTCCGTATCACCCAAAACCCTTTCTGCATCTTCTTACCTCTCGCTTCCCCACTCCAACATTCAAGGTGAACAAACAAATTATGAGGGATTAGAAAGTTAAACCAAAGCCAATCCATGATTTTCCTCCAAATCTTAGAAATTACACTACAATGCAAGAAAAGATGTGTTGAAGATTCTACCGAAGCATCACAAAAAACACAATAGGTCGAACTTTCTAGATCCAATAAATTTTGAATGGCAAGATTCGTCTTAGTTACAACTCATTTGAATTGCGGCAGTTTGAGTTACTTGGAAAGAAAGGAACAACATAATCTTTAACAAGGTCGATCAAATGCACCTTTGTTAGATAAAATTAAGTTACTCTCGTGTATAAGGTTAGCCTTGTAGATCTTTTATGCCTTTTCCTTTTTTTTTTTTTGGGAGATGTTAACAAGCGCCCTTAGGGCATTGTTTAGTAACTTTAAATAGTAAGTTTTTGTCTAAGTTTATGAAATCAATGCATTGGAAATTGGAGATTTTGAATTTTTTAAAGAATAATTTCTTTATTAGAAATTCTTAAAGAGTGCCTTAGGGAACTCGTTAACAAAACCTTTTTTTTTCCTTTTCTATTTTGTTCTTGGACTCGTTATAAATTCGCACCTACTTTAGTAATTATTGTATTAGATAAATTGTTGTTTTTTTGGTAACATAGTTCATGTTAGCTTCTAAAAAAAGTGTTATGATATCAATGGAAAAGATGCCAACGATTTGTAGATTTGGGTGTATTCAAGATCATAAAATTTGGACCATGGTTGTGGCCTCTCTATAAAGTGTGACACATTCCATTTATCAATCGGACTTTCTATTCTATTATTATTAGATCCATAAACGGCCATAAGATTCCAGACATATGATATTATTTTAGGATTTAGACATATGATTTGAAGACAAACATAAAAGTTTCTCCAAAGATTCTAGCTAGCTGCGTTCTCCACGTGAACCTCGAGGCTTTAGTTGAGCTACTACCGGCCAAGAAGGTGACGTCTACAAACTGTAGTGCTCCAAGTAGAGATACAAGCATCTATAAGATTGGTTGATCATTCCTTGATTAAAATAAAAAATTGGTTGATTATTCCTATATATTTTTATGTGGCCAAGTCGGTATAGTGTTCCCTAAAAAAAGAAAGTGGTATAGTGTCTTTTCATTAAATGAATCTGGGTTATAACATTCAAGGAATATGAGTGCGTATGAACGTGGTATAGTCCTTTGTCATGATTAAATATTCAAATAATAATTTGTATGCCCTTGGTGGTGTCCTAGGCTGCTGCCCTTCCTGTCCATCTTCAGGGCGCTCTTACTCATGAGTTGACTTAAAAATAAAGATACAAAGTGATGATTGAAAACTTTTAAATGCTAAAAATTAAAGAAATTTTTTTGAGAACTAAAATATATATATTTTTAAATATTTATAGGGATTAAAAACATATGTAACCCAACTAAATATGTTTATTTGGTAAGAAGTTTTAATCGTTGTTTAGATAGAGAGAAAGATATAGCACCATTTGTTGATTGACGAAAATTTTGAAATAGTTCGCCTTTATCTTTTAGTGTCATGAAACAAAAATTGAAAAGAAAAAAAAAGGAAGAAAATTGATCTAGGATGGTTTTGTTGTTGTGATTAAAATTTTGAAGTTTGGAGTGAATAGAAGGAGTTTAAAGACACAAGTGATTATTGTGAACTTTGAGGGTGTATCTATTGTACTCTGTTAGGGTTTGCACATGTTACAAAAACCGAATTTAAAAAAAGAGAGAACAAAGAGAAATAAGGTTTTTTATTGAGAAAAGCGACAAATGGTGAATGTGGACTGATAACCACATGTAAGCCTGTTTTGTTGAAATAAAACATGCATCTTGCATTTTTTATTATATCCTTTGTCACAAAATAATACTCAGTCGTTTAGAAAATGGATCCTGAAACACAAAGTGCATACACAAGCATATGCAATTGAGTTGATTGTCCAAAAAAACAAAATTGACATTCATTTCACTTCACAATTCTTCAAATTTAAAAGTAGATTTTATTTTATTCTAAAAAAAAATACATGCAGAAACAAAATGGTAAATCAGCAAACAAGTTGTATTGTTAATAAGAAATGATATTTATACAACCAATTTTTGACAACTTTTGAAATAATTATCTCTCTCATACTCACATGTTTTTTTATTCTCTCTTCTTTTTTTTCTCTCTCTATTGTTTTTGTCTAATAAAAAAAAAATGGTTGTCACAAAGGTTGTACAAAATTGGTTGTATAAATATCACTCCTCTTTTTGATGTTAAAATCAATCCTCTTAAAAACAATTTATAGACATTGAAGACACAATATTCTTATACATGATATTATTTAAATCTTTCATAGAAAATCAACACCAGGAAGTCAAAAATATCAAACTCATATAGTAAAAAAAAATATAAACATACTGAGAGTATGTTTGCATACTCATGGGAACAGACAGTATTTACTTGATTATATATTTTTTTTTTACGGAAAACCACTCGCTTTCTGTACCAAAAGAAAGAAAACAAAGAAGGTTTCTTCAAATAAAATATGATAATTTGCATCCACATTGCTAGCTACTTTAAATTAAACACTTCTATATTCTTCATCAAGAACATTATCAGTTACCAATCAAAAAAATGGACAAGGAACTTCAACCTTGTTCTGTTGATGCTGCTGATGAAGAAGAAATGGTTTCTCAACAACAACCACAAAGACGCAAGGGTGGTCTTGTCACCATGCCTTTTCTCATTGGTACATTTTATTATCTATGACTTGCATGCATTTTTATTTTTACTTTGAATGAGCTTGAATTTTGTTGTATAATATTAATATAGTTTTGCTGTTGTTGTGACTGTTTTGATTGAAGGGAATGAGGCACTTGCTAAGATGGCAAGTTTGGGACTATTACCCAACATGATATTGTATTTGATGGGATCATACAGACTTCACCTTGGAATATCTACTCAAATACTTCTCTTATCTTCTGCAGCCAGCAATTTCACACCTGTGATTGGTGCTTTTATTGCAGATTCTTATCTGGGTCGTTTCCTAGGTGTTGGAATAGGTTCTTCTATCAGTTTCCTGGTATGATTTACTTCCTTTTTTATTCCATTGTGTTTTTCTTATCTTTTGGCTTGATATGCCTATTATAAAGTTTAATTTTGGGAGTGAGCTGAAAATGACACTTTTAAACTCTTATATTTGATTTCATAAGAAATGTCACATGGCACTAGCACAGGCGCTTTTAGCAACAGCCATAAAATTCGTAGGCATAAAATTCGTAGGTATAGACGTTATATACCACAGACAACAAATTAACAAGCCGTGGGTATAAGTATAGACGTTTAGTATTAGAACTTTTATTGGGCAGATGTTGCTACACTTTATACAAAGAAGATGTTAATGGAAATTGCACTTAAGAAAATTTAAAGCGTGTGAATTGTGATCACACTAACCTTTAGAGTCAATTCGCCCCCATCAACTATTAGATATTAGATGCAAATGGGATGTACAGCGAATTCCCTTCAGGATACTTTGAATACCATGATGTGGTTTGCATAAACACAACAAGCATTTCTTTTGATAATAGTTTACAAAAATATATTTTCTACACTTCAATCATGCATTAGAGGAATGAAGGATGATTTAGAATGTTGTAAATAGGAGACAAAAGGTTTAGAATTGTTTCAGAATTTGTGTGTCTTTTGTTCCCCAAGTTCCTCTATTTATATTAGAAAAGATGTCACTTGGTGGAGAGACACAAAATTCAAAACTTCTATATTGACAATTCTGAACGGTCACATAATGAAACCGCTATTATAACTGTTACAACAGTCATCAAGTATTATTAATAGGCAAATTCTATGGTACATCCAACAATTTTGGGTGTATTGGTACACTAAGTAGTTAAATCAATAATAAATGAATTGTTTTTTTAAAGAAAAAATATTATTTTCTATCATTGACAACTATAATAATTAAACTTTATTTACCAAAACCTTCAACGAAATAAATTAAATTTTTACGAATTTTTATTACTCATAACAATGAATATTGGTTATTTTTTATGACAAAATATAAATTTTTTAATATGATCCTTATAAACAATGCAATGATATTTTTTTCTTATGAAATGATGTTTTCCAAAATATAAATATTGACAAATAGCTTTTTATTTCATAAAAATTATTGTTAATCTATAAATTTTGTTAAGCAAGGGTACCCCTAGAAATCCCCTTATTAATAACCATGTGAAGAAAAAGTTATTAATTAAATAATCAATACATAAATACATTCCAAATTAATACTCCCTCCGTCCCAAATTGTATGACGTTTTGGACATTTCACACATATTAAGAAATGCAATTAATATTGTATGGAAAAAAGGTATTATGAGTTGTTTTACAAAATTATCCTTAATAAATAATATGGGAAAAATAAATAAAAGAATTGAAAGAAGATAGAGTAATAAATAGTTAAGGTTATAATAGAGAAAATAACATTAATGTTGCATTGGTATTGTAAAGCGACATATAATTTGGGACAAATTTTTTTCTCTAAAGCGACATACAATTTAAGACGGAGGGAGTATTTTAGAAATATCTCTAACATTTAGTGCATCAGGACAATTAAAAAAAAGCAAAGTATATAAACAATGATCTACGATGAATTTGTTTATAAAAAATATATTAGGAATACCTCAATCCATGATCAACGTCTCTTTAGCAACACTGATTTGAAACATAAAGAGAGACGAGTATTGAGTACCCCTTCATTTATGATATTCTTCCTCAACTAAGTCTCTTGGCGCTTAGTGAATTTGTTAAAAATCACTCTAATAAAATTGATGTTTAGAGCAAATTAATCAAGCAACCAAAATAATGTGGGTGACAGTTATAAACACAAGTAAATTAGGTAGAACAATAAAAGAGAAAGAGAGAGAACAAATGAAAATTTGTTTATCAGGTTCGGTCCAATACTGACCTATTATGAGGGGAAGAGCAGCTCCCCGTTCCACTATAATGATGTGTAACTTCACAAAAGATTCCATAAAGGTTACAAGAATTAGTCTTCAAACCTAATTATACCAAAAGTCCTGAATCTCTTCCCGTGACCAAGAGACTCAATCCTAATAGTGTTTCTCCAAGGTGAATCAATGGTGATTCAATCACAACCCTAGTGTTTGTTGTTAAGAGAATTCTCTACAAACCATAGTTTGTTTGTTGCCAAGAGAATTCTCTATGATCCCTAGTTTTAGTGTTGGCTTCTAATCCTTGTTTTTCTACTCTCTACCATTTTCTATCTGATACATGATATGTATTTATAGAGAGAAATATAACTCGTATATTTGAAACGGATATCAATACGTTTCTTTTTTTCTCCTTCAGCGAAAAATATTTTTGCATCAAATATTCCCTTTTAAAAATATATTTGCATCTTCCTTCGTACGGTACAAAAATATATTGACTGTCCATAAATATATTTTCAGCAACAATCTTCTGAAAGCACAAAATATATTTGAAACATATATTTTATATTTTTAGGAGAAATCTTCTTCGTCCATAAAATTTTGAGTCAATTTCAACATTTCTCCACCTTGATTTTAAATTAGTGATGATACCATTTTAACCATCAATCACTTTGCTGCTCTCTCAATTTTATTTTCCCTTGCTTCCAACTACACCAAGTAGCTTCACAAGCTTCCACCCTTTGCCTCTTCAACCCTCAGAGTGCATTCTGCCCTCTTAAAGATCTTGCATCCAACTACATTAGGATTTTAGGTAGTTCCACAAGTATACACCAAACCCTCTTCAACCACGGAACGTCTCCCTCTTCCTTGAAGATCTCTTTGCATCCAATCACCCTTGGTCTTTTAGATAATCACACAAGTCATGCCATACATTCTTCAAACCCCATAATGTCTTCCGTCCTCTTGAAGAATTTCCTTTCTCACAACTAGAGCCTGACACCCAAGGTTTCCATAGTTGTACCATTCCCGGTGTCATCAACTCCGCCTCAAGTTGAGCTTTATCTACCTCAACTAGAAAATGCGTACATCCACTATGACTTTCACCTTGCAACTCCACCTCAAAGGTTGATCACGAGTATTCTTACCTCTGCTTCTTCAGACTGGCCATGAGTATTCTTCCCACCACTTCCAGGCTGATGTTGAGTGTTTAACGTCTCTCCAGACGAATACCTTCTACAAGGCATCAATCCCAAGGTGAGAAACATCACCTTCACCCTTCAACGCTTTCTCACACTTATGTTAACACCGCTTGCATCTTTACCTTCCGTTACCCAAAGTCGTTACTGCGGTAAACTTCTCAATACCTCACTTTGAACTCATGGTACCTGATTATCGATTTGATCCTTGTGCCCCATGGTGGACGTCAATTGTTGTGAACTCGTTAAAAATCACACCAATAAAATCTTGTGTTCTTCTTCTCTCCTGTCTTGTTGTTTATCTTTTGCTTGTGTTTATAATTGTCACTCACGTTGTTTTCGTTGCTTGATGAATTTGCTCCACACATAAGTATTTTATTGGTGTGATTTTTAACGAATTCACAACAGTTAACTTTTATAGTTATAAATAATATATTCATCATATATATTTCCTTGTATGAAGAAGAAGCATACAAAGGAAAAATGTTCCACCAAACTTGGTATATTCAATTAATATTCAGAAATCATTGGTATAATGAGAAAATTTTGTAATGATGCTCTTTTTTGTTTCTTGTTATAGGGAATGTCACTGTTGTGGTTAACGGCCATGATCCCGGCGGCACGGCCTCCTGCTTGCAACCATTCATCTGAAGGCTGTGAATCAGCAACAGCAGGTCAATTGGCAATGTTATTGTCTGCCTTAATTCTGATAGCAATTGGAAATGGTGGAATTTCATGTTCTTTAGCATTTGGTGCAGATCAAGTAAATAGAAAAGATAATCCCAATAACCGTAGGGTTTTGGAAATATTCTTTAGTTGGTATTATGCTTTCACAACTATAGCTGTTATAATAGCCCTCACTGGAATAGTATATATTCAAGATCATCTTGGTTGGAAAATTGGTTTTGGTGTTCCAGCAGTACTCATGCTTATATCCACTGTCTTATTCTTTCTTGCTTCTCCTCTTTATGTGAAAATTACACAAAAAACCAGCTTGTTCACTGGTTTTGCACAAGTATCTATTGCTGCCTATAAAAACAGAAAACTTACATTGCCACCTAAAACCTCTCCTGAATTTTACCATCATAAAAAAGACTCAGATGTTGTTGTTCCAACTGATAAACTAAGGTATATAGAATCTAATTACTATACCATCTTTTTAGCTTTTGTGGTTCGTGGTTAATTATGTTCAATAAGACTAATAATGAATTCTTCCTGCAATCTCTATTATAAGAGAAAATCCACTTTTATAGTTCATTCAATAAGCGATGTATGTAGTTTTTAATATAGACCATATAAACTATTTATTGAATGAATCTAAAAAAATGAATTTTCTCTTATAATAGAGACTGAAATAATATATACCAGGTGTCGAAATTTATTAATCATCAAGATAACTTCATTAACCACAAATTTGAATGTGATTAAGCACAATTTTCAGAGGTTCACAATTACATGTAGTTGATGACCTGCAAACTCGTTTTGAATGAAGTTACTTTGCTGGTTAATGAATTTCGACACCTGGTTTATTCATTCACCATCTATAAATTGAGCATAATTAACCACTAATTTGAACCACGTTAACCGTTTAGGATGTTGTTGCGAAAATTGTCTAAACTTTGGTTTTACAAAAATCATTTCCCATATTAAACATTTGATTTCATTTTCAGGTTTCTAAATAAAGCTTGTGTTATTAAGGATCATGAACAAGATATAGCCTCAGATGGTTCAGCAATAAATCGTTGGAATCTTTGCACAGTAGATCAAGTCGAAGAACTAAAAGCCATTATGAAAGTTATTCCATTGTGGTCAACAGGAATCACAATGTCTATTAACATTGGAGGATCATTTGGATTGCTGCAAGCTAAATCCTTAGACAGACATATCACTTCAAACTTTGAAGTACCGGCAGGATCTTTTTCTGTTATCTTGATAGTTGCAATATTAATATGGATAATTATCTATGATCGTGTTCTTATTCCTCTAGCATCAAAGATAAGAGGGAAGCCCGTAATTATCAGTCCAAAGAAAAGAATGGGAATTGGGTTGTTTTTTAATATTCTTCACTTGATAGTTGCAGCAATTTTTGAGACTGTAAGGAGAAAGGAAGCAATCAAAGAAGGATATTTGAATGATACTAATGGAGTGTTGAAAATGTCTGCAATGTGGCTTGCACCTAACCTTTGTTTGGCTGGTATAGCTGAAGCATTCAATGTTATTGGCCAAAATGAGTTTTATTACAAAGAGTTTCCAAAATCTATGGCCAGTGTTGCTGCTTCCCTTTCTGGATTGGCAATGGGTGTAGGAAACTTGATATCCTCTTTAGTATTCAGAACTATAGAAAGCACTACTTCAAGTGGAGGAAAAGAAGGGTGGATTTCTGATAATATTAACAAGGGTCATTTCGACAAATATTTATGGGTTATAGCTGGAATTAATGTTCTTAATCTATTGTATTATTTAGTATGCAGTTGGGCTTATGGACCTACAGTTGATGAAGTATCCAATGTGAGTGAAGAAAATGGTTCCAAGGAGGAAGAATCAACAGAATTCAAGCATTTGAATACACACTTTGATGACAAGGATAGTGATGAAACTAGTTCAAAGGAGAAAGAGTTAACTGAATTCAAGAATGGGGGCCAGGTTGAGAAAGTATTCAAAAATAGTGGAGAAAATGACTTGAAGGAGGAAGATTTATGATAGAAGGCTTGTAGTTGTTGCAATTCATTTGGAGAAAATATAGGAAGTCTATCTTTTTAACACTCTTTAACACGTCATCTTTTATTAAATGAAATCCATGTAGGTCTCACCATTTTATATGGGATTTATTTCCAAAGTGTGAAATCAACATGTGTTTCATTCAATAATAAAATAGTGTTAAAAGTGTTAGAAGAATGGTGTCCATAACACTTCCCCATTCATGAATTATTAGTTTTTTTTTAGGAATATTAGTTAACATATTTTGTTTTTTTGTTTTTTAACAAGCAACATATTTTGTTTATTTTTTTGGTAATTATTTTGAATTCTTAGGTTTCTAAGATTTTCTTATGGACCTTAAGATTATGACACATGGTTGTGAGCATTTATTTCCTATTTATTATGGGAAATGCTAAACTTCTCGTAAAAAGAATAGCGAAATTGTCCGATAACTGTGGTTTTTTTTTTTTTGACAAAACAAAACAAAAAAAATGGCACCACTACCTCCTTTATTCCACCAAATCCGGTCTGTTCACCAATTCAAGTTGTACGCATATGCATTCTTGAATTTTCCCGAGCTATTCATTCGCTCTATTGTCGCTGGTTACACCTATTTACATCAAGGGATGAAATCAATTCCTTTCAAAAAAATAAAAAGGATGAAATCAATTCTCAATTAACATCCTCGAATTGATGTGATTGGCCAATAAGCATCAATTTGTTAACAAGAAATTGATAATGTGGGTGCGGAACCACCTTGCTAATAAGTAGTCATAATAGTTGTCACTTGAATGACAAACAACTTTGATATGTGATGTAAGATTTTTATCCGTCATTTACCTATATAATAGGATCATATCCACAGATATTAGCGTATACCGTATGCATTTCAACTTCATTTATCATCTTAAGTGTTTGGGTTTAAAATGTTTGCTTGTGTAAACCTATAAACTATTTGACATAAAAAAATAGAAGAGAGATAGGAAGGTTTCGCTTGGGGTCAGAGACACTCAACCAAACGTAACAGCTGCAATCTCTCGATCAAATAACGGATTCTAGCTTTTTAAACGATATTATCACAATCACTCGACAATATCATTCGTGTCCAAATGATATCGTTATTTCTAAGGGATCGTTTAAATGTTCGTGTCCAAACTATTTAAACGATCACAAAGTCGATTGATTCATTTAATCGATGATTTCCCATTCTCATTAATTGATCCAAAAACATTAAGTCCTAGATTAAAAGTGATTATAAAAGATTAACATCTATGTCTAGAAAGAAAACTTAAATAAATTATTATTCTATTCCTAGATCCAAAAGTATTTGTCAATATCATTTCAAATCTCATAAAGCTTTAAAAACAAGAATAACAACAATATTGAATAAATAAGCTATAACCATATATTAAAAGATCAAGAGTTTACATAATAGCTTGTTTGAATACCTCAAAACCCACACGGGTAGATGTAGCTACATATGTCTATGATAGCTTTGCAAAGGATGAAGAAAAGATGAAGATTCCATGTCTAGATCCATGATGTCTCATTAAATCTTGGGTTGAATCTACTCTTAACTACCTTGTTTTGTGTTTCTCTCTCTAGAAATGCCCTGGTTTCTCTCTCTAAAACCAGAAAATGTAATAAAACAGTAAGAGATTATGTGAAAAGAGAAGAGAAAAACTATTTGTATGGGCTGTGTTTGGACAACTCGCTTATGGCCAAATAAACTCGCCATAAGCGAGTTACACGAAATCTGCTTCAGCACCAATGGTTGTGCTCCACGTGCCCTTAATCATGTTGAATCTCCTGAACTCACCATGAACACACTTATGGCTTGTAGCTTCTGGAGAAAACTTGCCAAAGGCGAAATACTCGCTTATAGCGATTTGCACTTTTGTCCTTTGGATATTTTTTTGGTCTTTACTTGTATTTTTCTGCACAAAAGGGTAGAGTAAGGCATACAAAGCATAAATGGCATAAATGCACATAATTGAAGCTTTCCCATAGATAACTAGTAGAATAAGTCACCAAAATGCCTAAACTAACATATGAATTAGATCACTTTTGAGCACTTATCAATATGCTTGGTGCGTTTATGAAAGACAAGACTTTCAACAACTTGGATGAACACTTGTGTTGTTGACTTAAAGAGATATTGACCATGTTTGGGGAAATCTAAGTGCAACCAAAAGATCCCTTGAAGCCAAATTGTTTATGAACATGCAGCAAACATGACACGTTACTCATATTCAGGAGAAGATTTTCTTTTTGAAGAAATTCAGGAGAAGATTTAGAGTATCTTACTTGCTTTTTACTTGACAATGAGATCAAAGAAGATCCAAGAAACATGCACAAACCAGTGACAGATCAATGAATGTCAAAACACCCTTTTCGATTAGCGTCAAGTAAACACTTAGTTTAAGAGTTATCCAAGTGGAAAAGAATAAACCACACTGAGAGGTTACGTTAAAGTAGCAAATTATTTGACGAACCATTGCCAAATGAAGATGGAGAGGAGTCGTGTATCAGTCTGTCATATTATAGTTATTTTAACAAGTTTCAATATGTTTTAGTTGAGTTTTGCAACAAATCAAAGGAAAAATCATGGAAGGGGTAATGGTGCACAGAAAACCTTGGAACCGTGACAAATCACCCAAAACAGACAATTATTTTGTCATGCTATACTTACATGATGTATCAAGTTATCTCTAGGGATATAGTCATTACGGACGCTTTGGTCAGGATAAATTGATAAAGGAATGAAGAAAAATAGAGGAACCGACTACTTGTATATGCATGATGTTTACTATGAGCTAGGCGACACGCAACTTAAGAGAAATAAAAAATGTTTAGTCATTGCTACATGTGTGATTCTTGCTAAAAGTTGTGTGATGCGCAACTATAGTGAAATCAAACGGGCTTTGCCACTAGTAGATGTGTTATGCGCATAAGGTTATATGTTTGTTGTGGACTGACATTTCTGTAAATTAAGGAACACATGATGATGACAGGGATTTGTACTCACCCGTTCTCGACTCTAGCTAATCGATTATTATGTTTGTCGATCACCTTAATTTGTTGTTGACTCTTCTTGCGTAGATCTTCCAAACGTGCTTCTATGCTATCCAAGGGACTTCCTCAACCCTTGAGTGTATGTCTCCATGCTCGCCCAGTGTTTTGCGAGGCAGAGGGTGAAGGGGAGACCTTTTGGTGATCTTAGCCTTTTAGGGTAAACAAGGATGCTCGCCAACATTGACTTGTTGTTTGTTGTTTTGGCACCATTTATAGTCTTTCTTTTAGCGATTATAGAGTGATCAGAATTCGAGTGGAAGATGCTACGTTAACAAGATTGCCACATATTGTGCCACTATTCTTTACAAAATCAAAAGAGACGGTCGGAGTGGGTGCTACGATGTTGTTGATTGTGGTTGTTGGTTGTTGTTTCTCACCCGTGTGGGGTGGTGTACGTGCAAAGACACTCTAACTTTCAATTTAGTGAGACCTGGATGTGTTTTGAGGATTATCTCAGAATGAGAAAATGTACTTGATTTTGTGGTGGGTTCCTTTGTTTATCATTTAGTCGGTGACACATTAATGTGGGTGTTTAAATGGTTGTACCCTTATGACACAAAGGCAGGGTGACCGCTAGATATTTTAGAGGGACCATATTGGCTCTGAGAGCCTTATTTGGTGTTTCGTGGGTCTTCGTTGGTATTGATGCCTTGTATATGCCTTTAGGCGCTTGTTGGACCTTGTCGATGGAATTCGGGTTCAAGGATTTTGCCATGGCCTAGTTCGAAACATCTCTCATCTCATGAACAAACTTATTCTCTTTTGCTTTTAGATGTTCTGCATATTTATGACCTTCAAATATCCGAGTTATCTTATGGTTGTGTTCTCTATGCACAATAGTAAGACTCCATAAAAAAACTACTTAAAAAAAAAAACCCCTCAATCAAAATGAACACTCACATTTCGAAGATGTTGTCTATTAGCCCTTCACTTTCTACATGTACTTTTGATATAGACCACCTCTTTCATATCACAACACATCATATTGTTTCTTGTACCTGAGATGGCAAAAAAAAATTGTATCCAATAAGGTCTCCATGGATAAAATCCACCACAGACATATACCTTAATAGATATCCGCTGGTAAAAGAAACAAATATTTCAACTACACATTATTTAATGAATATAAATGTGGATTTAATAATACTTTGATACTCGAAAACATCCACATTTCTTAATAAATCAAATACATTACCTTTTTGTTTAGATTGGTTGTGTTCCTTTCATCTCCGTTCGCATTGGTTATTTGGTAAGTAGGTTCCTCTCAAAATGAATCTGGAAGAAAGATTAACATATTTGGCTCTCTTCATTTTTTCTTCAATTTGAGAATTTTTTTTTCTTCAATTTGAGAATTTCGGAATGAAAGAACATATTAAGGTTTCTAATTTTATTCCTCCAATTCTTTTTTTTTTTATCTCAATATTAATTTCTAAGTAAACTTTATGATATTTTAATATATAATTTTTAATTAAAATGATATGAAAATGAGGTGTCAGTGCATCTGAACAATAACATTTAGAAACCACATCGTTAGTAACTATGCCACATCATCCAGGAAGGAGAAGGACCAAAAAAATTTCTGACTTTGAAACTAGAGGATCGAAATATTTTTACTGAAATACCCTTGAAATTGTTAAACCCTTTTCGGCTATTGACTCCCTCGCTCTTTCACCAAAACCCTTTCGATTCAGCAGCCACCATCGTTCTTCTCTACCTTTCGTGAAGTGTTTCATTCCCAATAATTATTAAGGTATTTTCATTTTATTTAATTTTCCATACTTTAGCTTAATCATGTCTTTTATTCATCATTTCAAATGTTTGTATCAGTTAGATTTTTTGTTGTCTTACGGCTTGTGTGTGTGTGGATTGACTTATTTGAGCTTATCTAGCGGCATGACATGAATACTTATGAAAACAGCTGACGACATGTTCATAAGGTGTTTTCAGCTTATTTTCATAAGCTCACGGAGATAGTTAGTGAAAACAAGCAACTTATACGAAAATAATTTAAATTTATTTTATCTTTATTATACAAATAGCTTATGATATAAGCTGCAAATTAAGTGTATGTTGGAGGTGTTAAAATTGATTCTAGATGTGTAAAATTGATTTTGACATGTTTGGCCTTAAGTTATACTATCATAGTGAGTCAATTGCTTGTTTTTCTCATGTTTTTATTTCAGTTTCCAACTTTTGTATTGGATTAGATGGTAGGTTTCATCTGAGTTGTACTTTGGCTTATTTTTTAGGTTTGTTTGTAAAAGATGAGTTTAATATCTCAAAATGCTCGCTCTAGAAATGAGACCAAAAGAGAGGAGGACGTTAAAGAAAAAGAGGTTGAAGATGGTCAGGATTGTGATGTTGATACCGTAGAAGTGAAAAGGAGGAAGCTAGATGGAAAGGAAGAACATTTGGCAAAAGAGCAAGTTAAAGAGATGAAAAAACTTGAGAACTTTTTGTTTGGGTCTCTCTACTCCCCTCTTGAATTTGGAAATGGGAATGACGATGAAGAGGAAGCCATGACTGCTGCAAAGGCTTCTAATTTGTTCTTCACTGACCGTTCTGCCGATAGTGGCCTCACGGTTTACCAAGAAGATTCTGACTTCTCGGATGGAAGTTGTGATGATGATGCTTTGCGAAGAAAGCCGGTTTGGGTGGATGAGGAAGAAGAGAAAGTCACTGTTAACATAGCCAAAGTCAACAGATTAAGGAAGTTAAGGAAGGAAGAGGACGAGAATGTGATATCTGGTTCAGAGTATGTGTCAAGATTGAGGGCTCAACATGTGAAGCTCAACCGAGGAACTGACTGGGCGCAGCTTGATTCAGGGTCAAAAATGGATGGATCTTCTGATGATGAATTGACAGATGATGGAAGTAATGTTGTTGTGAGCCGAGGTTATGAGGATCTGGATGATATTCTCAGAACAAATGAAGACCTGGTTGTGAAGAGCAGCTCAAAATTGTTGCCAGGTCATATTGAATACTCGAAACTTGTAGATGCAAACATTCAGGATCCTTCTAATGGTCCCATTAATTCGGTTCAGTTCCATCGAAATGGTCAGCTGCTTCTTGCTGCTGGATTAGACCGGACGCTTAGATTCTTTCAAATCGATGGCAAACGGAACACCAAAATTCAAAGCATCTTCCTTGAAGATTTCCCCATTCGAAAAGCATCTTTCTTGTCCGATGGGTCTCAGGTGATAATATCTGGAAGAAGAAAGTTCTTTTACAGTCTTGATTTAGTTAAGGCTAGAGTTGATAAAATTGGTCCGCTGTTGGATAGGGAAGAGAAGAGTATTGAAGTTTTTGAGGTCTCTCCTGATTCTAAAATGATAGCCTTTGTGGGTAATGAAGGTTATATTTTACTGGTTTCAACAAAATCAAAGCAATTAGTTGGTACTCTGAAGATGAACGGAACAGCCCGTGCGTTAGCTTTTACTGAAGATGGACAAAAGTTGTTGAGCACTGGTGGTGATGGCCTTGTTTACCATTGGGATCTGAGAACAAGGACTTGTATGCACAAAGGTGTAGATGAAGGCTGTTTAAACGGCACAGCCCTTTGTACTTCTCCAGTAGGGACACATTTTGCAGCTGGTTCGGCTAGTGGAATTGTGAATATTTACAATAGTGAAGAATTTCTCGGGGGAAAGAGAAAACCTATCAAGACTATTGATAACCTGAGTACTGAAGTGGATTTCATGAAATTTAATCACGACTCTCAAATACTAGCAATTTGTTCAAGGGCGAAGAATAGCAGTTTGAAATTAATACACATACCGTCTACACTGTTTTCTCTAACTGGCCGCGTTCAAATGCGAGCCTGCATTATCCCCGTTGTATGGATTTTAGTCCAGGTGGCGGTTTTATGGCTGTAGGAAACGCCTCAGGCAAAGTCTTACTCTATAAGTTGCACCATTATCACCATGCCTAAAGTAGACTAGAAATACTGCAAGGTTTTTGTTGTCTTTTATTTGAGGTGTTGTAACATTTTTGAGACTTGAGTTGTGTATTCTATCATTAATTAATGAATATTTTTTCCTGAGTCAAATAACCAGAGCTTCATCTGTTGACTTGTATATGAAATGCACATGCTTTTGTTTACTCCCCCTTACCGAACTTAGATTCAGCAATAATGGGACACTGATAGCTGCAATTACAGGAGGCTAGTACCCGAGACCAAGTGCAGCGGCATTTGTGAGAAATGTGCCGCCCCCCTTGGATTTGCTCAACCATGGTTTCACTGCTAGCACTCATGGTCAATAATGTCATATGCCAGACATTTGTGGTTAATATTGTCTACATATCAATTTTGTTTTCATAGTAAAACCATATAAACATGGGACATGTTAATCATATTAGTAATTCAGTCATGATTGAACGATCATGACTTAACCTTTATCATTCATTTTGATGAGTAATTTCATTATATATGACAGTTTAGAATGAGAGTGATATGCGACTGTTTATCGGTTTAAAGCTTCCTTCAAAAGCATATAGTTCAAGAGTGGATATGAGAATGAACAGAGGAATTACAGTTTTTTTCCTTATACAAAGGATTTCAGTTGTTTTTTCTGAAGGGATTACATAGTTTTATTGCTCATAATCTGCTTTTCACTTTCAGGGAGAGAGTGAAAGCTAGATAAAAGAGGACAGAGGGTGAGAGTTTAAAAACAGAACACATGGTTTTTAGAAGTAAATATTTCTTAGCCTTTAGATTAATAAAAATAAAGAAATAGAATTCGAAGTCAAATTAACCTTTGACACATTGTGACTGATCCTATATCTTACATGTGTGTGTGAGTGCGCACTGCCCATGTGTGTTGAACGATCATAACCTTCATCAATTTGATGAGTAGTGTTCCATTTTAAAACTTTGACAATGACATGCCTTCACTTATGTAGAGGTTGGTAGTTTGTATTGAAGTTGTTTGAAGTCATATATTGTTTAGGTTCTTAGACCGTTGGATGTATAAATGTGTTTGGATATATTTATTTTTGAAGTATATTTTTGGGATGAGAGTCAACCTCATTTACCATGATATCGAAGTCAGACTGTTAGAATGATAGTTAGATTATTATTATTTTTTTAAGGAAGAATGATAGTTTGATATTAGCCATTGTTTGCTTGTTGAACATGATATAAAGTAAGTAATAACCATGATCTTCCGCTAAAGCATTATCGTGAAAGATCCTATATCAAAATGATTTTTTTTATTAGACCAAAATGATCTTAAACATGCTTTTAATATTTTCAAGAAGCTTTATTTTTAGGGGTGTAACAGTTTGATTTGATCGATTTTCAGTGAAAAAATGTCGATTCCATGTTCAATTGGAAAAAAAAAAAACTTAATGGATGATGAAGACATTATTAGCGGGGTATGTGATTTTTGGGGCGTAGAAGAAGAATATGTCAGAGAGAGAGAGAGAGGAAAAAGATGGAAACAACAATGATTTTTAATTTCAAATTTCGTAACTTCGTGATCATTAATTTTGTCCCTTTGTAACTTTTCGTTTTTTGGTTTTGGTCCTATATATAGTCAAGGATGATCTGGAAGGCCACCTGAATTTCAAACTTTGTTATGTAGGTGTTTTTAATTTCGTCTCTCTGTATCTTTTAGTTTTTGATTTTGGTCTCTGTAATATAGTCAGAGATCATTTGTCGGTCCATACAAGCGTGTTTAGCCAAGTCAAGACTCGCCACAATATACGTCGTTAGCCAGCAAGGCCTTTTTGTAACACAATTTGACGGGAGGGATGAAAAGCAAAAAGTTATTAACTTACAAGGGTTGTTTTAGAAAGAAAAAAAATATAAGGACGAAAACACAAAATATGACAAATTACAAAGACGATTTACATATTTAAGCCATTTTAAAGTGAAATTAACATTTTCTCAACAAAAAAAAAATGAAATGAATACTTTTTTAACTTTCAAAAAGTAAAATGCACAATTTTTAGAATAACATTTTCTTTTATAGCTGCTTAACCGATGCTCTGAAGTAGTGGTTAACATTTTTCAAATTTTATTTACCGTTTCAACTGCACTACATTTTGATGCAAATATTTTATTCAAAGATAAGACCCAATGTACATATTTGACGGTAGAATTGGCGGGTAGGCTCTAAAATTAAGGCACAAAACAAGTATAATGCAACTCACTCCAAATATTTTTCCAAAATTTTCATATCATCAAATTAGGATCATATATCAAATATCAAGTTTAACTAGGATTTAGGGCCAAGATCCTTTTAATTTCTTAAAGAGATTGAGAATCCAACAGATAACAATAACTTATAAAAAAACAAATACTTTGTTTAAAACAAGAGATAACAATAACTTATAAAAAACAAATAATTTATGATGACAAGGAAAAGGTGCACATGCAAATCAACATCATTCCATGAATGTACGGTGTGAAACCAAGACGAGAGATTTGAGAATTTGGCAAACATCAATTGTAGGCGGGACGGTAGTTGGTGGTCTTTCCACTTACTCATCAAGTCAAAATTTTACATCATTTTATATTACTCTAATATTTTAGACATTTATCAAAGAAATAATTGTCTGGAAAAACCTGACTCAACTAACAATCCCGAAATTGTTAAATTAGACTTCTTAACCCGAATTTGAATCCAAAACTTTGCGGTATATGTAAATTTTAGTAGTCTTTATCACTTCATCTTCAAACAAAAAAAAGTTTATAATTTATAAATATTATCAATCGAATCATTCTCACGATCAATCACATAGTCACATAATTCACAATTCAAGTTGATACGCGGTACAACTTACGTTATGCGACATGAGAAAAATTTGGTATGGATCGGTTCATAGTACTAGTACTATTTGATTAAATATAAGAAGCTATCTTAATATTGCAAAAAAGTAGAAGAACTATAGTAGCCAGCTGCATCAAGCTAGTGTCCACTTTCCAAATATTTTTTATATTCATTTTTATATCGTGTTATTTTGTAAGTGATGTTCTTTTTCTCCGAGCTTCAAATAAGTTTTCCCACAAATTATTTGCTACAACATATATTTTTTTTTCTCTTTTATCTTCTACTCAACTTCTTCATCTTTCTTTGATCTTCACCTAATTGTCTTGGTTTACACGGTTCGTCAGTTTCCATGAATTACAGAAAATTTATATGAATCAATTTGCAAAAGTACCACAAATCAATACACAAGTACCAATCCACAATTCGCAACATGTTAAGAGAATTATGTGACTATAATCAATCATAACCATTTATAATTAAGAGAATTTAAATCTAATCATATCTACTTCTAAAATCACAAATACAAATGATTGTAATTTGTTTACGGTGTATCAAAATTAAATGAAAAAACTTTTACATGACAAAGTATAATTTTTTTTAACCTATTTCCACTTGCAAAGACTATGGTTACAAAATAAGTCAAAGTATACACCTACATGCATCATGTGAACATGTGAGTGGGTCAAGATATTTTAGTACAATGATTGATAGATATTGTGTTGTATTTTAATGAGTTTGTAACTTCTATATAGATTTTATCAATAAAGAACCTTTATGATGATAATAGGACACAGATTAGAGACAGTGTATTACAGATATGCATTTTTAGCAATCAAGCAAATGCGTTCACACCACATGAACACGCAAAAACTTTTGCAATTTTCAAGCATCGACATCATTTCACACCCAACTTCAATAATCCAATTTGCATGGGCATTGCTACTTTAAATAACACTTCACTCTCCTTGTTTTTCCATCTTCCTTTTACATATATAGGATAGGAAGATCTTGGTAGTGACATAACAATAAAAAAACATGGACAAGGAACTTCAACTTTGTTCTGTTGATGATGATGAAATGGTTTCTCAACAAAACATCTCTCAACAACCTCGAAGACGCAAGGGTGGTCTTATCACCATGCCTTTCATCATTGGTCCGTTATTATCTATCTATCTATCTATAAATATATATATTATGTATCACACTATTAAACTACTGAGTCATCCTCGATCTCTCTGACTCAAGAGAGATGGACGATGACTTAGGTGTTACTAGTGTAATCTTGCATGAGATCTTTACTAGTTATACATATACTTGGTCATTCACATTAAAGAGAATATTTGAATTTTTATTCAGATTGAATTTTGTTGTATAATATATGGTTTTATTGTTGCAGCTAATGAAGCACTTGCTAGAATGGCAAGTTTGGGACTATTGCCGAACATGATATTGTATTTCATGGGAAGTTACAGGCTTCATCTTGCCAAAGCTACTCAGATACTTCTCTTATCCTCTGCAGCTAGCAATTTCACACCTGTGGTTGGTGCTTTTATTGCAGATTCTTATCTCGGTCGGTTCCTAGGTGTTGGATTAGGTTCATTTGTCAGTTTCCTGGTATGTCTAGATATTCATTTTTCCTTTACTTTGTTCTTTTTTTCTTCTCTCTCCATTGTGTTTTTCTTATCTTTTGAGTTTAATGAATATGCATATGAATCAGTTCAATTGGTTCCTAGGTACTTTTGTTCAACAATGATAGATTGTAACATTTTGAGTAAATTATTACTTTTAAGTGGGTGAGGTTGAGATTTTCTGAAAGAGAAGGAACAGTTGATAATTTTGTTTCTGATATGATTACAACAATACATTAGAAAAGTTGATAATTATTAATGCATGTATGAGATTCTGTTAAAAGTCTAACAGTATACCTTTTTTTTATGATTCAAAATTGGATGTTGAGATAGTGATATATTCCCTTGTATGAAAAAGAAAGAATCACAAAAAGGGAAAATACTCCATCAAATCTTGGTATATTCAATCAATGTTCTGAAATTAGTTCTGTAATTAGAAAAGTGTGTAACACTGCCTCTCTTTATTTTGTTTTCGATATGATTAACTGCAATACAATGGAAAAGTTTATCTGATAAAGTATGAGATTCTGTTTAAGTTTCATCCGATTCCTTGTTATGATTCAAAATTAAGATGTTGATATAGTGATAGATTCCCTTGTATGAAAAAGTTAGAATCATAAAAAGGAAAAAGTTCCATAAAATTTGGTAGGCATATTCAATTTCAATCAATACTCTGAGCCGAAATTAGTGCTGTAACGAGATAAGTTGGTAACAATGCCTTTTTGTTTTTTTATTATAGGGAATGGGAATGTTGTGGTTAACAGCCATGATTCCAGCGGCACGGCCACCTCCGTGCAACCATCCAACAAAAGGCTGTAAATCAGCAACGACAGGTCAAATGGCAATGTTACTCTCCGCCTTTGGTCTCATGTCAATAGGAAATGGCGGTCTTTCATGTTCCATAGCATTTGGTGCAGACCAAGTTAATAGAACAGATAATCCCAATAACCGCAGGGTTTTGGAAATATTCTTCAGTTGGTATTATGCTTTCACAACTATTTCTGTCATACTAGCTCTCACTGTAGTTGTATATATCCAAGATCATCTTGGTTGGAAAATTGGTTTCGGTGTTCCAGCAGCACTCATGCTTTTATCCACTGTCCTATTCTTTCTTGCTTCTCCTCTTTATGTCAAGATTACCAAAAGAACCAGCTTGATTACTGGTTTTGCACAAGTCACTGTTGCTGCTTATAAGAACAGAAAACTTCAATTACCTCCTAAGAACTCACCTCAATTTTATCATCACAAAAAGGACTCAGATCTTGATCTTGTTATTCCATCTGATAAACTAAGGTATATAGAATTAAATTACCATCCTTTTAGCTTTGTATATTCTGTATATGTAGATTACATCAGTTGTGTTATTTGAACAAATACACTTTGACAATTTTTGCGCCAATGTGGTTATCACAGTTTTAACAGGTGGATAATTACATTAAGTAGATGATGTCAATACTCATTAACCATTAAAGTAACTTCATTAATCACAAATTTGGGCTGTGCGTGATTTACCACAGTTTTTAGAGGTTCAAATTTACATGTACTTTAGATCTGATACGTCCAAATTTGTGGTTAATGATGTTATTGGTGGTTCATGACTTCTGAACTTGGTATATCCATTAACCATCTACTGAGCGTAAGCGTAATTGAAAAATAACTTGAACCGCATTAAACATATACAAAGTTGATACGAAAACAGTCTAAATTTGGTTGTACGAAAATCATTTCTCAGATAAACATTTGATTTTATCAGCTTATTTTTTTCATTTTCAGGTTTCTGAACAAAGCTTGTGTTATTAAGGATCATGAACAAGATATAGCCTCTGATGGTTCAGCAATAAATCCTTGGAGACTCTGCACAGTAGATCAAGTAGAAGAACTAAAAGCCCTTGTTAGGGTTATTCCATTATGGTCTACTGGGATCATGATGTCTCTTAACATTGGTGGATCATTTGGATTGCTGCAAGCTAAATCCTTAGACAGACATATCACCTCGAACTTTGAAGTACCAGCAGGATCTTTTGGTGTTATCATGGTAGGTACAATATTTATATGGATAGTACTTTACGACCGCGTTCTTATTCCTCTGGCATCAAAGCTAAGAGGGAAACCAGTTAGGATCAGTCCAAAGATAAGAATGGGAATTGGGTTGTTTTTAAATTTTCTCCACTTGGTAGCTGCAGCAGCTTTTGAGAGTATAAGGAGAAAAAAAGCAATTCAGGAAGGATATTTAAATGATACTCATGCAGTGTTGAAAATGTCTGCATTGTGGCTTGCACCTCAACTTTGTTTGGGTGGTATAAGCGAAGCATTCAATGCTATCGGCCAAAATGAATTCTATTACAAAGAGTTTCCGAGGACTATGTCTAGTATTTCTGCTTCCCTTTGTGGATTGGCAATGGCTGCAGGAAACTTGGTATCTTCTTTTGTATTCAACACTATAGAAAACGTTACTACGAGAGGAGGAAAAGAAGGGTGGATTTCTGATAATATTAACAAGGGTCGTTACGACAAGTACTATTTGGTTATAGCTGGAGTTAGTGCTCTTAATTTGCTGTATTTTTTAGTTTGCAGTTGGGCTTATGGATCTACAGCTGATCAAGTATCCAAAGTGAGTGAAGAAAATGATTCCAAGGAGGAAGATTCAACTGAATTCAAGAAGGTGAATCCACTATTTGATGATAAGGTTAGTGATGAAACTAGTTCAAATGGGAAAGAGTTAACTGAAATCAAGAATGGTGGTCAGGTTGAGAAAGTATTCAAGATTAGTGAAGAAAATGGATCAAAGGAGGGAGAGTTAACCAAGGAATAATGAGGTTAATTCAGATAGAGATGTTGAAGTCCCAAAAATGTATGGTTAGTAGTATATATAGTAAGTTTGTTAGATTATAGAGAAAAGGTCCTTGATAGGAAATGATCATGATTCACACTCAAATTGGATAGCCATATATTCCTTTATCCTGTTTGTTTTGATGAATATGTTACATATATGGGTAGGTTATATAAATTTAATATTTGCTTATGTATACTGCCTCTAGAAGAATGTTGTTTGAATAACCAAAACTTAACAACTTATTTTACAACCGAATAAAAATACATCATTTATAATTATAACTATTGATTTAACTTGGAGAAAGAGAAAAACTAATAAAAAGACGAAATCGTAAGTATATAAATATGTTGTGGGACAACTTGTCCAAATAACATTTTTGTTTTATATTATAATAACAAGACACCAAAGTAGGCTTGTCATTTTTCTATCCTGTTAAACCTGTTTTTTCAAAGAGTCCTATAAAATCAGTTAAAATCCCAAAATGTAAAATGCAATGAACTTTATTGTATATACTCTTCGTTCCTAAATGGCAATGGTTTGGTATAGATTCTTTTTATGATATTGAAAGTTTGTACCATTATTCTATAGAATATGTAACTAAATGCATTTAAGTAGATTTCAAATTACTTAGCATGTGTTTGGTATAGAGTTTACAACCCCAAAAGCACGTCTTGCGTGAATATCAAAGCAAAACTGACGTGACTTTATGAAACTAGTCTTTGGAGCTTTTATGCCAACGTGATAAATTCCGTGGTTTTCTATAAAACGTGGTTTCACAAATGCAATAGCGAAGAGGCTATTAGATGTATATTTTCGATAAAGCATTACTTTATTTTAGTTTTTAAAGATAAAACATTTCTTAGATGTATAGATTTCATAAAAGAAGTGATTTAGTGCTAAATTTTGTACATTTATTTGGTTAAAAAACAGTTCAAGCTAATGACCATTGACTAACATTAGCTCATTGAACTCAAGACGATACGAATAATTTTGAAATAATAGGTAAAACAAAATGGGTACTACATTGGATTATAAAATACTCCTCCGGTATTATAAGGAAAAAAAATATTTTTGAGGTTTATTGAATAAATGATGTATCTAGTTGTCTATAATATAACTGTTGTTTATGCCTTCAAATTGTGAAGGTGAGAAAGTTCCAAATCGTGACACGATTTGGATGGCGTGTCACGATTTCGGCAGACAGTGAGCATGTTTTGCAGGGTGTCCAATCGTGACACGATTTTGGGAAAACGTGACATGATTTTTGGCTTGCTGGGCACGTTTTGAGGATACCATTGGTCGTACCTTGGGTCGTACGCACCAACTGTGTCACGATTTGGCAAAACATGATAAGATTTTGACGGTGTCTGTGTACTATTTAAGTGTTTCTTTGCAGATTTTGAAGGTGTGGCTTTGAGAGAGAAACTTGATAATACAAAGGAGATAACTTTAGGGTTGAGTGTCTTTGTAGGGAGGTTCTCTTGGGTTGGGAAACATTGAAAACACCTTAGAGAGTGAAAATCATTGAGTGTCTTGTTCATTTGGTGAGATTGAGAAAATGGGTAGAAATTAGGTTTTGTTCATTGTGAGCTCTTGTAACCCATTTGTAATCTCTTTGTAAGAACTCTTTGATAGTGGATTGGAGAGATCAATCTCTCCTCCAGAGTAGGTCAAGTTGGACCGAATTGGGTGAACAATCTTTGGTGTGTTTGTTTCTCTTATCTCTTTATCTCATATGTTTGTGGTTTTATGCTTTTTCACTTTGATTCCTAGATTAGATCTAGGTGCTGTTGTTTATCATTGTTGATTGCTTGCTGTTACTTTGATATTGGTTACCACTTTCCTTTGCTCCACACATCATAGTTTGTATTGGTGTGAGATTTTAGATCGGAATTCACAACAATAACTAAATACATCATTTATTAAATTAACCTAACAAATGAATTTTTTCTTACAACAAAGATTGGAGTGGTAATTAATTTTGGTTTTAATGTCAATCTTTCCTCTCAATATGTCTTTTTGCTGCAAACATTAAACTCAAAAGTTTACTAAAACAATCCGAGTTTAATTCACTCAAAGCAATGTGATGTTGGTATATTATTGAAAAAATATGTATTCATGATAGTTATAACATGCCTAAAAAAAGTATTTATATGATAAAATTATATTAGACGACATGTAAGCATAGTAGAAATTAAATTTTTGTTTAACATGAGTGTAATTCTTACGTAAAGTACAATTTGTGTATCATTCCACATATTCGAACAAGATTCACTTGGTTAATTGGCTTTGGTTTCCTCAAAAATAGAAAACGTTATGATGGTTTTTTTAAACACTTTCAAGCCAATTAATTCCGACTAAATCTTGAAGACAACCATTGTTAATTAAAGATAAAGATGAAATATTTATACTTTCTTCACTCATAGTTCGGAAACACTTCATCTTCCTCTTCAATTAACAAGGATTGTCTTCAAGTTAACAAATGCAAGTTGAGCAAATGTGGCAAGGTGACTATGATTAAAGAATTTTTGGGTTGTGCATGTGTGCTGCTCCTCTACGGTTTTATTTTATTTGTTGAAAAATGAAGACAAGACAATATGTTAGCGGTTTGATTTATCACACGGTCTAAAATGAGTGAAAGTCGCTCTAAATTCGTGATTACACACCCTAAAAAGTGTTTTGTTTTAAGAAGTTAAAATAGTCTATCTAAATTAATACGCAGAATCGAATTTGAAACTTTAAAAAAGAACACACTACAAAATCACCAACTAACACAATCAAGCCAACTAGGTTTCCACCCTAAACATGTAAAGGGCAGCCACCGCACATGATTCATCTTTTTCATAGTACATATTTGGATATACTTTTTTTCAATCACTAATAAAATAATGTAGATGAATCATAGTTCCATCCCAACTATTGGGTGATATTGCTTAATTCGTACAGCACTCATGCCAAATTGCAATTGAACAAAGCATATCACATCATTCAAGATAGTGTTGTACTTTCTTTTATATTTTAACTAATTTAACTCTTTGTGATTCCTCTTTTAGAAATAATTAATTCAACATAGTCCAATGATGTTACAATATATTCAGACAATCTTGCAGTACTAAGGTATAATAAAGTCTCTCTCTCCAGAAGATTAGGACGGTTGACACGTGCATGAAAATTTTGAACTTCACTACTTAAATCCTTTTCTATAGGTTTTCTTTCTGCTAATTAAGCTGAGGCCAAAGCATGGAGAAGGAATTACTGGAAGGAGCAGATCCAGTTCATGATGAACATGAACTGATTCATGAACAAAAAAGACGCAAGGGTGGCTTCATTACCATGCCTTTCATCATAGGTACACACTTTTCATAACGATCATATTATATGTACGAAATATTCATCAAATATTTTTGATAGCTTAGTACAAATATCAATCGATTTTGTTGATGACTAACCTCGACCGACAAATATTGTTGGTATGGTCGGTATTTTATTTGTTCTCAAAAACAAACTAAAATAATAAGTATGTATTTTGAGTAGAAAAAAAAAAACTAGCTTATTTTCCTAACTAGCTTTTTATATTATGGTTTGATTTTGGTGTTGAAATGAATGATTATTATTGCAGCAAATGAGGCACTAGCTAAGCTGGCTAGTGTTGGGCTTATACCAAACATGATATTGTATTTGACTGAGGATTACAGGATAAGAGTAGTGAAAGCAACAAAAATTATGTTCTTATGGTTAGCAGCTACTAATTTCAGTCCTTCTGTGGCTGCTTTTCTGGCTGATTCTTATATGGGCCGTTTTCTTGCTATTGGTTTAGGTTCAATTCTCAGTTTTCTGGTAACATTCTTTCTCCTTATTAATTTTTAATTAATGAGTCTTTTTCCATTTTTGTGAAATAAGTTTTGTTGAATGCATAGTGTTATCATTCGATCATTTGATGTCATGATCATTTGTGGAGCCTCCCTTCCAATCGGAATACGAAATACACACTCGAGTCAATATTATAAGCAATAATCAACATTTTAGATTCATTCATTAAATGATATATGTGGTATATAATAAAGACCATATACATCATTAAGTAGATTTTTGTTTATAATAATGACCTATCCGATCGTCTTAAATTATTTTTTTAATTTACAATATAAAAAAAATTGATAATTACTTTTCTTCCATTATACTCTTATTTATTTATTTTGATGAATTCATATTTATTTAAATTTGAACAAAATCTTATATTGTCTTAGATTTTTACATCGGATCTAACTCGTCCTTATCAAGACACTAATTTACCTATATTTTTTTAATACATTTTCAACCGGTTTGAAGGTGAAACGTGTCACTTATTATATAAATTTTTATCAAAAAACCTATCTTACCTGTATTTTCTACGTGGAACTTAGATTTCTCTCTCAAATATATTGATTAGTAATATTTTTTACTCCACATTTTTTTTTTAAGAAAGTACTCCACTTGTAATTATTTTGTATTGAAAACTAGCACACTTGAGAGTGATGCGTATAATATGTTGGAATATACTTCCAAAACATAAACTTGGAAAATTACATTTGGTAAAATATATGTAATGGTCCCCTCAAACAAAAAAAAAGTAATGATCACATTCAATCACAAATGAGTTTAATGGATGTGTTACCATGAGTTCAAGTCTGGGTTGTGCCGTTTTGGAATTTTTGTTTGTTATTTGAACAGAAAAATTCAAAACGGAAAATTGCATCGGTTAGAGTAGAACCATCACGTGTGTTTCATTACAAACGGGGGCATGTATATAATGTCTGATTAAAATATTTTGAAATGTTTTCAAAGTGTTGTTTCCCTTCACAAGGGATATGAGTTGTTACAAACATTCTTGATTGAAGAGTGTCCTGATGTTCGACATGTGTTGTATCTGACACTGACATAAAACCGATACTTGTGATTCCATTGAATTATGTCATTTTTAAAAAATTTTATTGGTGTTGACATGTTTGTGTCCGTGTCAGTGTCGTGTCTAAGTATACATGTGCGTGTCCGTGCTTCGTTGGCTATGAGCTCCTCTATAAGTAAAAACACTTTTTAGATAGAAAGAGATGTGATATAAGATAAGTTGGTATCATACTAGTAAATAAAACCACTTTTTATCTTATATCACTTTTGTTGACGAGTTTGTGTCTGTGTCAGTGTCGTGTTCGTGCTTCGTTGGCTTTGAGCTCCTCTGTCCATACTAGTACTAGCACTAGTAGTGATACCAACTTGGATGCCCCGTGATGAAACAACTTTTAACTACTTTGTACTATACCACACTGCTAGCTTAGTAACTAATCATATTTTCTTGAAACATCAACACTCTCTTGTCAATTCGTGATGGATACCTTGGGTATATAAGTCTTAACATGACCTAATTAATGAGTAACTTGGCGCGACTGACAGTTGCTTCGGTTGTATGAATTTAAAAATCAAATACTTGTACGTTAGATTTAAATAAAATTAATTTCAAGTTGATTTGTACTATGCAGTATAATATTTTTAAACACTATGAAGTTTGATCTCGAGAATATTCTCAAGTGTTTTTGTAAGGTAAGATCGAGTACGTTTGCTTAAGATAATTTATTAAAAAAAAATTGTTTTATATAAAACACTTTATAGGATTAAACGTATTATGTACCAAAAATAAATAAATAAATAAATAAAGGATTAAACTTAATAACATAGTATGATTTTTATTTTTTTAGGGGAACATATAGTATGATATTATTAGAAAACGTGACTGAATATAAGTTAATAAAAGAAACCAAAGTTATAGATAATTAATTTGATTTTATGCTTGATCAACGACCTTGGAAGCAATTTATTAGCTACTATGGTGTTCATATGAATTGTGCAACTTTGCCTAGCTTGTTATTTTTACTATGTCATTGTGATTTAAAATGTAAATTTTTTATTAATCATCTATCCTATGATCTATAATAAGATTTGATTCACAATTCAAAAATAAGTCTTCGCATTCATGACTTGAATCTCGATTTGATAAATAAGAATACGCGTAGAAAATGAGATAAATTTTCGTTACAGGGAATGGCAGTGATGTGGTTAACAGCCATGATTCCACAGGCAAGGCCACCTTCTTGCAACCATCACTCAACAGAAAACTGCCAATCTGCAACATCATCTCAAATAGCTATACTATTCTCTTGTCTTGCTCTCATATCCATTGGAGGAGGAGGAATCTCATGTTCCTTGTCTTTTGGTGCTGATCAACTCAACAAAAAAACTGATCCTAACAATCAAAGGGTGTTGGAAAGCTTCATAAGTTGGTACATTGCTTCTCAAGCTATTGCTGTAGTTTTTTCCTTGACAGCAATAATCTATATCCAAGATCATCTTGGTTGGAAACTAGGTTTTGGTGTTCCAGCTGCATTTATGTTCTTGTCAACTTTGTTGTTCTTCCTTGTTTCGTCGCGTTATGTCAAGAACAAACCACATAGCAGCATGCTCAGTGGCTTTGCTCAAGTAATAGTTGTTTCCTATAAGAACAGAAATCTCTCACTTCCACCTATGGATTCAGTTGGAATGTATCACCAAAACAACGACTCAACCCTTGTTGCTCCAACTGATAGATTAAGGTCGAACTTGAATGCAATATTTTTTTACCTAATATGATTGTCTAAATCGACTGAATCGCCAATTTAGTACCTAAAATTGCAGGCGTCCAAATGATTCCTGAAATTGAAAATACTCAATCACATTAGTCTTGTCGGATAATTTTAAGGACTAATTTGACCGATTCATAGAGCTAATGTGATTAAAGATTTTCAATTTCACGGACTACTGTTTAGGAGTATCAATAATTTCATGTTGACACTTGGTTGAGATGCCCTACAATTTCAGGACGATTTTGGCGATTCACTCGATCTTAATTACGTATGATAGAAACAATAATAATTAACTTGAGGTGATACTTCTGAGTTTTAGGTTTCTGAATAAAGCCTGCATCATCAAAGACAGAGAAAAAGATATAGCCTCTGATGGATCAGCCTCAAAGAGATGGAATCTATGTACAATAGATCAAGTTGAAGAGCTAAAAGCCATCATCAAAATCATTCCCATTTGGTCTTCAAGTATCATGGTGTCAGTTACCAGTAGCCAATCCTCATATCATTTGCTACAAGCCCAAACCATGGACAGACACATCACTTCAAACTTCGAAATTCCAGCAGGATCGTTCGGAGTCTTCATAATGTTGGCAGTTTTCATAACTGCAGGCGTTTACGACCGTATCTTCCTTCCACTCGCGTCGAAGATAAGAGGAAAACAAGTTACTATCAGTGCTAAAAAAAGAATAGGAATTGGAATTTTTTTCTCCATTCTAGACATGGTAGTTTCAGCAATTGTGGAAACTATCAGGAGAAAAAAAGCAATTCAAGAAGGATATATTGATAATCCAAAAGCAGTTATAAACATGTCTGCAATGTGGCTTATTCCACATAATATTCTGTGTGGAATGTCAGAAGCATTTAATGCAATAGGCCAATCAGAATTCTATTACTCTCAGTTTCCGAGGAGCATGTCAAGCATTGCAGCGTCGCTATTCACCTTAGGATCTGCTTTTGGAAACTTACTTGCTTCTCTTATAGTCAGCATTGTTGATGACATTACTTCAAGAGGGGGAAAAGAGAGTTGGGTCTCGGATAATGTCAACAAGGGTCGTTATGATAAGTATTATTGGCTTCTTACCATAATGTGTATTCTTAATATAATGTACTATTTGATTTGTAGTTGGACTTATGGACCAAGTGATGTTGAAGCTGCATCAGAGAAGGAAGAACGGTTAACTATAAGAGCGAGTCGCGTTCATCATGAAAAAGAGGCCTCTTAGGTGCAGAATCCAATCCTCAACAAATTGTTCACTTAATAATAGTCATGTCATGCTGGTCTGGTCACAATGTAATTAATTAAATTTAAAACTGTTTGCTACCAAAATGAGAGAAGAACTCAAATTTGGTTAGTACTTGGTATTTTTTTTTTTTACTTTTTTTGGTTCTTCATTCAAGGTATAACAGTTCCATCCATGAATAAAAAATATTTGAGCGCTATGGTTGCATCTTGCAGTTTTAAATTGATTAGGAAGAGTAAAATGAAACTGGTATGACATAATTTCTTTTCCATGTGCAATTTGTGAAGGAAAGTGAACTTACTAGTCCCTATTAGAAGTTATATATTTGAGACATGAAACTGTGAAATTGCCAACTTATAGCTTTATTTTCTTATAATTCAGTTACAAGCATCAAACATAAACACAAAAACCAATCTAAAGAAATAGAATTTTCGCTTATTTTGAAAGAACCGATGAAATATCGGTGATCACTTAGACATGAATTGGGTTGAGGGAGGATTCTTCAGTGTTGAATCACTTTGCTGTTTTGAATGCTGTAGTGCAAGAATACCATTCCACCCTAGAATCAAATTTTTGTTATAGTTTTCAACTTTCAGTCAGTTTATGAGCATCATAATTTATAAGAAGAAAATGTAAAAAATGAAAAGGTAAATATAAAAGAATGAGGTGAATTAATTACCAAGAGCAGGGTCAAGTCCTCTAATTTTGAGCTCTCTGAACTCTTGACATAGGGAACAACAAGGACAAAAGATGTGAGAAATCACATCTGAATGTGGAGCTTCCACCAAATCATACTTCTTCCTTAACTTTGTTCTATACTTTGACCCCATAATCCATTGAGTACACAAAGCAGGCATCATTAGCAGGTAAATGAAGCTTCCAAGATGGCAACCTTACATGATTACAATTAACAATTAATTAGAGCATTTTAATTTTATTTAATCAAATGCATGGTGAGTTGGGGGTTAGAGATACTTACTAAGTTCTCCACCATCCAATACTTCTGCTATCTGTCCAAATGTTACACATGGCAAAAATGCTGTCATAGTAGCTGCAATCCATAAAACAAGGTATATATATAATCAGATAAACTATTCATGCATATTACAAGTTTAACAGTCAAATAAAAATGTGTTTGTCAAGTAAAAATTTATTGTTCTCAAGTCTAAAGAATTCAAATAAATGATATTCATAGTAGGGATAAAAACAAAGAAATCAAAATATAGAAAGATTTTATGAGGCTAGTCATGTGCTATGATGAAGTACCGATACAAACTCGACATGAACACCATGATATTGACACGTCGACGGTGACAATAATTTGAGAAAATGAAATAATTGAATGTATTTATACGTGTTGATGTCGTGTTGGTGTCAGACACAAATGTCATGTGTCGGATACACATTCAATCTGAAGTGTCGGGGTAACATATATTTGTGACGGTCCATGTGCTCAAGAGTTACTTGAGAACTTCAACAAGGTTAGATATTACCAAATTTCATCAAGTTTTTTCTTTACAATTTTTAACAAAGGTTGAAACAGATAAATAAGCTAGCTATATAAATAAACTAGTTCAATGAAATTAAAGTTGATTAGATGTTACCATTTGTTTGGTTCTCATGACAGTCAAATAGTCCAGTACTCCATGGACTCCCTACTTGATGAATTGTATTAACTTCATACCTTGAGCCAACAGCAGGTTCCTGCTGTTGAGTCTTCTGCTCCTCAGTGGTCTGCATCTCCCTTTTCTTTTTCTACAAATTGTTCTAACAATGATAGAACACAAAAACTAAACAAAGAGTAGAATGAGCTTGTTGTTCAAGTAAGTTAATGATCATATATATATATATGAAACTCTAATGTTTGCTTATAATATTATCCATTGCATGTTGGAATTTGAAAAGTCATTTACCATTTAATTTCGGTTCAATAAATGTATAGGTTTCTCTAAATTTAATTTTAAATAGATTCCTGAACAAAAAAAAAAAAAGTTATAACTAGATTTCTGAATCTGTTAATAATTTGTTAAACTAAAAAGGTTTTAACTGGTCCCTAAACTTTTAAATAGTTTACAATAGGTTCCTAATTTAGGAACCCAAATACAAATATTTAAAATTACACAGACCTGCCAAAAATCATTTAATTGTTTAAGAGGGACCTCATTATAAATTATTCAAAATATCAGGGACTCTAATAAAATAAAGTTCAAGAATCTAATTAAATATTCTTGGCAAATTCAATGTTTCAATTGCAATTTATTTTTTTAAATTCGGAAACATATATAAAAATACTCAAATAATTTAGAAATCAAGAAAATAATTTTTAATTTTTTTTATAAAGTTTAGACTTTGTCAATGACAAGTAGCTTCATGTACCCTTCCTCATCCTATTGATAAAAAAGAATACTCCATATTATATAATTAAAAAAAAAAGTCAAAAGAATGAAAAAATGTATATTAAATTTTAGTTAATCTCAACGTATTAAGCAGTCTTATCCTGTATAGCAAGCTGTGACGTGCATGAAGGTGGACAACTAGAATTAAAACATTGAATTAATGTCGTGGATACAATTTGTTTTACACAGCTAATAGCCGAAGTTGTGGACACCTAAATTAGGCACATGTTATCCTGTCATTTTAGTACTATTTGATTTTAGTGCTCAAAATTGTAGAGTTAGAAAATATGGTTTGATATTTCCAAAATACCTTTGGAGTTGAAATTTTATCATGTTACTCATTTTTGGTGATCACTTTAGAACTAATATGATCGAAAAGTTTTTTTTTTTTATCAAATATCCTAGTGGATAAAAATTTATCTCTTATGGAGAACTTTTAATTTAGAACTAATTTGAGTAACCAAATATTGGACTCCTACACTTGAGCCTGAAAAAATGATTCCCCTCTTTCAAGGGTCAGCAGAATACCTCTAACTATAAAGGTCAAAGCCATAATGTGAATGTGAATACTAGTTTTTGTGGCTATATTTCCATTGAAATTGAAGGTCAACGGACCTTTTAAGTTATTGGAATGTTGAGTTGCATAGTTGTAAGCTTTGTTTACTGATTATCATTAGTCTTTTTTTTCTCAAGACATTACTCTTTATCATAACAACCTCATCAAAGGTAAGACTAAGTGACTTGTTTATTAATATGTGCATTTTATAAGACATTGGACCGAACCTGCAAATTTGCTGAATGATTTGAAAACAGTAAGTAATAACAACTTGTTTATTAATTTATGCATTTTATAAGACATTGGACCGAACCTGCAAATTTGCTAAATGATTTGAATACAGGAAGTAATGACAATAATAGATACAAATATCCTATTTTTTGGTCAAATATGATAATGATTAAATCTCACACATTTATTATAGAGAAGTGGGAAATTCAAGATTCGAACTATGACTTCTACATATGATTGTCCCTACAATTACCAACTGATATGTGCTTACAAGACATATTCGTATAAGAATTGTCCCTACATATACAAATAACATATTCATAGAAATGATAGATAAAGAATTGTGTACTTTTAGAATTTTAAAAATTTATAGATAATGAGGGAACTAAAATTCGTAAGCAATGAAAGATGAGGATAAAAAATTTGATTAGGCATAACAGAATGATCTAACTAATCACAATCCATTCAAAAACAAAGGTCAATACATATTCAACAACAATTAGTTAGTGTTTAATAGCAACTAGTCATACCCCATAATTAATATTATGGGTCATGCCAACATGTGTGGTAAGTTAAACAACCCAAAATAAAAATATTTTTGAGTTTTGAGCATTCAATGCATTACAAATTTAAAAATTAAATTTAATGGATAGATTCCACAACAAAATATTATTATATTTGAGTCATTAACTTATGGCTTAAGAGCATAAGACATTCACTTTAATATTAAGCTAAATTGCTCATTTGATCTTAACTATTTTTGAGGTTTCATTTTGGTTTTTTAACTAATAATATTACAAAGTTTGACAAATATTGTGGTTTCATTTTGGTTTTTTAAAATTAACTTCGACAAATATTGGGGAGAAATTGATCCAAGGGTGAAATTGCATTTTGTTCTTGATCCAAGAAATTGCATTTTACAATGTTTTATGTTGACTAATCACAAGAAAGGCCGATGATCTCAAGTCCAGATTGATGTCATCTCTTGGAAAACTTTTTGTTCAATATAGTGGTATTGATGACTCCCAAACTAGCCACCTAGAAACACCGTCAAATGAGAAGGATCGTCACTACATGAGACAATTATAAAATGATCATTAATATTACCATTAATAATAATAATAATAATAATAATAATTTCTCTCTCCCCGATTATTTTGAAAAAAATATGATCTACATACTTGAGCAAACACTAGAAGATAGCTCCTTTTTCTCTCAAAAAAAAGAAGATAGCTCCTTTGTTTCTAGACATAAGGTCATTGCAAAAAAAATATGATCTACATACTTGATAATAATAATTTCTCTTATATTTTTGTTATCATCATAACACATAAGGACATTGTTTCAAAAAAAAAAAAAAAACACATAAGGTCATTGTTTCTGGACCAACGCGGTTCCAACATTGTATTGTGAGAATTATTAATCAATTTGTGTAATTTTAATGAATGTGGTATGAAAAAACAATAACATATTTGTATTTTCAAATGATGTGATGTAAAAATGAATTGCTCTCTTATATTTATGTTATCATCATAATATTTAAGTTCATTGTTTCTGGACCATTTTGGTTCTAACATTGTATCGTGAGGAGTACTTGTTAATTTATTCATGTCACCTAATGAAAACTGGAAATTTAGACTAATTCACTAATTCCTCCTTTGCATGCCATTGATAGCTTGGTATCTATTAATGGCCATACTTTGATTTTCCTCATGAATTGCCTATGATTTTCTATATATGATTTCAACTCAATCAAATTTTTCAATTAAGTCAATTAACTCAAAGTTCATTAGTCGCAGCTCCAGCATACTCCAGCACCAGAGCTTGAGAGTGACCACACCAGGGAGCATAGAACTCAACCATAATGAATTGGTTCTTTTCAATTACATTAGTAAAGTTTTACTCCTTCAAAACGACAACGTCTTTTTCATCCATTTCTTGCTCCCTGAACTCGTCTTCTATGTGATGGTCCAAGCCGGACAAGTTGCCAAAGTCGTCGTCTCCTTCATCGTTGTCATCGAAGTGATTGGGATCTAAGAAATTGGCATTGTCATGGTCTGGTGTGTGGTGAAGGAATCTCCAAGCTCATCAAGGGAGTTGAGTTCTTCGTCACTGTCATTGTTGTTTTGGAATGTTTTTTGCAGAGTGAAAGAGAAGGTGGTGAGGGAGAGGAAAACAATGAGTAGGTTATGATTTGGTTGTCATGATTTTCTCAAAAGATCTTCACTCTTACACTATCAAGTGTTAATATAAGAGATTGGTGCTTTGATGCCAATTGAAGGAAAGAAAATCACAAGAAACCGAGTTTTGAATTGTGATGGGTTTTGAAAAAAAAAATGTTTTCCCGTTTCTTTTATAGAACTAAGTTTATGATATGCTTTGAGTTAAGAGAGATAATGATAGAGATAAAGACACAATGAGTTTATTATGGTTCAATCCAAACTTGAAAGCTACGTCCAATCATGTCCTCACATAGAGATTTCGATTGCATGTCGTCGACGACTTAATTATAATGTGAATCAATTACAAGCACAAAGACATATCTTCACCTACCTGACAATACCTTATATTTCTCATTACAAAGATACAACATGACTTTACCTTATATTTCTCATTACAAAGATACGACATAACTAAGTCTCTTTGCCTTTCCAAAGTCCGTCTACAACTTAGCACTTTGAAGAGTTACAACAACGGTAAGATACAAGTGTTTTTTTGAATAAACGGTAAGATACAAGTGTTGATGCAGTACAAAGTTTACAATGGTAAGATACAAGTGTTTGATGTAGTACAGAGTTTACTCTCATCCTTATAGAACATTTATTTTAAAAATTATTTTATTTTGTTAAGTTATAAAATCGTAATAAGGTACTGTATTCAAATCAAAATAAGTTACATTCGAAGTTGCAAAGGCATACTAATTGTGATTTATAATACACCAACCGATTTGCATAGAAAAGGGGGACCAAGAAAAAACAGCAACATGGTCACAGGTTCAAAGGAATATATATTTTGTTTTTTGTATCATCACCCACTCGAAAAGAATCCCTTTATCTCAGAAGATTCTCACAGACTATACAACATTCCCCAAGTCATAACTCATAATACAAATCATATTTAGCAAGGGAGGTCATCAAAATCAAACTATGTTGCCCAGACAAAGTATAAATCCTTCTTGAAGACCTGAAAGGAGTAATTCTTCAGAGTCAAAAGGCACTAATCTCCAATGTACTGTTACTGTGCCAATTGACATCGTACAAAGCTCAAAGACATGGCCATCGCAAAATGGTTGCTAGACGTTACTAGCCTTTCCGTTCCCCAAGCCCCTTCTTCGGCTAATTAGGTTGATGAACTCATTATCTGGATCTGTAAAAAAATATATGGCATGGTTAGATAAAAGAAAATAATATAAAAAGATAACTAGGGCTTCTAAGTAGCAAAAGATCTTGCTTAAAGTACCTTATTCACAAGTAAGTTGACTTGTTCTCTGTACATTTCCTTTAAATCAACAATATCCGCACGAAGTTCCTCCAGCTAAACACATTCAATTTTGTTCAGATAGAAAGTAGATAACTTTTCTATTTATAATTATGCGAAAGGAAATTGGATAGAATAATGACAGTATTTTAGAGTCAGAGGCTTGCATAACTCTATTTTAACCCAAAAATTGTTATCTTTTCTCCTTTATCCCTCACTGTATCTGGGGCCTAGCGTGTCTAGTGCTTTTATTTTATTTTGATTTATCAGATTGTATGGAAGGAGGAGAGGAATCCAGTTGTGCGATGTCTCGGCTCTTGAATATTTCAACCACGATAAAATGTATAAGGTGAAAAGAGTGTGAGTTTCTTCTTAAATTTATAGGAGTGCAATGACTTCCCTTAAAAAGAATTTGCAGGAACGACAGGAACTGTCCAAACTTGTATCTGAACCAAATTATCTTTCAGGGTGAGTTTGCTTCAAGGTCTGGTTACCATAAATATTTTGGAAAAGTGGATTGGGAATAAAACATCTCCATGTTTGGTACTACTTTATAAAATCATTCACAGGTATTATTTTATATTTATGGAAATAAAACACAACTAACAATAACTATTCACTTCCCTCTATTAACTTGTTCTATTTTTAATATTTTAAACTTCAAACTAAATAAATTTTAAAAAAATTCCTAGAAATATCAAACACTTACCAAACACAAACAAACGCCCCCTAAAATATCGCTTTTAGAAAGCAAAATTAGGTATAAAAATTACCTCTTCATCACGTTCACCCATCAACTCCAAAGCAGCAGAGTGTCTCCTCCTCAGTGCTTCTAGCTCTGATTTTAAGCCAGGCAGCACGGCAACCTCTCCACGCAGCTTTTCACACTGCAGTGTGGATATGCAAATCGTGGTCAACAAGAAAATGGACCAGAAGATAATTGTTAAGAGTTATTAAAATAAGTTGCTAGGGTTTAGTCTTGAGCATATGGGCATGATCCACATGTCTTTCTTTTGTATTACTCTCTTAACCTGGTAACTAGTAATATAAATGAGGGTCACTACACATTGTAGTCTATCCCATTATAGTATTCTTGTGTCTCCTCTCTCTCTCTCTCGTTCTACAGCAATATACAGGATGCTGAACTTACCTGTGCTGTCAATTTGACCAACTCTTCAGCAAGAGAATCACGAATAGATTCCAATGATGCCTGAAATTTTTATAATTAAAAAAATGTCATCATTGTATTCTAAAAATAAAAAAGAAATTAACATCAACATCATATGATCTAATAGCTTAATATAAATTCCATTACTTATACATTATGAGAAGTTCTCAATGACAAGAAACAATAGAGCTATGAACTGGCTGGTATGTGTTAGGCCTCTAACAAAGAATGTTTATAAGAGGAGAGAAAGAAATTAATGTGTGCAGTAGACAGTTATTTATTTTATAATTAGCAGTTATTAAGTTAGCTATGTGTGGTGTGTGAATAAAAAGGAAACAGCCTGTCATTGTTGGTTATCCAAGAAATATTAGAGTGGCTATTTGGAAAGGGAGAGATCCAAGTCTCTCGAATCCTTCGCAGGATTTGTATCTTCATATGTGTGTTATGTGCAACATATTAATTATGTTTGTGTGCGAGTGTAAGTTCTATCTCTGATTAAGAACATTACTCTAGTGATTACTCAATAATTAACAGTCGCTATTCAGTAACTTAGGCTATTGGTACCAGTTTCTATCAGCATGATGCCAAATATTAAACTAGAGAATGAAGGCAACGAATCATACCAGGCGTGACATATACGAAGCAAGTTCACCCTCCTTCTGACGAAGGGCAGCCTCAAAAGAACTGGGTGTCATGCTCTTCATATAGTAAGGACTCATGCTTAGTTCTCCCGGATTTCTCCGTTCAGAAAAACTGTCAGATGAATCCAGTGATGCTTGAAGAAAATAGCTTTCTTCCATGCTTCCAAGAGAGCTTGCAGTAGAGAGTTTTCGGGACAGATTCCCTACATCATAAAGTATATTATAGAAAATATGACAGACAAGACAACTGAACCGAGTGATGTAAAGAGAAGCAGAGCATCACACCATTCTCAAAAGCAGAATTATGCTTAGTTGTGGAAGTTTGATCTGATGATGGCGCAGAATGAGCGCGAACAGTCCTTTCCAGATCTGATCGAGCAGCCTTTTCTTTTTCGATTTCCTGGCAAAAATGACAAATAAAAATCACAAAGGTTCTAATAAGATCGATGGAATTCAACATTGTTACCAATAATACCATATCCCATCAATTTTTTGTTTTTATTTTAATATATGGTTTCAGCTCCATAGCTTTCTCAAATGTTCTATATCATGTAGCTAATATTTGTTATATCCCAAGCATCCACATATGTTTTTGAAATGCCTAAAAAAGTAAGTTGGCTTTCTTTTGTTACATTTTTCAGAAAAATTCATCAGCAAGAAACCAAAGTAATGGAAGAATTGAAAGATAAGATAAATTTAATGCAAGAAGAAACCAAGAGCTTCATATAACACGGATATCACTTAACGATGCAAGTTTGAAACCCTAAGCAGAAACAGTACCTGCTGAAGATGCTCCCTGTGTATCAATGCCTCCTGCAACTCTTGCTTGTGTTTCTGTCTTATGTCTCTAATCTCTTCCTCAAACTGTCTAGCACGACCTTCTTGAGTGTCAGCTTCCTCCTTTGCAGCAAGATATTCCTGCCTACTTTCAGCTGCCCTTTGTCTCTCCTTTTCAAGGGTCCTACTTAATTGAGTTTGTTCTGCCCTAAGACATGAAATCTGAAATTCATTGAAGTTAGTCACACATACACAAAAACCGCCACTTAAGACATGATTTCATTCAAGAAATTGCAGAACCTGAGCCTCAAGAACATTAATTCGAGACAAGGTTTGAGACAAACGATCATTCACAGATCTCTCTCGTTCTTCAGCAGTTGCAGCTTTAGCCTCGGCTTCCTGTAGATTTCATTGAAAAGGATAAATAAATACAATAAAAACTAGTAGGAAAGATTTTAAAATTAGAAGTAAATTATTCTAGATACCTGTAGTCGAGAATTAAGAGTTCTTTCAACAGCAGCCCAAGCTTCAGCTCTTCTGGCATTTGAATCCTGTTATCAGGTGAATTCTAGTCTAGTACAGATCCCACGCAGCAGAACAAAAAACAGAAGGAAAAGCAATTCTTGATCATATGTTTATTACCTGCATGGCTTCAATTTGCCTTAAAAGTGGCCTTGTAGATTCTGGAACTTGTGTAATCAGTTCCTCACAACGTCTTTCACTTGCCTAGCAAATGCAAGTCAAATTAGAAAACTACCAAAAGCGCAAACATCGCTGCTTAAACTTCAATAAAACAAGGAAAAACAGCATCCTAAAAAAGTTAAATAACTGACAGACAGGCACAGAGCAGGGGAGCAGACCTGGTAACGTTTTTGAAGATCCTCGATGTCTCTACAGAGCATGTCTTCTTTGAAAACAGCCTGGATATGGATGAAGGAAACAGCTGAGTTATAAGCAATGTCCTGAGAAAGTCAATTTAGTAAAAAGGAAAAAAGGCAGAAAACACAACAAAAACCTGCTGTTCCTTTCTACTTAATGTTTGTCTCAGCTCTTCAAGTGCCTGGACTAGCATAGATTCACGTTCCTCGGCTTCTCTTAGACGACTCTCTAGCTCAGTTCTTGCTTCATTGTTTGCTCGAGCCTCGGCTAATGCTTCAGACTCCTTAGCAGCAGCCAAAGCATTAGTGTAATACTCTTTCTGCACTGCGAGTTCATTTTGATGTTTTTCTATTGTTTCTTGCAACAACTTCTCTGTAGCTGTCTTGTCCCTCTTGATACTTTCTACTTTATTCTCCTCCACCTGGATTGCATGACATCAACCAAACAGCAGCCTAAATTAGAAATCCAAATAACATTTGGAGTGTCAACACCTACTGTTTTAAAAAGGAATTTGACGCTTTCCAATGACATAGAGGATCCATAGTAGCAGTACCACACAAGAATAAATCATAAAGTACACTTGAGACCTAAACATAATATGACATTTATATAATTACAATCAGTGAAATGGGATTTTTACAGCCAAACTATATCACGAAGAAAATCTTTTTCAACAGAGTAATTAACTTTCTAAAAAGTAGCATGCAAATGATAACTTGCAATAATGCTCTCGGTATTCAGTTACCTGAAGTTTAGTAGTCAAACCTTTTTTCTCCTCCTCAAGATCTCTAATCTAGCTTTCATGAAAAAAGGTAAATATAAGATTCATTATTTACGGATAGAAAAGGATTTAATACTGTTGTAGGAAGATACAATAAGTACTCTGCATACCTGAGCCCTAAGTTTCCTTATTGTAGATTCTTGAGCAGCCTGTTTTTTGGAAAGCTCTTCACCTGAGATGAGAGAAAATTTAATCAGAAAAAAGGACCTCTATAATTGCTAGTCAGTAACCTGTAGCCGTATGCTTCAATAAAGAAAGTTTTAGATTTAACAGCAAACACATTCAGATGAAATTATCCATTTTCCAAGCAGAGCGAAGAACAGTAACAGACTCACAGTTCAAATACAAACTTTACAAACCAGACATCATTCTTCCTTAATTTAGCCCTTTTTTCCAAGGTTGTTAAAATTGTGAGTTAACTTGTCGAAATGATTTCACGAGTCTAGGTATCAATTTTGAGTTGACTCTGCTGTAAATATGAATTTTAGCAAACTTGGAAATGAAACCTAGTTTACTCGGCTGGACTTGCAGCGAACACGGTAAACTCACAGGGAATTTTTAACAGATTTTTTTTTTTTTTTCCATCTTATTGTTCACATTCGGTTCCTTTTGATTTTTGTTAGTTTGATTTTGTTCATATAAACTTTTTGCTTTATAATTGAGATGAAATTTTGAATTATGGATGCATTTGTTGTATTGTATAAATGTATGTCATCTATATATTAATTTTAATATTATTTTAATGAGGTAAAACTTGTACGAGTCGATTTCACATAGACAAAAAACTTTCAATTTTGACAGCCTTTGTCTTTTCTCTTTTGTTGACATTATTCAATCCTTTCCACCAAGTGAACCTCTAAAAGAATTAATTTGAAAATATGTTTGGTCAACTTTTCCATCTATAACCTTAGATCCCAAGCTGTAGTGTCCATCAAGCTAGGTTTCACTTTCCAATCCCAACTATCAAAACACCAAAGTAGCAGCCACTAAAATTGAATTGATTAAACACTTTTAACATTAAAATTCTTACCTATAAAAACTTGAAAGGTAAAAATTAGTACACATGATGCGTCTAATTTGTTTGTGCTATGAAACATGGTTATCAGAAGGAAGGCCTATTTTTGAATCATGAATCAAATCTTGTTTTGAATCGTAAGATACATTATTAAAAAAAAAAATTATAATTTTAAGTAAAAACAAATGACATGAGAAAAAACATAAGCTAGTGCATATGGACCTCAAAATAATTCAAGATTCAAACAAAAGATGACATAAAAAAGGCTAGCCGCACAACGTTGACAAGATAAAAGTGTATGGCTTCTAAGTTCAGGGGCAAGCTGTGTGCGATTGGATTTGACGCACACAGTGGTTGGTATCGATTGGATTTAGTTTTGTTTCAAATCAACTTACGACTTGCATGTACTGTAAGATACTAATATCCAAAGCTATTGAAGTCGAAGAACCAAGTTTATGTCAAACTAAGCATTAACGGAACCACCTCGATGGAATCTGCCAAAACCCAAGCAATATCCACACCCAAATGCCCCCAAAAACCAGCAGCCGCACATTCTGACATGTCCTACAATCTAGATTAAAAGAATTGACGATCGACTGTATGTTTGGATTTTGGAGATAGTATATAAATCCATGGCATTGAGTAGAGCTCACAACCCCCATCAATTACCATCAACACACAAATTGCAATTCCATTGAGGGGGCCTCAAATCAAACCATTCCTAGGGCCAAGCAAAATGACTGATTGAAACTTTACAAAATGGATGACGAAACTTGATGATTTAAAAAGTAGATATTTTACACATTGTTTTGATAGATTTACGGGGGGAGGGGAGATAAATAGGGTATTTCTCTAGTTTGGAAGAGGGGTGAAATAACCCGAGCAAAAAACTTCTCCCCCAAAGAGGCGAGAATGTGTGTTGACTGAGAGGAGAGAGTCAGTCTTTTCTATGATACTCTTCTCTTTTTTATTGTGAGGCCATTATGTAAATGATTTCTTTTACTCTTTTTTAATCTTCCATAAATATACCTGCTTTCTGCTGCAGTATGCTGTATAATTTTTATCAACGTTGTCACCTTTATCCTATGTCTTGCACACTCCAGTTTTGTGAACAAAATATTTCAACCACATAATAAATTCAGATTCCCTATTCCTAGTATATTAATATTAATTGTAGCATTATGTTTTGATATATATTATTTTTGAACATCATTTCATGTTTTTTTATTTTACATATTGTTTCACACTCGTTGTATATATATATATATATATATATATATATATATATATATATATATATATCCCTGGTTCCATTAGCATCTCTTCAGACAAATAAAATGCATTTATTTTTTTATTTTGATTTTAGAGAAGATAGTGAAAACAGAGAATAGAGAAGATAGAACTACAATGGTTGAAATTATCTTTTACTTTTATCAATTTATCTCTACTCATTACTATTCATCCTAACTGGTGCAAAGAAGTTTTTGTATTTCTATCTTCTCTATTTCTGTTTCTCCAAACAATCTAAAATTCTAATCCAAAGATAGTGTTATTGCTATAGTATTTGTCTAAAGAAATACCCAATAAAACAATTTTGAGTTACAGTTTTTGTCATTTCAGACTTTGTTGACATATATCTAAAAGAAACATCTATATAATCAACCCTAACAAGACATGTCAAACCAAAAAAAAAATTTGTATCCACTAAAGTCAGGATAATACAGATTTAGGTTTGATTTCGATTGTGTTACCTTCTGCCATAACTTGAGTGATTATTTCATCCTTCTCCTTCAGTAGAGCAGCTGCATCACTTTTTTTATTCTGCTCTCGACGAAGCGTATCCCGTTCCTTGGTGAGAGCATAAACCTGCAATTAAATACAAAATGCATGGAGTCTCATAACAGTTTTAGTTAAAAGTATACACTTAAAACATATATGTAATATCCAATAATCCTCTTTGATAAATCACAATTTTCAAAATCCAAGATGAATTTCTAATACCAACCTACAATGCTTAACATGCTCATGATCTCTAGAATTGAAATTATAATCGTCCCCATAACTCTTTTTCTTGGCTAACAAGACTTCTGTCATTTGTGACACAGTATATTGTTTTCTATGGCAAAAATTTCAATTATAAATTCGATTTACAGATTGAAAATGCTATAAACAACTTTTGAACAAATCATTTTGAGTTATACTATTGAAAACTTTGTTGAATAAGGACAGGAAACATATGGTTTATGACAAATGATACCTTTCTCTCTAGAGTTGAAACCCTCTGATGATATTCCTCTCGCAAAGACTCAACTTCAGCTTCATTGGACTTTCTCTGCTCCACAATTATCGATAATTAAATAGAAATATTTTTAAGAACGTGAGGCACAGGACACATGACAAAAAAGAGAAATAGAACATGCTAATTAATTAGTTTACAAAAACAACAACAACAACAACCGAGCCTTTTCCCACTAAGTGGGGTCGGCCACATGGATCAAAATACGACATAGTGTTCTATCATACACCATATTTCAATCCAACTCATTAATTTCCAAATCTTTCCTAATAGTTTCTCTGGTAGTTTTTCTAGGTCTTCCTCTGCCTCTAGTGATCTAACTATCCTCCATCTGATCTACTCTCCGTACTACATAATCTATAGGTCTTCTCTCTACATGTCCAAACCACCTAGGCTTGTTTTCTACCACCTTTTCTACTATAGGTGCTACCCCAACTCTCTCTCTAATATGATCATTTCTAATCTTATCCTATCTGGTCTTACCACACATCCAACACCAAAGGATTATCAAATAGAGATGTACAAAGGAAAACGAATAGATAGTGTACATGGAAAAAATTCCAATGAAGATAGTGTATGAAAAAACTACTATTAAACATAACATGATCCTAACTACCATGTATTGAAAAAATAAATATACCTTTAAATCTTCAATTAAAGCTTTGAATTGTTCATTCTCATTCATCAATTTCGCTATCTCATCAGCTTTAGCCTGCAAAGAGAACCAAGAGTAAAAAATTGTGATAATATATGCAACACTCTCATGGCTGCAAAAATTGTAGATTGGAGACAGGTTGCGAGCCCGGGAGCATAATTAGACAAGACATGTAGCTTTTTGAACACATAGATACATTAATTAAAAAAATCTCATCAGGTGATTTTCGCCAATAATGATTGATAGCACGAGCCTTTAACTTATCTAGCCCATGACATGTCAGCTTAGTGGTAAAAGCTTGAATTTGTAATCTCAAGGGACTGAGTTCAAATCCCCTTAAGGGCAGTTGTAAAATGGTCACTAGTGTCGCTTTATTTAACAAAAAAGTCAGAAGATATAAGTTGGTTATAGATGAAGAAAAGGGGCAAAATGGAGAAGAAAACAAAATGAATTAAAAACTTAACTACTTAACACACAACAAGGCAATCTTCATGATCTCAGTTTAATGTAGAAGAAGCTAACCAAAATATCCATTAGGCCATAACTAAGAAGAAAAGAGCAATTAGGCCAAGAAGAAACTTCTTAATCATAACAAATTCTGCCAAGTGCCAAGAGACCATATGACCACTCATTGTAGTTTTTATGCTCAAAATGTAACAAGATATGAACCCTAAATTGACTTGTCTGGGAACTTGTAACAAAATAAATATAAATTATACATCACAAAAGCTTTCTTTGCTAATACCAAAAAGAAAAAATTTGTGAAGCATACTTCTCAATCAGTCCCAACGAAGAAAGCATATCTATGACAGTGAATTAGAAACCTTAACAAATAAGAAAAGTTCAACAGCAGAGCAAAACTTCTTCACTTTAATAATAGCTACCTAGAGACCATGTGAACATTTCCATGCTAAAAAAATAACAAGATTGGAGCCCTACATTATTTTCCAATCCGGCCACTTAGAACAATATTCTTTCCATTTGGAAACTTGCAACAAAAATGAATGTGCACTCGAAAGCTTTTAAAATACCCAATATTAGAACAATATTCTTTAAAGATTATGTAGAGTTCATGAAATACCTGAGCTTGTCTTGCAGCACCTTGTAATGCTGCCTCCATCATTTTCATCTCCCTCTTCACCCTCTCCAGCTCAAGTTTGGAATCCGAGTCATGCATATTTTTTGTTGAACTCAAATGTTGCTCTTTTATGTCTGTCTCAATATTATTGGCAAGATGGTCCCTTTCATTTTCTTCAACAATTGTTTCATTGTCATGTGAAACCAAATCAGATACCACCTCACATGATTCATTTGGAGTAGCAATGGACTGGTGTTCATTATACGGTTGATCGGTGCTATTAGATTCTTCAGAAGCTACGGAATGTAGAACAGAAGTTTCTGTATCATCTCTTCTCTCGGTATTGTCTGATGTCTTGGGTTGAACAGAAGAAATTCTCTCTACATTTTCCTCTGCTTGTACCCTCTCTTCTTCTTTACTCTCCTCTTCTGTCTCAACTTCAATAGTATCATGCACATCACTAGTACCACGAGACTCACCAAGCTCACTAGTACTACCCTCAACTACATCATCTCCAAGATTAGAAACCATGGGCTGCTGCGCCATAACTGGACTTTCCAAGGTTCCTACTTCAGCAATCTCTTTCTCTTGAGATTTGCTAATGGAATCCGAATTCTCGGACTTCTGATTGGGAGATTCGGGGAATTCAACAGGCATCTCCGGTAACTGCTGCTGTTCATCCTTTCCGTGGTCCAAATCCTGTACAGTTGTTCCATCTGCCGACTCTACATGCTCACCATCTTCTTCTGTCTCGTGCACTTTATTTTCCTCTTGTACAGTGATTTCTTCAGCTTCCGCATTATCTCTTTTATCTGTTTCAATGACTTCTTTTCCCTCAGCCACAGGAACATGATCCAAAGACTCAGGTTTTTCCACTGAGATCTCCGGTTCAGATTCTTGCTTAGAGGATTCAACGTTTTCAGATGTTTCTTCACTATCTTCCTCACCTTTGTTCCCCATAAAGGCCAAGACAGGGTTAAATAGTGCCTTCCCATCAGTAGGTATAGGCCATGATCCTGAAGATCCTGAAACTGGAAAACGAAAAGGGCACAACTCTAATCAGTGTAAAAGCTAATAATTCTCCCCACCTTAAGAACAGACATCAAACCTAACATTTCAAAATTCCTATCTACAAAACTTAAATTTCTCACTCGATACAACAATCCATTTAGAAGACAAAGATAAGCAACTATGAAGCACGTACATAGACACCGACACCCGACACTAGTAATAATTTAAAAAAAATGACATCATTGAATGTAATCACATGTGTTGGTGTTGTGTCGCGCCTTTGATCAAAAGTGCCGGTGCTAAAGAGATAAGCAATAATAAGAATCTGAAATAGAAATTACCTTGTTCATTATTACTAGATTCACCATCTTTCTCTTCAAAACCAAGAGCAGTATCAAAATTCTTCTCAATACTCTTGACACTCTCTTGAAGCTTATTCACAGCTCCCGCCAAATCAGGGAAGTTCCCCCATGCATTTTTCGCATTAAACCATGCCATCTCAAAACCTATACACCAAAATTAAACTCAAAACTTGAATCATCACACAAATTTCAGATCCCAATAGAATCATCAAAACACAATCGAATTCAATTCACACACCTCAACAAAAAACAGTTACGCATATAAATAAAACATTAAATCTGAATCTGGATCAATGCAGAGGGAATGGATATGAATTAAGATCTATAGTGAAAGAAGCCTACCTTAATGAATGCGTATGATTCAGTGAGGAATTTAGATCATGGTTATTGAAATGGTTAAGCTTGAGCTTAATTTATGAAATGAATCATTGAAAATGGACAAAAAATAGGAAGATTGTCGGTGAATTTAATTAAAATCGTGTTATATAAGATAATTATATGATGAATTAGGGTTACGTGTGCGGTTTATGAGAGAAAAAGTGAGAAAGCGGGAATGGAGATTGGATTTGATGAGCTCTGCAAAAACTCAGATGATGGATCTTTTCTTTCTCCAACGCTTTTCTGATTCGTTCTTTCTCACACTTTCGCGATGAGTGCAACGCTGTCGTTTTGGCACTTTTTTTTTTTTTTGAGGTAATTTTTTTATCAAATTATTGTAAAAAACTATTGCTAAAAACTAAAGTGAATTTGTAAAAAATAAAATAAAAAATAATTCAAGTGAAAGAGAGCCTTTTTTTTAAGAACAATGTGTTCAAATATTTTTAGCATATTTATAAAATTTGATATTATTTTACAAGTCAGTCTTGTAGAATATCTAAAAATATCTTATTTTAAGTCCAATCAAAATATTTTATTTATGATTTTTCCTCTTCTTACAAGTCAGTTTTGTAGAATTGAATTAGATCCAATCAAAATTTTAAAAATATTATATGAAACATCTTCTTTGATGTCCCACAACATTGTCTCACATTTGTTATAATGTTCACATATCCGCATATGTGTAAGTATCTGCATTTATCTAAGAGGTATCACTATCCTATCATATAACAACAACAATAATAATAATGTAAGGGCAAAATGGATTTGTGACAAAACAGTCATATCAGTACTTATGTACAAAATAAAATTGTCATTTGAACTATGATAATTAAGCCAAAATTATGTCTTTGATAGATCATACAAACAAAAAAAACTAAGCAATAAACTCTATTTGAAAAAAATTACTGGTCTGGGATGTTTGTAAGAAAAGCTCTATTAAATTGTAGTGTTCTATCACCCAAAAAAAATTGTAACTACATGCACGAAATGCATGAAAGTATATGAGACTCTTGTTTTCCAACTAAGAACAAAGGTTGATAACAATACACCATTATTGATTTCAATGTACAATGCCACATGTAATTGCTAGCATATCCATTCTCAAAATTTTGCACCATTTACCATATACATGGTTATTGATTTCAAATGATACAATACCACATGTAAATGCTAGTGCTAGATATCCATACTAAATTTTGCACCATTAGCTTATGTAGATATGCAGTCGCTTTATGTATGAATGACTCGATTATTTTGGACAAAACTCTGATGTAAGAGATTGTTATGTAATTGTGTTGGCCAGTTTTCCCAACTAGACTTTATCCTCATCATCACCAATGATCACCACATGAACACATACCATGTTTAAAACTATGATAGCGATTAACGTCTCTTACAGTAATTTCCCTCTCCGTAATCTTCGAGATGAACTTAATAGCAACATGGCAGTCCTCACAAATTCGGAGATTCTTTGTTATCAAAAGTCGGGTTCCTGGCGATGTACTTATGAGTCCAAATGCAATAGCTAGTCTTTCGCTATGACTGCACACCATACTTGTTTTCTCATCTTCTTCCACGTCATGGAAAACAGATCCTGTATCGGGGGCATATCCAGCTTCATGCATTAGACCTTCTAACCTCTTGAGCTCTGCATATATTGCATCAGAATTTGAATGTGAAACATCTCCGACAAGAAATGCATGCACTTTGTTCTTTACTTCAATCCAGCTACAAGCAATGTTTTTCTTTATTCCTTTGTCTATCATAACCTGTCTCAATTTTTCCACTCCTTCCCACTTGCCTGATTGAGCATACATGTTTGCCAAAATCACATAATTTCCAGAATCATCAGGCTCAAAATCAATTAGTTTCTCTAAAGCTAACTCAGCCAACTCCACATTCCCATGGATTTTACATGAATTCAGCAAAGCACCCCATACACAAGAATCCGGCTTTACGCTCATATTTCTTATAAGATCATATGCCTCATCCAGTTGACCGCAGTGACCAAGGAGATCAACCATGCATGTGTAATGTTGAACTGTAGGATTGATACCGTAATCCCTCACCATCAAGTTATATAGCACCCGTCCTTCATCCAACAAATGCCCTCGGCTGCAAGCCGAAAGAACACCAACAAAGGTTATATGATCCGGCCGAGCCTCCTTCCTCATTTTTTCAAACAAGTCCAAAGCTTCAATAGCAAGACCATGCATTGCATAACCAGTAATAATTGCATTCCACGAAACAACTCTTTTCTCCCGAAGCCGCTCAAACAAAGCACGTGCAACTTTCACAGAACCACATTTTGCATACATATCAATCAAAGCAGTTTTAACCTTATCATTCGATTGAAATCCACATCTCCAACCAAATCCATGGATTTCCCTCCCATAAGGGAGACATGCAACGTTAGCCGAAGATGAAATCACAGTCACAAGAGTTGCTTCGGTCGGTCTAACACCATTTGCAGCCATCTCCCGGCATAGAGAAATTGATTCATCAGGGTGACCATTTTGAGCATAAGCTGCAAGCATAGAGTTCCACAACACAGCATCTCTAACAACAATTCCATTAAACACGCGACCGGCATCCATCACACAACCACATTTAGCATACATATCAATAAGAGCTGCACCTACAAAAACATCTCTCTCCCACCCACTTTTTATCAAATACTCATGTATACTCCTTCCCTCTCCAATAGCAGAAAGAGTCGAGCACGCCTTAAGAACAAACGGTAAAGTAAAATTATCCGGCTTGAGTCCATAGTCAAGCATCTTATGATATAGCGCAATGGCATCATCGTGCGGCCCATTCCAGGCATAACCGCGAATTAAAACGTTCCACAGAAACAAATTCTGTTTTGGAATTTTATCAAACAGGTAACGTGCATTATGAAGAGAATTTGAAACTGCGTAAAGATGGACAAGTTTAGTGGCTAAGTCTTGATTGTAAGCAATACCCAGATGGTAGAATTGAGCATGGAGCTGTTTTCCGGGGTTTAACGCCTTCGAATCGATGCAAGATTGGAGCAATGAAGTGTAACCGTAGTGGGTGGTTGGTTGTGGAAGAAAGGAATCAACAGAAGGTGTTTGATGAGTGGCTAATGAGTGGTAGAAAGATTGAGAAACAGGGAAGAGGTTGAAAATGAATGAAAGTGTTGTTGAGGTTTGTCTTGTTTTCTTAATGGAATAGAAAGACATTTGGTTTCGAAGACATTCGTTAATTCAGGAACACGACATAGTGTATCAAACATGTCCTTGCACTATTAAAATGCATTGACATTGTAACTAGGAACACAGCTCAGTCTAATCGATCTACATTAAATTTTCAATCAAAACTATTTTTAAAACAACAAATAATTTACCCATCTGAATGAAAAAAAAAAAAAAAAAAAAACAAATATACAGTGATTGGGATTTAAGCAAAACAACAAATAATTTACCATCATTTATGTTATATTGTTTTTTCAAGTTTTAACTTTTTTCATAATTTATAATTATATTATTTCAATATTTTAAAATTATATAATTATGAATGAATATATAAATTATTGTTAAAATGTAATGATATAGAGTTCTTGCAGGGACCCAATTAATAATTATTTTGAAGTGCTCGGTTGTTGAGACCGAATGTTTATCAAGTATTAATTATAAAACGAATAATGTGTACCGTCAGGACTCGTTTAAGCACTGAAATGGAGTGGAGTGCTGCATTGTGGATGGTCTAAGCATGGATAAAAAACGATTTCTTGTTTTTTCAACTTAATAAATACACCCTTAAAATTGTAAAGTGGCAGTCCAATTAATCTTTAACTTTTACTTTTATGAGTATGTTAAGTGAAAATATGGTCACTTTGATTTGATCTCACATCAATGTCATCATATGATCATATGAGAGACTAATTTGTCTATAAAATTTAGGTCTTATTGAAAATGTAGTTAGTCGGTTATTAGGACTCTTAGTTACCTATTGCTTTAATGTACTCTTTTTCTTTCAACTTTCTCATTCCTAAGATTGTTCACAATTATCAATACAAGGTCTGTTTAAGCTTTTTCACCGTTTTATCTATGGATGCCATGTTTCTCAATAGGTCTCTTAATCCTTAGGGGACAATTTACCATAAGTAGTTCATGCACAATAGGAATTAATGACAAATTTGTCAAAGAGATAACCTAAATTTCATATGCAAATTATTTTAGTGAGCCAACATTGATATGGAACCAGCATGCAACATGATATATTCTGTCAACGTGTCACATCATTGTCTCCAACAACAAAAGTTTACTGAGAGATCATTTTAAATGATGTTCTGCGATTTCAAGAAATAATTTACCTATTCATTCCATAAGGGCAAAAGCAACTTGATAATCAATAAATCCTAAATGACTAAAATCCCCAAACAAAGCAATTTACTTGAACATGCTAGCTAGTATTTTTCCTTCAAAAGAAAAATTTATTTAGTTTAAATAATAAAATTTCAAAATGACCATTTTCTTGTTTAAACCTAAAAACATATAAAAATTACTCGAAATGTTACAAGGGTAAAATTTTGAGAGTCTTTTCTAGATGGAAAGTAAGTTGCAATCACCATGATTTGATTTTGTATAATGTTCATATATGTGCATGGTAGTATTATATGTGAAAATCGAGAATACGTTAGATTTGATCACGAAGTTCGGTCAATTGTGTCTACATCTCTGACCATGTAGTGTCTACAATGATTTTCTATTATTCTAACTTAGAGTTACAAATTACAACTTGTACTTAAATACTACGATCCAATTTACAAAATACTCTGAAGCGTAAGCAATCTGTCGCTTGTTAGTAAACTACGATGCGCTATACCCATGTTAGCTAGGCATTTATTTTAGTTTCCTTGAGGCATGAGGCTCCATTTATTTCATCTACTCTTCAAAGCTATCTGTCTCTCAAAGTTAGATGAAAGTGATTTGAATTTTTGTAATAACTAAACAAAATCATGCTCATACATCCTAGTTTATATGACAGAATGCAAAACATCAACGTGGATCTCTATCATCCTGTTATGGATTATGTTGTCTTATATGTAGCTTGTCAATTTCCTTGAATTACGTGTCGTGTTGGATGTTACAGATTTATAATAAGCTTTATTGTTAGATATACTTCTAATTAAACAATGTGTTCTAGCTATAGTCATAGGCAATGCCGATTAAGGTGTGTGATAATGCACATTGTATTTAATTTGATTAGGCTCTTATTTGTTTGATGTACCAATTAAGGTGTGATACATACATTTTTTTTTTTCAATTTATGAGGGATTTTGTTGTTGTCTCTTTGAGGTTAACGTTTTAAACCTATTTAGTTTGAGTTAATGCTGTAATAGAATATGAAAACAAATTTTTAGTTAATCTATCAAATTAATACGTATAATTAAGAGTGCATGAACATATATAGAAGTTGTATTTTGATAGTTATTATAACCTTGCTTTTCATTTTATTACTTAAAAGTCTATGAACTATAAGCCACAAGTATAACTAGTAGTTTCTTGTTTTTCTTTCACTTGTTATGTTCATTTTGTTTATATTGTTTTTTTGACACATTTTGTTTATTTTATAGAGTATCTTTTTATTCTTTTGTGACCCCAAACTTAATTTGCAAGAAAGTGACAAAGGCTTCAGAACAAAGAAAGCAAGATACTCCTTTCCTGTGAGATTTTTGGTGTTTAATTTTATTTGCTTTCTTTATGAAAAGGGTGCATGTAATTTAAAACGAAAAAAAGAAGAGATAAAGTAGAGAGAGGTATGAAAGTAACTTCAAATCAATTAATGCTATTCTCTATTAGGTTTGTGCTGGAGATCATGTGATTGCTTCAAGTTATCTACCATTCTCAACCACCAAGACTAATGAAATGAACAAAAACTGCAGGAAAAAAAGGAAGGCATTGTGCCTATATCTTGGTTTGAATTGCAGATATAAACTCAATCATAACCCACATAACACCAAAACTTTTAACTATGGAGTTGTGTGATTGCATTTGTATCTTAATAATAAATTAATAATAAATCATCAATAGGCCTATAATAAATATCAACATTAACTTGTGTAATAAATATTTGTATCTTGCAGATCAAGAAACCAAGAAGTGGAACATGGAAAACAAAATAAAATCGAAGACGGCTCATTTTTCTCAGACAAATTGGATCTCACAGTTTCCTCTCCTCTTAGAAACTAATTGTGTCCTCATTCAATCATTTATAAACATGTGAGCACATAATAAACAAGAATAAAAGAATAATTAATATTTCTTTTGTAGTGATTGAGTTCACACAAAAGTGTGAAAAGTGGATAATCTTGTATTCGAACTTCAATTCATGCATGTTATTGTCCTTAATACTCATTGTATTACAAAAAGAGTATATTATAAAATGTATTGATATTAGCAAAAGAAAATGTATTTGTCTATTTTATTATTTTAATTAAGGCTAAGTAATATTTTTGAACCTTCAATTATTTTTAGATTTTTGCCCCTCAAAATTATGTTTAGATTTTACTTTGGTCATTTAAGATTCTTCTATTTTATTTTGGTTCATTAAATGATAAATGTTATATATTTTGGCTATTTATGTTGATGTTCTGTATGAGTTCGTTAAACATGTCAAATGTTACACATGTTTAAAGTGATTTAACAAAAGAGATGTTATTTGAACAACCACTTTTTGATATAATTAGTGGGACAATCAAAATATATAAAGAAATATATGTATTGACACAAGAGTATTGCTATATACCCCGAGAGAAAGTGCCTCGAGCAGATCGCGAACAGTGCTTAACCAATAAAAATGCTTGCTGTTCGGAAATCATGGGGGTTATGGGACAGTTTTGTTTTTTTGACATACAGGGGAATCACAATCGGGATACGCTCGTGAAAATATGTCTCGCGATAATTATCTTTATCCTTGACACAAAAATCAAAACAATAAAAAAAATATATATATAATATGAATATGAAAGAGAAAATTGAGACAAAATTGTCTCAAATATCATTTCTTTTTACCAAGTGACTTGGTATATTTGTTTCTTTACGGCCAATCGTTTATTTTCTCCCTAGATTATAGATAGAGGGATTTTACTTCATTTTTTTCTTTCTTCTCCAAGTTAGATTTTAAGGCTTTCGGGTATGCATTGATATTTCACATATGAACCGCCCTTCTAAACAAAACAAGCAACTGATCCCAAATTGATTGCTAGTAAATTTATGTCACATATGACACATTTGACAAACTCAAAAAATATTCACAAAAAAGATTTAATTGTATGACTTTAAAACTTAAGGGACTAAAATACAAGGAAACAAAGTTAAGAAAGCAAGGTGAAGTTTTAAAATAATGAAGTTATTAAAGGGATAAAAAGGAACCAACCATAGATTTGTTCAAGTGGTAAGAGATTTGGACCATTTAAACATGTAATTAGAAATTTAATTTTTAACTCATGTGTATGAAAATAAAAACTTCGTATCAATATTATGATAACCCTAAAAACAAAAAGAAAAATATAGTTGAGACTTGGACAAAGCTCTCTAACATTCATTTGTCTACATTTCTCTCTTGATTTATTTTCTTACTTTTCTTTCTTTCATTTTAAACAGTATCATCTCTTCTAATTTATCCAAATTTTAACTAAAGTTATTCTATTTATTTCCATCTAAAATGGTGGAAGATTTAAATCCAATAGAGTTGAGGTGATAAGGTAAAGGCAGCCCCTACCCTAGTGACAAAACACAAAACCGTTGGAACCATAAATTCAACTTACCAATGTTAGTTGAGTGTTGACTCTCCTTTCATTTTATCTAACGTTCAATCCTACCACTCTACCACCAATTCCCTCTTCACATTTTACACAAGGAACAACCAAAAACCATAAAATATATAGAAATACTATAATAATGAAAATGATTATTAATGGAGATAAAATAAAATAAAAAAGCAAAGCGAGTTCCTTCACTTTTGTTTTTATATTCTTAAATTGTGCAGTCCCCTCACCTACGTCTCTATCCTCGTTTCTTCATTTACTTAGCTTGTAGCCACTCCCAAAACACTCTCTCCATAGTTATAGTTATGTATCTTAGACAACAACAAAACCTCAAATGACACAACCATTACTTTTGCTCCTTAAAAAACACAACACACTTCTTTCTTCACCAACGTTGTCAATGTGTGCAGAAGACATGTCTAATAATAATCCTCCTTCTTCTTCTAAAGCCAGAGACTTCTTTCCCTCTCCAGCTCTCTCTCTTAGCCTTGTAAGTCCTAACTATAACTAACTCCCTTCTTTATTTCATCTTCTTCACATTTCTTCAATAGTTTTTTATTTCACATATACATTAGGTTTTATGTTTAAATTTTGTACCTCTAGTTAAATTCTTGTTTCATGTTTTTAACTCACCAACCTAGCTATTAATATTTATTCTATATTTTATGCTTCATTTTTTTTACATGTTTCTTTGGCTAAGAGTCTCACATCGGATAGATAAAATTATTTCAAGTGAGACTTAAGTTATTAGGGTCTCTTTTATTTTGTCCACCATTATTAATAATAATTTTTCTTCCTAAGCTTTCTTTTAAAAGTTTTGAGACTTTCCATTGAATGAACTAATTTTGAGTTGGACTTTCTTCGTAGACTTAAGTTCTAACATATTTTTTTCTTTGCTATAATTAGGCAGGGATTTTTCGCCATGCTGGGGCGGCGGCAGCGGAGGGTGAAGGAGGGAGTATTAGTAACATGGAGGTGGAAGAAGGGGAGGAAGGGAGTACAGTAGGAGGTGAACGTGTGGAGGAAATTAGTAGTGAGTATTCAGGTCCAACTAAATCAAAATCAATGGATGAATTTGAAGGAGATGAAGATGAAGATGATGAAGGTGATGGTGATGGTGATGGTGATAATAAGAACAAGAAGAAGAAAAGGAAGAAATATCACAGGCACACTTCTGAACAGATCAGAGTCATGGAAGCGTGCGTATAGTATAATCCTCTATGCTCTCTTTTTTTCCCTCTATTCGTGTGCCTATTTTGTTTGGATGACAATTAATACTCTCCTCCATAATAGTACTACTACATATCACTTTAAAGAATTTTTATTTGGCTCATTTTATTTATCAATTTAAATAACAAAAATATAATAAATAATATTAATTATTTTTTATAGTTTGTCAAAAAAAGGATACTGATAATTAATAAATTTTTTAACAAGTGTGTATCATGTACTAATTTAAAAGGCAAATATCATTGAATCACCCGTGAGTGTGACTATTGAGAATTCAGTGTTATGAGTTTCTTATATTTTTTTCTTTTTTTAGTTCCTACTATATCTTAACATGCACAGTACTCTATGATCACCATAGTGTCTGTCTAGGTTCCTTAAGAGATACCTTTGATTAATATAGTTATATTTGTTTGAATAAAAGAATGACTAGTGTGATGATTATGGTTCTTATTTATGTAAGTTTTTTAAGTGCATAGGTCACTAATTTGATGTTACCAATGAAATTTCTTTTTCTTCAGTGTTATATAGTATATTGTCCATGTGATTGGCGTAGTTTATAATATATTGAACAGCTTTTGCTTTATTTATTTATTTGATATCTTATTGGTTTCAAAAATATATCACACCTACTTTTTCATTGTTAATCACGTGTAAAAATATGCTAATTCAATTGAATATAAATTAATTTAATTTATGTTGAAAATTTGGTTAACTCGTGTGATCAAATTAACCATAATCTGATTATGAATTAAATTAACGATTTAATCAACTAGGGTTTAGAAAAGTCAGTGGCAATGTATTTTTTTTATTTTTTTTGTCAAAAAAAATGTATTATTTTTTTTTGTATGGTTATGCCTTTGTACAACATTTTTCCCCACTTACCTCTTGATAAGATTGTGCTATATTTATTGAAGAGGTGTACTTGGCATTTGCATTATCAAACACCATTTGTTGGACCACTCTACATCTAAGAATTGAAGCATGTTGTGAAAAATAAATTAAATTGAATAAATAAATAAATAAAAACTTACATGAATGGTGAATGTAATATTATAGGCTTTTCAAAGAATCACCACATCCTGATGAAAAGCAGAGGCAGCAACTTAGCAAGCAATTAGGCCTTGCTCCAAGGCAAGTCAAATTTTGGTTCCAAAATCGTCGTACCCAAATCAAGGTATTATTTGGATCAACTCAAAAAAATTGTGTTATTTTTTGCATTTTAATTATTAAGTGAATTTAACGATAATATTAAGCACTACATATGTTACATTTTTCAGGCAATACAAGAGCGACATGAAAATTCATTGTTGAAATCAGAAATAGAGAAACTAAGGGAGAAAAATAAGACCCTACGAGAGACCATAAATAAGGCTTGTTGCCCCAATTGTGGGGTCCCAACTACAAATAGAGATGGTGCCATGGCTACTGAAGAACAACAACTACGTATTGAAAATGCCAAACTCAAAGCTGAGGTTAAGATTAGAAATAACTCATACTAAACATCATCACTTTTTTATTACACTATTGGAAGAAAAAAGAATATAATTGTCGGGTGTAAAACAATTTTACAATCAAGTTTAATGAGAGACTGCGGTTTTTTCATGTCTTACTATCAATTTCGAAATATCTTAAAAAATGAGGTAATATGAGAAAATAATGGATTTTTATTGGATGTCGTAAAATTATTCTACACTGACCATGCATATCCTTTAAAATTATTCCACACCGACAATGCATATCTAATTTTGTTGCACCGGTGTAATATTTTTTACAATGTCAACCAATCAGATGTTATAATGTGTATGATGTTTAAAAATAATCCAATAGCTATGATCGATCGACGATATAAAACAAAGTTATATTATCACCAATGGGCCAATCCCATTTAGTGTTTTACTATGATTCCTCACTAATTCTTTTGTATTAAGCTGGTAGCGGTTTTGGCCCCTTGTTGGTTGATCGTAACTCATATAATTTTATTTGAGTCCTAGCCTAACACTTCTTATGCGGGCGTGGAGCTCTGTTGATTAATATATTTCATTTTTTTTAGCTAGTAGTTTATCATGTCTATTATTTTTTAATGCATGTCAACTAAATCATTTTGATTATCTGTAATTAGCTAGTACTTTATCATGTCTATTAATTTTTTTTATTTTCTTACAATAAAAATTAAATTATAGATTGAAAAATGACACTCTAAATTGACACATGTGTAGGTAGAGAGGCTCAGAGCAGCGTTAGGAAAATATGCATCAGGGACAATGTCACCTTCATGTTCCACTAGCCACGACCAAGAGAATATTAAAAGCTCTTTGGATTTTTATACTGGAATTTTTGGTCTTGATGAGTCTAGGATAATGGATGTAGTAAACCAAGCAATGGAGGAGCTTATAAAGATGGCTACAATGGGTGAACCAATGTGGTTACGTAGCTTAGAGACCGGTCGTGAAATACTTAACTATGATGAATATATGAAGGAGTTTGCAGTTGAAAATTCAGATCATGGAAGACCAAAGAGATCCATTGAAGCTTCAAGAGATACTGGAGTTGTTTTTGCAGATCTTCCTCGGATTGTCCAATGTTTTCTTGATGCTGTAAGACATAAGTTAATGCTTATACATTGAATTATATATCATATCCTTGAACCATATGAAATATATGGTCTGTTCAAAAATTTGCATGCACATAAAAAAAATACTATATCTTTTTGTTTTGTAGAAGTTTAACAATATTTACTTATTGTGCTATTTTTGCAGAATCAATGGAAGGAAATGTTTCCATGTTTAATATCTAAGGCAGCAACAGTTGACACTATATGCAAAGGAGAAGGTTCTAACAAGAATGGTGCAGTGCAACTGGTAAGGGGTAAATGGTTACCACTATTTTTATGAGTACCTATCAAAAAAGACATTATAAAGTTTACAATATTCACACACTAACTATTAATTAGTTAATGAAAGATTTCATAAAACCTTAGAACTTCAGTCGTTTTCATTCACTGATTTTAACTTCAAATGTCTGAAATAAAATTTATTTCTTGCTGTAAAACTGAAAGGAACAGTTCATACATGGATTTATTGATATGGATATTTTATTTTATTATAAGTGGTCCAAACACGACAAGCAAAAGAAAATGATGGTACATTGTAATTTTAAATGATATTTCTTATATTTGAAAATTTTATTCTAATGTGGTAAATGTTTTAGTAGATAAAAAAAGATTAAGTTGATTTTGGTATAATTATATGATTTTGATTATAGTATGGTTTCTTAACACATGCATTAATCTTTCTTTTTAGTAGTGAAGGTTCTTGTCAACTTTTAAGTTCCTTTATTTATCTATTTCACAGAAATATAGATAAAGACACATAAAATATAAAAAGTTCAATGTCATTTAGACTTTAGTAACACTTGGAACTTTCCTCTCCTCCATATCTTGTCTAATTCATCTCATTGGAATCTCTCGCTCTCCATGACAAATTATGATTCCAATTTCCATGCTGCCACTTTTTCACACATTCACACTGTCAGGACTTTAGTGGTCGTCCAATCTTGATCAGATCGTCTAGAAAAAGCAGATTTAATTTATATTATATAATTTTTAAAATACCAAACTTAAATCCTAATTGTTCGATCTTAATCGAATGGTCACCGGTGTTCAATTGTGTGATTTGTTAACCACAACAAAGTGTGGTCACTCCATGACTTATAAGTGGTGTGTATTTAACCACTTTACAAGTTAGTTTTATAAAGTTGATTTAGGTCCAATCCAAAATCTAAAACCATATGCTTTGTAGCATATATCTATACCTAAGGATACAAGGATGTTCAATTTTTTCACTTTTGTTTGAAAATAGTTAATGTTGTAAAAATGTGCAATGTCTAATTAGTAGGAAAAAGCATGAAATTCTATAATGCAATTTAAATTAAAATTCTAGGATTAAATAAAGTACTTTGGATTAAATACATGATTTTTAAACAACTATACATATAAAATAAGGCAGTAAAATTTATTCCATGTACAACACTTGAAGATGGAAATAGAAACAAAGGTAGAGGAAATTCTAAGATGTGGACATATTGTACAGTTTTCAAATGATAAATACTGTAGTGGCACAGAGCATATACTACTTAACTTGGACATGAAATCACAAAACTCTTACCTCAACTTTGTATTTGGTACGTACAGATGTTTGCTGAGTTGCAAATGTTAACACCAATGGTTCCAACTAGAGAAGTGTATTTTGTCAGATACTGCAAACAGTTGAGTGGTGAAAAATGGGCTATTGTTGATGTGTCTATAGACAAAGTAGAAGAAAATATTGACAAGTCCCTAGTGAAATGCAGAAAACGCCCATCTGGTTGCATTATTGAGGATAAGTCAAATGGACATTGCAAAGTATGTATAACACTAATTCAAGTTCTAATTTCTTTCCATTTTTGTTACATAATGTATGGAGCATAATGTAAAAATAAATAAATATTATTTATATGAATGTTTATGTAGATGTTTATGCAAAATGATTTTGAATATTGATTTTTCTTTTGGCTTTAAATAGGTAGTATGGGTTGAGCATTTAGAGTGCCAAAAGAGTGTAGTTCATTCAATGTATCGCACCATTGTCAACAGTGGCCTAGCTTTTGGGGCAAGGCATTGGATTGCGACCCTTCAACTTCAATGCGAACGTCTAGTTTTCTTCATGGCAACAAACGTTCCCATGAAGGATTCAACTGGTGAGCAATGAGTTATCATAAGAAAAATGTTATTTTGTAAAATAGTACTTTATTACCAAGTAGTAAATATTGTACACTAAAATGATTGGTGATGAAAACAAAATGTTAGGTGTTGCCACATTGGCTGGAAGAAAAAGCATTTTGAAGTTGGCACAAAGAATGACATGGAGTTTCTGCCAAGCAATTAGTGCTTCAAGCTTCCATACATGGACTAAAGTTACTAGTAAAACTGGAGAAGACATAAGGATTAGTTCTAGAAAGAACTTGAATGATCCTAGTGAACCTCTTGGATTGATAGTTTGTGCAGTTTCTTCTATATGGTTGCCTATATCTCCTAATGTTTTGTTTGATTTCTTGAGGGACGAAACTCGTCGAACTGAGGTACCGAGTTTAATATAGTGATTCAATCATATTTTACCTTGTAGATAAATATTTACCTGAGATGTTTTAGGAAGTGATATAACAAATAGACATTATGGTTAATGACAGTGGGATATAATGTCTAGTGGGGGGACAGTGCAATCCATTGCAAATTTAGCCAAAGGACAAGACAGAGGCAATGCAGTAACTATACAAGTAAGTTACTCAATATTCAAAACTGAACATATTGAACAAAATGCAAGTTACATTTAAAACATTTTCTAACTTCTATGAAAAATAAGAGGTTTTTTTCTTCTCCCTTTGCAGACAATTAAATCAACAGAAAACAATATGTGGATACTGCAAGATAGCTGCACAAATTCTTATGAGTCAATGGTGGTATATGCACCTGTGGATATTACTGGTATTCAATCTGTGATGACCGGATGCGATTCGAGCAATCTTGCCATACTGCCATCAGGATTTTCAATTGTTTCTGATGGTTTGGAGTCAAGGCAAATGGTAATTACTTCGAGGCGGGAAGAGAAAAATACAGAAGGAGGATCTTTGTTTACAATAGCATTTCAAATCCTTACAAATGCTTCTCCTACAGCCAAATTAACAATGGAGTCTGTGGACTCTATGAACTCTCTTGTATCATGTACATTGAGACACATCAAAACAAGTTTAAATTGCGAAGATGGTTAGTCAAAATTAGAAAATTTCTAAGATAGATTTAAATGATTAGTAATAATAATCTTCTACTCCATCTATTTTTAGGTTAGTATTTGGTTTGTTGAAAAATAGGTAGTGCTTATTCCATAAAAAGGAAGGTTTGGAATCACCTCTTGTATATAAATATAAACTATTAATTATCATATTATTTCTTAGTTCCTTATGTGGATGATTTCTCACAAACTATATCAAATATATACAACTTCTAAAATAAAAACTGTTCTTTTTTTGAACAATTTAGTTTTGGATGAAACTCATTAACCGTTCGTGTTCAATTGATTGGTCGTTAAATATCAAATATATACAACTTTTAAAATAAAACTGATGTGTTAATTAAATAAATATGTAAATAATGAGATGTAACAACTATTTTGCTTTTTCTTAAAGAAAAACAACTATTTTCCTTTTTCTTAACAAAAAACAACCATATTCTTTTGACGTTAGATATAACAACCAATACATAAACAAATAAAGTAATATTATTATATTATAGTGAATCATTGAATAGATGTAATACATTTAATAAGAAAAATGAATTAATATGATTTTTAAGTATTCCAACCTCGTATCCTTAACATCTACTTAGGCAAAACCTCGGGTTCCAACATCATTCGTAGTACAAACAAGATGGAATCTTTAATCTTAGATAAAGTCCATCTCCAAAGAAAGGACTTTTACCTCCTCCACCGACACTCTCGGATGTGGAAAATAACATTGTTTCTTGCTCTCCAAATCACCCATATAGCCGTATGCCATATATATAACATAACATTGAAATTTACAACAAAAATTGCATAGTTTAAGGTTTAAACCAAGTACAAACATTATTCTGTAAAAAGATGTCAAATTTATTTAAGGTATGAGAACCCCATTTTATGTTCAAATTAAGACAATTCCACAAATTCACAAGCACATTAAAAAATGCGAGTTGAGTTGGATCTTGTTCTAGCTGAATGAAAGTAAGTACTAATTAGCATTGGATACGGCTTTAATTGAGAAAATTGTTTCAGCTAGCTAGGTGAAGAACCAAATCATGATTGATAGTAATCTATGGAAATCCTGACAAATTTTTAAAATGAAATCGAATCGAATCTAAATATTGTAAGAGAGAGGTTACAGAAACAAAGACAGTAAGGTATATAACATAAGAATAAGACTATGCTAAGGATTATTGATCAAAAGATGTAGTCATGGTTCAGTTGAGCACATTTAAACTATAATGACATTAACTCTGAAGAATGCTTTGCAGGAACAAATTTGTCATTGTTACAACAATATACAAGATTTATCATAATGAAAATTGTGCTAGAATAAATAAACAATTGAGTTAAGTTTAAGTGGTTATTTTAATTAAAACTAGTTGTTTTTAAGGATTAATTGAAATTAGTCGGATTTTGATCAAATTATATGTATAGATATTTGTGACGTTTAAACTCTTATCTTTTTCAATGAAAGCAACAATATTCATTGTTATAGAAAAAAATGGTTAAAGGATATAATTGAAATAACGAAAAATCTAGCCCTCTCATTCCTCTTATATATTGTTTTTTTAAAGACTCTTATATTGTTATAGATAATTAATCACTTGTCATCAGTTTCTTTCTCTTTTGTTTAAAATAAATACTTCAGGATTTAATCTCATAGAAATGAAAAATCTTTCGTTAATAAATTCAATGGTATAAATTTTATCTCGATGATGTAAAATCAGATCAATATCACAAATAACAATATCTAAACTATCAGCTATGAGCTATCATTTATAAACAAACTATAAGCTAATTTATCAATTATCCGCCCTTGTTAAAAAGTTTTTCCTTAAATGTTTGCACTGTTTAAAACATCCCTTGAGGCATGAACGATAATGGAAAATGTCTCTGAAACATGTTCTCGTTAAACATTCGAAACGACAATTAAGATATGGCGTAAAAGCACGAGCTTGAGTTACAACTAGCATAATCACCACCATCATCGCAACACATTTTTTCACTTGGCTCACTGCCATAACTCTTTAATATTGAACTTTTCTTAATCTCCACTAAAATTCTCAACTTTGTGATATTTCATATTTTGTTCAACACTCACAGAATAAGGCTTACATTTAAACCTTTATTTATAGTCACAAATTCGTAAAAAAAACTGTAAGATGTTTGGACCAATCAGCCATTCAATTCCAATGGAATGCTTTAATTGAAAATGTTAATAACGGTGAGGAAATTTCGGTTAAACTTTTGTTTTTTTCATAAAAAATTATTTCATCCAGAATCGAACTTAGATTTTTTTTTTTTTGCATAATTCATTTTTTAGAAAAACTTATTAACTGCTTGAGTTCCATTGTTAGATAAATGTTAAATATATACAACTATTAAACTAAAAACCGATGTATTAATAAGATATGTAAAAGGGAGATATAACAACAACTAATACATAAACAAATGAAGTACTATTATATACAATAATGATAACGTAATTGCTTAAAAAAAAAAGCGCAAAGTATTATTAATTTGATATGTGCTTCAACCCATTGTCTTTTTCCGAAGAAATAAAAACCATTGCCTTAAATTAATAGCTCTTGCAAGTTGCAAACAATAAATTTGAATTGAGTTAGCTTATATTATTGTATACCTCTACTACCAAATTGTTTTATAGATCGAAATACTAGAGTTTTAAATATATATGTGAGATATACCAATAACTCATAAATAAATAATTGAACTACCCCCACTATAATAATTATATAATACTAGTGTTCAGACGAGTATAAAGTGTCCGTCTATCAACTCTTTTAATCGCGTTTATGGGTATAAATTACGAACGTTTTCTTTTATGAAATTTTGATTTTAGAATCAAAGCCAATGGTGATTACTTCAAGGCAGGAAGAGAGGGAGGATGTTTGTTTACTATAGCATTCCAGATTCTTACAAGTGCTTCTCCTATAGCCAAATTACCAATGGAGCCTGTGGACTCTGTCAACTCTTGTATCATGTATATTGAGACGCATCAGATCAAATTTACATTGCGAAGATTGTTAGTCAAATCACACAATTGCTAGATAGATTTAAATTAGTAGTAATACTAATCTTCTGCTTTCTATCTCTTTTTAGGTTAGTATTCGGTTTGGCAGAAAATAGCTATGGGTTTTCCTCTTGGTCTTGTTCATTATTCCATTAGAAAGGAGGGTTTGGACAATCTGTATCTGCCTGCAACTCCATAGGTTGAAAGAGAGACAAAAAAACTTTAGAATCATCTCTTGTATATAATTATCATATCATTTGTTAGTTACTTATGTGGATGATTTATTCGCGCTTTATGGCTTTTGACGTCGATTTGTTAGTTCCTTATCATATCATTTGTTAGTTCATAATATTGGTTCTACAAAAATTAAGATGCCTTCAAAATTTTCCAAGTACGGAATTAAACCAAACCAGCAACATGCACATACCATTAATTCGCACATAGCAGAAGCTCACAAACCATAGAACAGAATAGTGCAGATATGAAGTTATGCAGTAAAACATAACCTAGAAAATGTAGTGTAATATTGTGCAGAAATGCAGAATTGCTATTAACAATATGTAGCAACAGAAACAGTGACCAAGGTTGCATATGACATGAATGTTGAATGAAAGAAAAAAGAATCGAAGACACTGCATTAAAAGCACACAATTATGCAGAAAAAGCTAGCAGTGCAGTAAAATAAGTAGCAGAGAAATTAACAAGAAAGAGGAGAACAAATGACAAAATTTATGAGGTTCAGTCAATGTGACCAACTCCTTGCGAGGATCTAGTTACAAATAAATAACCCCTTGGTTCTTGCCCCATTCCAAGTTCAAGGAATCAAGATGAACAAGAACAAAGACCATATTTTCCCTTAAACTTTGGATGTGGTTTCAGAATAATTCCAAACACACTATTAGTCATAGTAAAAGCGAGGTTGAGAAGTGAAAGACTCACTAACAATCAATCATATCTCCTAAGCTCGAGATAGAAACAAAAAGCCGAAGAAAATGAACATGCCCAAGACTGATATAGAGCATCCATCACAAATCTCTGCTTTGACTCCAAATTAGAGGAGATCAAGAGACGATCAAACCAATCACATACTGCACTTTTACTTGTATAATTACACTCCATAGATATTTATGATGTCTAGGCAATTCTTGAACCTTGATCTAGAATAGGAAGTGACTTAATGAATGTGTGTGAAGGATTGTCTTCCAATGCAGTCTTCTCAATCCTAACTTATTTAGGGTTAATCATCTACTAAAAACAATAGTCAAGACTCAAGACTCATGTGAAGTTACTTCACCCACAAGTTATGATACAGCACTGCTGATTTGTCATCTTTTTAGATAATTGTGCTTTGCAGTTCACTTTTATGTGGAAAGAAAAGTATTCTAGCATAGCAGCTCAAATTCTAAACATGCAATACTAAACACTGCCAGGTTGATCAGTAATAATCAAGTTTCAAAGATAGAACCTATTCTAACAAAAATCTAGATGTAGAAACTAGATCGTTCCAGCTTAATAAAATAACCATTTCACTAAACAAAAAGCTTCAGCACAACAAAACAGTCAGAGAACATTGAAGAATCCTAGTTATGCTTGTCACTTTTCTTTTTGGAACCCAGCACGGTTAGAACAATTCTTCCACAAATTGGTTTAAAAAAACCCATCAAACGTTATTTTAGTAAAATATAGATGTTTGATTACTTCAAAGCAAATTTATTTGACATTTGAGTCTCAGTTTAATGGTAATAGAACATAGTTTTTTCATGAGATAGTTCTAACTTAGAGTAAAAACACTCACGTACATACATAAATCATTTTCCTTTAAAGTCAATTTTGGTCAAATTAATCACAAAATCTAAATTAATTCAAAATCACATTTGTAAAACACTCACCCAAACGCACAATCAACACCCAACCTACAGCTACGAATTCGGGTTCCCTACAATCAGAGTATCTAAATCCTGCCGTGTGATGTAGAATGGACAATGAAGAGCACTCCTCTTTGGAGAAGGATACTCCTACTCCCGGTGATTGATGGCGTATCAGGTGTCCGACATGACCCGATCACAAGTAATTACATTGAATTATGTCATTTTCTCAAATAACTATTGGTGTCAATGTCTTGCTTCATAGTATTAAAAACCTATTAAAACAATATACTTTTGAGCAACCTAATCCAACATTTCATCAAACACATATCCATTACACTAAACAATAAAATTGTCAAGATAATTACACAACCATTGCAACTTCACAATTGAGTTTTTATCATAAACCACATCCAACATTTCAACAAACACCACAAATGCAACATTAATCAAATAATAATTTTTCACAATAACAATAACAACATCAATTTCTCAATTCCAATTTCATCATATTAGTACAAAACATAAAAACAGAACAAATTAAAGAGTAAGAGACAGCAAAACTAAGCCTGAGTCTGAGGCTGTTCTTCTTGCTCCGACTGAAGCGGAATGTCGAGATCACCGGAAGAATTATTAGCCTTACCAGAATTCCTAGGAGGAACAGGAACAGCAAGAAAATTCTTATTCTTACTAATAGGTTTAATTTTACAAAGCTGAACAAAATCACCAACTTTGAAAACGTTTTCAGGATCATGAGCTTGATACTTCTTCTTCATCCTAATACGTCTCTTGTATTTGGGATGAGGTGCTAAACGAGTAACTTCCACCGACACTGTTTTGTCGTTGGTGGTGCGCACAACTTTTCCTTCCATTGTTTTCGTCGCTTTGATTGATGGAAGGAATTGGGTTTGAGATAGAGAGAGTGTGGATGTGGGCTTTGAGAGACGAGTGAAGGCGACGCCATTGTTGCCGTTGAGGAATGGCGTTGAGAGCGTGCTGGGAAGTTGCAGAAGCCACATTGTGTTGTGAAGAGATAAGAAGAAGATAAAACTAAATCTTTTATAGTGATTGATCCTCTTTTATTTTATTTTATGTCCATCTTAATAAGTTGCACCATAATTTGTTAGTCAATTTTACCCTCCAATCATTATTAAAATAACAAGTTGATTTAATAAATTATATAACTTATTCTTTTAAAAATATGAAGACAAAGAGATAACAAGGTGGAAGAGTGTTCATAATTGGTTGAAGCCCACAAATATCTACGAAGAACTTTTGTTGCCCTATAAGAAGGTGATATTTGGATTATTTGTGTCGCATATAGGTCAACCTTTAGGGTGTCGTGCATTTGTCGAGTCCACCGGTGTTTTGGGGGTTGACATTTTGTATATTTTATATTAATATTTATCTTATTTTTATGTCTTGAAATACATTTTAATTATATGTATAACTTGTATATTTGTTGTGTTTGGGAGTTGACCCTTTTTCCGTATTTGAAAATCAGATAATGATAGCGACTTACAGTTAGATGCTCCAAAATATTTAGACCTTTGGTGCGTCTTCGTGAGATTTCTCACAAGCATCCAAAGTCATGATCAGCTAGGAAGTGTCCTTGGGTAGTGAAAGGCCGAAAGTCTTTGTTGTTAGGAACTTTATATTTTAATACAAAACAACTATGATTTATTATCTGAAAGTTCAAAGAGAAACTTATTATTATTTTATTTTATTTTTTTAAAAAAATGCACCATTTTCGCTAAGAAAAAATTAAGTCAATGTCTCAAATTTTTGGGTCGTTACACATTGCAACGGTAGTTAATTGCCGGCGTTTTTTCCAACGGTAGTTAACAACCGTTGGGGTAAAAACGTCATTTACTTGTGTCAATAGGAAGTATTTATTGTCAAAAAAACAATTTTCTAGTTGCAATGCCACTTGTCTTGACTTTTCACCCCATTTTTTCTTGATATTGTCTCTAACTTCCATCACTTGATCCTTCATCATAACCGGATCAACTGTATTAATTTCTTTCACATTCTTCATATCCTCTTGTTCATAACCTAAGAAAAAGAAAAACAAACAACAAATAGTAAAATGCAAATAAAAATAATTAAAATCACTAAATTATTAAACTAAATAAGGCATTTCTAGGTGTATCATCCATGCCTAGGCAGGCCAAGATACCTAAAAACACCCACTCGACCTTTCATTCAAGAAATGGTGCATGTATAATATTTTTATATGTTATTATCCATTTGGGTTAACCTGGTTGTACGGACATAGAACATTGAAGTGTGTTACTTTCAAGGCCTCAAGTTTGATTCTCCTTAGTGTCAATTTCAATGAGATTATAAGTATTATAAAAAAGAGTTAAACCGTCAAGTTGGTTATATTTAACTATTTACTTTCTTCAAAAAAAAAAAGAAACTATTTACTGTCAATTAGATCTTCATATTTAACCATTAACTATCAATTTAGTTTTCCCTAAAAAAAAAAACATTATAAACTCACACACAAATGGAGGTACCGGGGTTCGAACCCCGGTCATGAGGTCCAATCTAACAATTTCGACATTTTATCAGTTGAGTTAGGACTTCTAGATTTTCTTAACGTTACTATCGAAAGACTAATATGAGTAAAATTTTATAAAATCAAGGACCATTATTTATAATATCATAACCTATTTGAGAACGTCCTACAAAATCACCGACGATGTTTACTCATTTTTAAACCATAAGCTTTATATTTGATAATGAGCTTTATTATTATTTTATATTTTTCTTAGGGAACAAGCTTTATTATTATTATTTTGAATAATAGCAAAGAAATATATTGAATATTTTTATATAAATTTTCATAATAATATTATAATAGTGTTACAGATACCTTTTAATTTCCTTCAAAAAAAAAAAGATACCTTTTAATTTTATACAAAGAGAGTCCTTTAAAAAAAACATTATACAAAGAGACTATATATAATTTTCATATATACCACGAATCTTTCAGAAAATATATATATATATATATATACCACGAATGGTATTCACCAAAAAAAGATATATATAAACCAGAAATGGTTCATAAAACAAAATAAAAAGGAATGAATTATTAGTAGGCAAATTCTATGGTACACTCACAAATTTGAGTGTATTGGTACACCAAATCAATAAATTAATAGTTAAATGTGTTATTTTTTGAAGAGAAAAATTATTTTCTATCACCTATAATTAAATCTTATTTACCAAAAATGAAAACAAAATAAAATTTAATTTTTATGAACTTTTAGTACTCATAATAGAGAATTTTGATTATGTTTTACAATAAAATGTAAAAAAAATTAGTATGATTTTTATAAACAACTAGAAACTGGACCTGTGCCCGCACGGGTTTATTGCTAAAGAAATGACATACGAATAATAAAATGTAATATATAATTGGTAACGGTGAAAAAATAACAGATGATAAATCAGAATAGACAAAATAAAACGCTCCATAAAATGTATAAAATCTGAAAAATATTATAAAAGAAAATTCGGTAAGAGAATATGAAATTTTTAGTAAATTGGCATGTTGTTTCATCGCAGATTGCGAAATACTTCATCATATACGACGTTAGAAGTCACATTGGTATCTTCACCATCTTCATCCGTGATCAATATCTTTAGTCCTTCTCTGGATGTAATTCTTGAAACAGCAACATACAACTGTCTGTGAAAAATTACAGGTGTTGGTAGATATACACCAACATGTTTAAGCGACTGTCTTTGACTTTTGTTAATTGTCATTGCAAATGATACAGACAAAGGGAATTGTCTTCGTTGAAACTTAAAGGGAATCCTGACATCTGAAGGCGATATAGATAACCTGGATACAAAAACCTGTTCACCAACATTACTTCCGAAAATGACCCTCCCCTCAATGACGTATCTTCCCATCCTAGTGATAACCAATATGGTTCCATTCCATATCGTGTATCTATATTTCTCAACAACATAACTGGCACACCAACCTTTAACCTTAATTTGTGATTAGAAAGTCCAGAAGCAGTGATGGTGTTGAGGAATTCAGGTGTATGAACATTGTCAATATGATCATCGTTTAAGTTACGATGAATAGGTGAATCATAACTCAAATAAACCTTCTCCTCGTCTGGAACCATGTCCAACATATAGTCGTTGATCTTCTCGACTATGGAATTTTTTGTTGTCAATATAGCTCTATTTTGAAGGTAACCTATGTCACTCATGCTCTCCAAGATGTTAGGATACATGCTTTCAACAATAGCAGCAAGAGGATCTCTTGCGCTTTCTATGAGCAAATATGACGGAATAGCAATGGTCTTGTCCACTTCATTGTCTTCCCCTATTCGTCCATCGCCTATACTTAAAACCCATTCTGAAAATTGTCTTTTTTCCTCCATGTCTACTACTGACGCACCAGACAAAAGCCTCATGTTCTTAGTCAAGGTAAGAACCTCACAATAATTCCATAGTTTTGAAGAATTGATAATAGCATGAACGATTTATGGTCTTGTGCTTTTAGGAATTACAGGTACAAAGGGATGTATTTGTTTCTCTTGTCCACCTCCTTCATAACGTCTCTGAAAGAACGATCAAGTGCTTCAAAGTAAAATTTGTGCATCATCAGAGCCTCGTCCCATATTACTAATCTTGCTTGGACTACCAACTGAGCCAACGGGGTATTAGGTTTGACATTACACGTGGAACATTCATCGATAATAAAGGGAAGGCCAAATCTCGAATGTGCGGTTCTACCTCCTGGTATTAATAATGCAGCTATACCACTCGAAGCAACTGTTAAAACTATTTCCCCTCTTGACCGTATCGCTGCCGACAATTCAGGTGTATGATCAAAAAGTTACCAGTTAAGCAGTGGTATGAGAGGAAAGTTGTAAGGTCACGTCGCTCCATTTGCAAACCTCTAAATATCAATAGATATGATTCTTGTGATGTGTGTGAAATTTACCACGGGTTAAGGTTTTTTTTAGAGAAACACAGTTTAGGGTTTGGTATATATAGCCAAGTTATCATGGAAATTAGGGTATCATATAAGTCTACAAAATATTGTCAAAAAAAAAGAAAGATGCATTTTTTTAGTATCAAAGAAGTGTATAAAAAAAAGGCAAGAGGATAGGAACGATGCATTTTTTTAGTATTAAATAATTGTACAAAATACTTTGTCAAAAAAAAGTGTAGAACACAAAATAAGAAAATTAGTTAAAAAAAACTAAGATTAATAAGAAGAAAAGAAAAAAAAAATGTAGAAGTCTATCGATATGTTTAGCCTTTTTTTTTTGCTATTTATGAATGGATTTGTTTAGGCTTTTTTTTTGCTATTAATAAAAACATATTTGATGCATTTTGAGAGGCAAAATTTTAAGATAGATTTGTTGCAAACCTAAAAAGCATTATGGAGGAAAAAATTAGGGGTTAAGGTTTTTTTTAGAGAAACACAGTTTAGGGTTTGGTATATATGGCCAAGTTATCATAGAAATTATGGTATTATATAAGTCTACAAAATATTGTAAAAAAAAAAAAAAAAGATGCATTTTTTTAGTATGAAAGAAGTGTACAAAAAAAGAGGCAAGAGGATAGGAACAATGCATTTTTTTTTTAGTATTAAATAATTGTACAAAATATTTTGTCAAAAAAAAAATGTAGAACACAAAATAAGAAAATTAGTTGAAAAAAAAACTAAGATTAATAAGAAGAAAAGAAAAGAATATATATATATATAAGTCGATATAGGGAAAAAATTAGGGGTTAAGGTTTTTTTTAGAGAAACACGGTTTAGGGTTTAGTATATATAGTCAAGTTATGATGGAAATTAGGGTATTATATAAGTCTACAAAATATTGTCAAAAAAAAAAAGATGCATTTTTTTGGTATCAAAGAAGTGTATAAAAAAAAGGAAGAGGATAGGAACGATGCATTTTTTTAGTATTAAATAATTGTACAAAGTATTTTGTCAAAAAAAAAAGTGTAGAACACAAAATAAGAAAATTAGTTGAAAAAAAAACTAAAATTAATAAGAAGAAAAGAAAAAAAAAATATGTAGAAGTCTATCGATATGGTTAGCCTTTTTTTTTATTTTTTATTTTTGCTATTTATGAATGGATTTGTTTAGGTTTTTTTTATTTTTGCTATTAATAAAAACATATTTGATGCATTTTGAGAGGCAAAATTTTAGGATAGATTTGTTACAAACCTAAAAAGCATTATGGAGGGAAAAAATTAGGGTTAGACTTAACAAAATTAATAAATAAGGATTAGGGCAACAGGGTTAGGTTTAGTAATAAGAGATGAAATGATATTTTTACTTATGAAATGACATTTTCTGAAATATAAATATCAACAAGTAGCTCGTTTTTCCATAAAAATAATAGTTAATTTAATGATTTTTGAAGTAGAAGTATCAGTACACCTTAATTTGCGGGTGTACCGTAGAGGTTCCCTTATTAGTATACTTTTTTTGAGAAAACGAATTAATTGGTATTAAATCTGTTATTATTATACAATAAAAATTGAATAGAATTAATTGCAAATTATTTTGGGAGAGAATATATAAATATCGTTCCTCTTCTAATTCTTTCCAAAATTGCACCTTTCTCTATTCCTTCCGGTCCATGATTCAGGTTTTTAATCGCTCTTCCATTCTTGTCGCTTTCAAACCGATAAAAACCCTAGCTAATTAGCTTTCTACTTATTGGCTTTCTACTTTTCTTCTTCATATCCTCAAAAGGCAGAAAAAGCTTTGTTTCTTCATCATTGTAAGCTGTAACCCTAGCTAATTAGCTTTCTACTTTGCTTCTTCGTATCCTCAAAAATAAAAATAAAAACATTTGTTTCTTCATCATTGTAAGCTGTAACCCTAGTTAATTAGCTCTTTCTGTCATCGTTCTTTTTGTTTGTTTTTCTAATTCCTTTTTTTTTTTTAATTTGTTCTCAGGTCCATGGATAAAGATCATAAGCATGGTTATGAGAAAACCTATGAAGATTCGGAAAATAGGATGAAAAGGTCTTCTTGTTCACTATCAAGTGATGAAGATGATGCTAAGGATGAGGTTTCTGTTCAAGAATCTACACATCAGTGCAATGTTTGTGGAAAAACTTTTAGCAATGGAAAAGCATTGGGTGGTCACAGGAGATCTCACTTTCTTAAGAAGAAACTTAATCATCGTTCACAAAAGGTAAAAATCCCTTTCTCAATACAAAGTAATAATAGGGCTAATTTTGATAAAGATCGTAAGCATGGTTTTGAGAACACCTGTGAAGAGTCGGAAAAGAGGATAAAGAGGTCTTCTTGTTCTCTATCAAGTGATGAACATGATGCTAAGGATGAGGTTTCTATTCCGGAACACGAGTGCAATATTTGTGGAAAAACTTTTAGCAACGGAAAAGCATTAGGTGGTCACCGAAGATCTCACTTTCTTAAGCAGAAACTTCATCATGATTCACAAAAGGTGGAAACCCCTTTCTCAATACAAGGAAATAATAATATGGCTAGTTTTGATAAAGATCATAAGCATGATTCTGAGGATACCTATGAAGAGTCGGAAAAGAGGATGAAAAGGTCAGCTTATTATCTATCAAGTGATGAAGATGATGCTAAGAATGAGGTTTTTGTTCAAGAATCTACACATCAGTGCAATGTTTGTGGAAAAACTTTTAGCAATGGAAAAGCATTGGGTGGTCACCGGAGATCTCACTTTCTTCGGAAGAAACTCAATCATCATCCACAAAAGGTGAAAACCTCTTTCTCAATACAAGGTAGTAATAATAGGGCTAGTTTTGATGATTATGATAATGAAGAAGAAATTGGTGGCATAAAGAAACCAACTTGCTCTCTTTGCAAGAAGAAGTTTCCAACCAAGAATGCTTTGTATGGTCACATGAGGTCTCACAAGAATAGAGATTTTAAAGGACTTAATCCTCCCACTGAATATCATAAAGAAGATCAAGATGATGGTGATTTATCTTTGCCAAAATGGCAGAAGAGAGATAGAAGAGGTCGAAAGTGTATTGGTAGTGTTGAGGCGGCTGCAAATCTTTTGCACCTTCGTTATGACAAGAACTTTTGTGTTGGTGAATCATCATCAAATGGGAATGGCAAGAATGAGCTTGATGGTGATAGAAACAGTGGTGATAAACAGCTAGAGAAAGGAAAAGGTTTATTTGATTTGAATGAGTCGTATGTTATAGAGGACTAAGCAAGTTGTAGTTAAGGGATTCGTTTGGATTGACTTATTTTAGAGTTTATGCAAAGCAGCTTATGCAAATAAGTAAGCATTGATGTATTATTTATAAGTTTGTTAAGGTAGTTTATGAAAAAACAATTTATGAATATACAATTTTCGTTAGTAAGATCTTATGAATTAACATAAAAGCTTAATTATTTTTCTACCAAAAAAAAAAGCTTAATTATTTGCATAAGCTCTTTTTCATAAGCTCAAAATAAGCTCAATCCAAACAGGTCATGCAATATGCATGCTTTCTGCTTTTTATTATATTATTATCAATTTTAATTTTTACATTTTTCCAATTTTTGATATTTTATTTAGATGCTTAAATTTCTTTTCTGTGCATGCAATTATCTTCTTTTACCTTATTCTAGATTTTACCCGTGGTGATTTCCTTAGAAATAGAGTAAGTATTATTCATCGAGGTTTTTAGAAGGATTATGGTTGGTCTTCTTGAGTATATGTTTCATTGATTCCTTATGACTTTAGTCTTTGTAACTTTTGTTTTTCATCTCCACATTTTTTTCGGTCTTCACTATGGTTTTGTCCCTTGGTATTTGTAACTTTTGCTTTATTATTATTTTATATTTTTCTTTCAAAACAATAGTATATTGTGCAATGCATTGTATGTAGAATGATGACCGTATATATCACTGTTATGCTGCTTAGTAGTGATAATGGGGATGGCCTCCGATTCTGGCTCGGTGATGTACACGGTGGGTTCACTATTTTTGCAGCCTATCACTTGTTATGCAGTCCCAATTATGATGATTTTCATGATTTGAGGAATAAAATTTGGAAAATTCAGGTGCAAGAAAAATTAAATTCTCTTTATGGATTGTTTAAATGGTAATCTTTGGTTTGTATATTGTGAAAATGAAGTGGAAACTATCTTACATCCCCTACGTGATTATCCAAAATCAATGGTTTTATGGATGAATGTTGTGCTTTTAGAAGATAGATTTTGGTTTTTCAATGCAGAGTTTTTAAGGTGGATGAAGATTAATTGACAAATTTAGTTTCTTCTACTCATTGGAAAAATAAGAATTTACGGGTGTGTTTGGTTTGCAAAACAGTAAGTACTTGACAGAACAGTACAAGACATAACAGCACAACACAACGCAAAACAGTACATGACAAATTTTAATAGCATTGAATAATTATTTTTGTTTTATGTGATGTTTAAAGGACGAAATGTTATTTTTGTATTATAGACAATTTGTATTTAGGACAAAAAGTTGTGATGTGGTTTGGTGAGGGACAAAAAAGCCTCTGTATCTTGGCTTGTGCAGCAGGTTGTTACTAATCTATAACTATATATCTATAAAAAAAAAATTTTTGAGCAAACTATATATCCTATATATAAAGGCGATACCTATTTTTGGTGTGGCCTATTTTTGTTCCATATTTACGTTTCCATTTAATTACACTCACACACATGCAAAGAAAAAACTTATCAGCGGTTACTTCCTTAAAAAAAATAAAAAAAAAGACTTAACAGCGGTTACTATTACATAACTGCACTATGTAATAAGGGATGAATGGTGGGGAAACAATTGATAACTATATGGAGGAAAAAAACTGAAGAAACGAAATAGGGGGAAGAAAGAAGGAAATGTGACATATAAATTGAGGGGGAAATGGTAGATGGATAAAGCCATTCACTCTCTCTAAAAAAAATGATCTTTTGTTGATTTATTCAATTGTCAAAGAATTCTTATCGATATGTTTTGTTACTTTTCAATTTTTGTTTTATTGTTTTAGCTTTTTTGTTTTGGGAGTTTGATTTTATTGGCAAGTGTTTGTTTCTAATATTCTAGGCTTCTGAAAGTTAAAGAAATTGTTTTTTGAACGGCAAATTGCTAAAAGAGATTAATTGTGTATTTGGAATCACATTAGAAAGTTTTATATAAAGGTTTAATACTATAATTTTCTCTTTTTTTTTATATATCTTTTTCATTGTGAGCATCTCGGAGGGTATGAAGATTATCGTTCCGACAGGGAGTTGGTTAATTTGATTAACTTTAGATGATGATTAGAAGGAGAAATTAGTTGAAAATGTTTGATTTTGACGGAAGAAAATAATAATAAAAAGAGTCTTGGGATTTATTGGTCCATCCTAATGACAAGTCCTTCGCAAATAACCCCTAAACCGTTAATTTTATATTGGTCCCACTTTCTAAAGGCAAGTTTCTCTTTAGCCTATCACATCTCTTTTCGGTCTCAGTGAATGTGTTCCTCTAAAATCACGCATATTCTCATGGTTGATTGTTATTAGAATCCTTGAAGCTCGAAACTTTATATGTCTCAAGGTTTGCTAGACTATTCTCATCTTTCGCAATCCTTGTCTAATTTCAATTGTTCCAATATCAAAACTTATTCTTTCGATCTTTCGTTTTGATATTTGTGATGATGAATGAACAAATACTAACTCCTCCGCGTTCGCTGAACAAATACTAACTCCTTCGTGTTCGCTTCACAAGTTTGATATTTGTTAATTCATTATAAGATCGGTGAAATTAGATTGGAAAGTGAGATTATATAAAATTAGGGTTTATGGTTTGGTTTGATTAAGATTATGTCATTAAGACTTATCCAACAATCTCAAAATAAGAAGAGTCTACTCACTCATGATCATAATAGACATAGAGAAGAAGGAGAAGAACAAAAAATAAAAAGAAAGTAAAAAGAAAGAACTTTTATTAAAAAAGACAATTGTCACTATTGAATTCCAAAAACAAAAAATGAATTATTGTGATAGCTAGCTACTATCAACTTAATTTGCCTAAGGATCATACTAGGATGTAGACATATCTTAGGTATTTATATTTATTGTGCACACACAAAACAAGACCAACCAAACGAAGCCATTTAGAGGTTGCAAATCAGCTTCTTCGGTGAGTGAGTGAGTGCTCTTCTGTCACTGTATACCCACCAATGGCAACTCTTGGTGCTGTCAAATTCCTGCCCTGTCTCCTTATGATATGGCTCATCAACTTTCTACCTCTATGCCAAGGTTTTTTCCCCTCTAACTATATTTGATGTATTATTAATCTATGTCTCACATTATTAAGGTTTTTTGACTGTGTAATGTATCTATATGAGATCTTTGTTCTTTGAAGTATCTTTTGGAACTTGAAAATGTAATACATGTGGTACAAATCTATGGAGTTCCACTTCAAGAGCTACATGAGAAAGACAAGAATCATGATTAAATCAATGATTAACTCTAAGACAAAAAATCAATTTGCTAATTTTAGAAACAAAGTCATTTTTCCTATGATGATATGTGTATGTCAACTAAAAAAGGAAACTGTTCTCTTTTAAAAAAAATTGAGGAAATTAAAGAAAAAATATTATAAATAATGGCGACACTAACAATTATTTTACAACTTTTTTCAGTAGATTTTTAAACTCATCTTTTAAAGTTACAAAGTCAAACTTTTATCATTGAACAATTTCTCTTTACTCATATTTCTTGTTTTTGTTTTGGCAAACAAATTTTGTTGTTCTCTAACTCTAGGGTTAAAATAAGACTGAAATTTAACTACAAGATTTGATTGCAGGTAAACAAAACTTGAACAATGGATATAAGTACCCTTTCATAAGAAAAGCAAGTTCATTCTCATCTCCACCATCAATTTCAACCACCAACACAAATGATGGTTATGACTACATAATAGTAGGTGGTGGAACAGCAGGGTGCCCTTTAGCTGCAACCCTCTCACAAAACTTCAATGTTTTGTTGCTTGAAAGAGGAGGAGTACCTTTCACAAACCCCAATGTGTCATTTCTTGACAACTTTCACATTACTTTGGCAGATATTTCACCAACTTCAGCTTCACAGTTCTTCTTGTCAACAGATGGAGTGTTCAATGCAAGAGCAAGGGTTTTGGGTGGCGGTAGCTCCATCAATGCTGGCTTCTATACTAGAGCAAGCTCAAGGTATAGTAAGCATTAAACTAAACGGTGTTCATACTATATATCATTACTCATACTATTAAAAAAGTTTAATTAGTACTAAAATTTAGAAAGAAAAAATATGAAATTTTCTTTAAATGCATCACTAAATTTAACTCAAACTATGAAATTTTAGCCAATAAACTACTTAAAAAAAAATGATCTAAATTTCTCAACAAAAAAGTTGTTTTAAATTGAAAACAGTTTTTATTATAAATGTGTTTGTCTCCTTTCAACCATCAAGTATCGAGCACTGACATTTTTTAAGCTTATGGGTGCTTTTTTGCGGACATCATTTTACTCAAAATCTCAAATAGATATTGTCGTAAAGAGTTATTATTATGACATTTTGTGTTTTCTGCTTATTGTGACATTTTGTTTTTCATAGAGTTATTGCTACATTGATTTTTCCTTAAAAAAAAAATTGTTACATTGATTTTCTCTCGTATCATTAGTATTATCATTGGTTTTTTGTTGTTTAAAGTGTTTCTATTTTTGGTTTGGGTATAGGAAAAAAATGTTAGATTTTTACAACATGATAAATCAATATTCTAATTTTGGTTGGGAGATATGTTTACATTCAATGTTTGATGATGTTTTGAATATGATTACCTCTAATTAATTTATAAACATTATAAAAAAATAATTTTGTAAAACAAAGTCTAATGCACATAGTGGGTGAGTTTGGAGACATTTAAGGTCGTATTTGAGATAGGACGAAGAGGGCGACAATCCTATAACCAAAAAGTAAGTCTAAAATTTAGGTTCATAATATAAAATTAGGGGTCTATTAAGTAAAAAAAATAGTTTAAGACTTAGTTCTTGCATATTTAGAATTTAGATGTTGCTACAAGAAGTTCAAATCCCTAATATGGAACAACAACAATGTATGTACAACAATATAAAGGCACATGAAAGAGACACAAAGTTGCAACTGTATCTTAAAAGAAAGAAGAAAGAGGGTTTTAGCGCTAGCTTCATTCGCCAGCGGGATTCATGTTCTATTATTTGATTCGCTTTGTTTTGTTATTTTATCGTATAATGTTGCTGCAAAAACATGTATTTGGTTTTTTTGGTTACTAAAAAAAAAACATGTATCTGGTAGTGAAAAAAGGAAGAAAAAATGAGCAACAAAATCACAAAAGGGAAAAATATATAAGTTTGTTTGTAAACGAGTAAAAGACTCTTCGAATGTTGAACAATTTAATGAAAATTTGAATGTTGACAATCTCATAAATGACAATGAAGATGCTCTTGTTGCATCAAATGTTGATGTAGGCATCGATGACCACTTCATCCCTTCGTTAAATATCTATATCTATGATCCTAGAAATTGAGGTATTCTTCATGCTAAAACTATATACATTTTAATTAAAAAAGGATATATTAAGGAATTGAATATCACATTTTCTAACATAATAAAAACTAGGGTTAAAATATGTTTTTGGTTCCTATAAATATGTCAACTCTTCGTTTTAGTCACTATAAAAAATTTCTTCAACTTTTAGTATTCCAAATTTTTTTCATCTTCACTTTTGGTCCCTCCTTTAAAGTAAACTAATACGTGGAATTTATATTTTTTAATAAAATTTTGGAGAAAATTTATAGAATTATAAGAATCTCTCCCAAAAAAATTAGAACTTTTTAACAAAACATGAATTAAATATGAACTTTTATATTTTTGGCGCTTAAAAATTCATATTTAATTTATTTTTGTTAAAATATTCTATTTATTTTTTTGGAGTGATTTTTGCAATATTCTATATATTTCTGCACAATTTCATTAAAAAAAAATACAAAAATTGACTTAAAAATAGAGACAAAAAGTGATTGAAAATTTGACATGGATTAAGGTGAAGTAGTTGTTGTCAGGGGGCCTATCAAATTTTATATTGATACCTTACCTTTTACTTATGACAGCATCTATTTTTATAAAGTTCTCACTTAATCAATTAAATGATACTCGTGGTCCTTCTTGACCCTATCTAGGACCCATTTGTTTAACTTAGGGCTTACAAAGGTGATATATTATTGAGTTTATAGTAGCAATGTGTTTATATGAATTTCTCTCATAGATTAATGTGTTTATAACTCATTTATTATATATTTTTTTCCATAAAATTTGTTTTTCATATAAAATGCAGATGGGGTGGGATACAAAGCTAGTAAATAAGTCATATCCTTGGGTTGAGAAGCAGATTGTTCATCGTCCAACATTTTCACATTGGCAGAGAGCATTTAGGGAGGGTCTTCTAGATGCTGGTGTGTCACCTTTTAATGGATTCACCTATGAACACAAATATGGAACCAAAGTTGGTGGAACCATTTTTGATCGATTTGGTCGCCGCCACACTGCTGCTGAATTGCTTTCTTCTGGAAATCTTAACAAACTCACTGTTTTGATCTATGCCAGTATCCAAAAAATTGTATTTGATACAACAGGTAGACACATATATAACATATCTTAGAATTTGGATTAAAAATAACTCAATCTTAAAAATTAAAAAAATCGGTCCATTCACGTGTTAGAATAGACATCTAAAGTGTGAGTTAGATGGTCTAACTCAACTTACAAAACCGTCTTATAAATTGTACTTAGTTGAAAATTAAGATGTTCATACATTTAAAAATGGTTTACAATCACATGATGACTGAAAATGGGTAATGCTAAATATTGTTGCAGGAAAAAGACCAAAAGCAATAGGAGTAATTTTCAAGGATGAAAATGGGAAACAGCATAAGGCAGTTCTAGGAAATGATAGGGAGAGTGAAGTGATTGTGTCAAGTGGGGCAATTGGGACACCTCAAATGCTATTACTCAGTGGAATTGGCCCAAAAGCAGAACTTGAAAATTCCTGTGGTACTTGACAACAGATTTGTTGGGAAGGGTATGGCTGATAACCCTATGAACACAATTTTTGTTCCTCTAAAGAAATCAGTTAAGCAGTCATTGATAGAACCAGTTGGTATTACCAATAAGGGTGTGTATATTGAAGCTAGCTGTGGATTTGGACAGACCAATGACATCATTCATTGCCACCATGGTTTGCTATCTGCTGAGGTATGTCTTCACTCATTACCTAATTTGAGTTGTGTTATTTTGACACACAAAAATGTCATTAAATTTCGACAACAAATTAGACGGTTAACATAGTTCAAATATGCGGCTAATCAAGTTTAGTAGATGGTTAATGAATATTACAAGATGTCGCAACTCATTAACCATTTACGAGCACGATCTACAAGGTGTGCAACGTTTATATGTGATTGGACGCCCTCATCGTTTGAGCTAGTTTTAAGGAGTCAGATTTAAACTCGTTTAGCGTTGAATAGTAAAATAGAAACTAACAAGTAATATGCATAGAAGTAATTTTTCCTTTCATGATAAACCAGATTGGGAAGCTCTCAACAATCCCACCTAAACAAAGATCAGTAAAATCCATTAAAGCTTTTGTGAAGAACAAAAAAGACATTCCAATCGAAGCATTTAAGGGAGGATTCATCTTATCAAAAGTTGCCAATCCATGGTTAACAGGTGATCTCAAATTGATCAACACAAATGTGGATGACAACCCTGCTGTTACCTTCAACTACTTCAGTCACCCTTACGATCTTCATCGCTGCGTCGAAGGAATCCGGTTAGCAACAAATTGTCCAGTCACAACACTTCACAAATCTCACTTTGTGTGAAAAACAAACTACAGAACAACTTCTTAACAACACTGTGAAGGCTAATATCAACCTTATACCAAAGCATGTCAATGATACAGAATCGCTAGAACAGTTTTGTAGAGACACTGTGATCACTATTTGGCACTATCATGGTGGATGCCATGTAGGGAAGGTTATCGACTCGGATCATAAGGTTCTTGGTGTTGACAGACTTCGAGTCATAGATGGATCAACATTTACCGAATCGCCTGGAACAAATCCTCAAGCTACAGTCATGATGATGGGCAGGTATGTATAGGGCTTACCGATGACTCCGTTTCATGAACAGTTTAACAAAATAAGCTGAAAACAGTTTATAAACATGTCATAATCTATTTTGATAAGTTCTTTCAAGCACATATGCAAGTATTTATGTCATTACTCATTAGTTAAGAATATTTAATCTCTTGTGCAAGCCTTGTAAATAAATAATAATGTTTACCTTTGACATGCTAATACTATATTTATGTTTGTCACAGGTACATGGGAGTGAAGATTTTAAGAGATAGATTGGGAAAATTTGCTGGTGTTTGAAGACAAGTATGTAGCGTGCTCAAGAAAAATGAAAAGAACAAAAAGAGTGAAGAGTGATTATTGAACAATGATGAAAGTTTTAGTTTTAAGAAGCAAAAAAATGTAACTCTTCATAAACGTGCATGCTTAAACTTTGACCCATCTATTTGTGTGTCTATTGTAGTCCTCACAGTTATTGTTTAATTATTTATTAATAGCATTTTATCATATTAGGAAAAAATTGCGAATGTGTGCCTGTGTGGCAACCGGTTTTAAAATGTGTAAGTGCATGATATATAGTAGTAGATGTGTTAGTCTTGCCTTCCTCTTAATTTCACTTCAGAATTTTTTATTGCATTCTTGATTTTCAATATGTGCATCTAGGTGCTAGGAGACTCTGCTGGGGTCTAGTTTCCAAAAACTTGACAATGATTTCAGCAAGCATACTACTCCAATCCGTTTTAAAATGAGTCGGCCAATTGCACACAAATTAAGAAATGGAATGAAATAATCATTAGATATAACACTTTTACTAAACTGTTCAAGAAAAAAACAAACTTAAAGTTGCATTGAAAATTGTGCGAGAGAAAAGTTGGAGTATTTATTGAGGGTAAAGTTGGGAGAAAAAAATTAAAATTATATTGAAAATGTAAAGTGACATTCATTTTGAAATAAATTTTTTTGACTAAAATGACACTCATTATGAAACGGATGAAGTAAATTGTTGCAAGTGATTAAAACGGTAAGAATACCAAGCATTGGTCTCAAGGAGTGCATGCTACTATTGATTTCTATTTTAAATCACCATATTGGACCAAAGGTTCTTGTTTGGTTTGATTTTTACTAAATATGATAGTAATAATAACTTTGGAAATCAATCTATGAGGGAAGTGTTGGGGATGAGTATTTCTTAGATTCTAACCTTGAACTATTAATCCGATGTTACACACCGCCTTATTACCAAATTTTTAGTGTTTGATCCTAATTTTTTAGCAATTGAATCTTTAATCTAAAGATAACCCTTGATCTCTTAGCATACTTAAAATTTAAGCATAGAATTATGAGAAACTATATTGGTTTTATGTGTCCGCATCAATCTCCATACTACAAAGACATGAATAATTCATCTCAAATATTCATGAATTTCACTCTCGTTTCAAATCATGAATTGTAGATCAGTTTAAATGTGATCAAACCATAAAATGCATTAGGAATAGATATTAAATAAACAATACATGTGAACTCAATCAGAAAGTTAAAATCAAACCATAATACAAAGATTTTCGTCCAGATAAATTCATCCCTAACAATGGGAAAACAACTACTCACAATAAAGAAAATAAATAACCAGAAAAATGAAATAAACCCGTAGAATCTTCTGACACTGTCCGTGTCACCCGACATTGTCGTTCTCCATTTGGGTCGCTCTATTTTGATATTGTCTAATTTCTATTTTGACATTGTCCGCTATTTTTCTTAATTATGAGAGTAGTGCTAGCAACACTACTCTTGTTTTTTCAACGTTCGCAACTAAGTCCGTGTTCTTAAATTTAAGGCACTGTGCACAAACTCTATGATTTCCAACTTTTATAAATTCATGTTGAATTAACATAGTGGTGTGAGAGAACCCCACATATTATAGATCCAAACATACTGTAAAAGGAGGGAAAAAAAAATGTCAATTTGGCTAACCATAAATATTTGTCTGTGTTTTGCATCATGAAGAACTTTTTAGCCGTATACGTCTTGTTTGTGATTTGTCAAAAATATGATGATTGACAATTTGACATACTTTTGTACATGTACTACAACATGAGTACAAACTAGTACTGTTCCATAATAGACTTCTCTCAAACTCTTAATGGTGCATGTTGACATATAAGCTGATATTATTTTTATATTCTTTACAATTTAAGTTACAGTATATTGAGTCTATAGTATTATGTTGGGATGAAATGCAAACTAAAATCCATTTGGCCTAATGTCTAAATGCTAACAGCATACTACAGAAAAATCATATTGGATATACTGTCTCTAGAAATCAAAGACTGCATAATGCAGAAGCTGTAAAAATGGTCTTTTACTTGCTCCCTTTGCTAGATGTTTGGTGGTCTATGATCTTGGAGTGTTCGATATTGTTGAATCCTAAAGTATCTTATATCATATCTTACAATATCTTAATTTATCTCCATTTGTAATCTTAAGTTTTCTAGCGGTGTAACATGAGATTAAATTAGGTCATCTGTCTGTTATAGCAGAAACTGAAATGAATTGGTTCTCAAACCAATCACAAAGACTAAGTGGGCTAGACCCATAGTTACAATTACAACCAGACTTAACTTATACATTCTAACATCATTTGCATTTTACACTTTGCAACTGAGGTCTAAAATGCATAATCATCGTATGGCTGCTATCCAAGTTCCAATTGGCGTGGGAGAAAATTTCAAGGGACTGGTAGATATTGTCCAATTAAAAACATATTTTTTTCATGGTTCAAATGAGTATATTTTTTAAACTTATGCATTTTCTATACATGTAGTTACTCTTCAAATTACCCAATTGTTTCTTATTGTAGTCATGTAGTTATTCTTCAAATTACTCAATTGTTTCTTATTTTAGAGACTCCACTGTCACTAAAATTCCAAAACATTTGAAATATTTAGTGTTTCGGAAAAGATGGGAACTTATAACGACTTTGATATCAGTTGACTACAAGCTTGCTAAAGTTTTTAACATCAAAATGCCTATATCGTCAACTGATCTTGAGGTGTGTAGATAGTAAAGTTTTTAATCTTTAGTATCATGTTTTCTTCAGTATATAATCTTCAGTATCTTTACTATCTACACACCTCAAGATCAGTTGACGATATAGGCATTTTGATGTTAAAAGCTTTAGCAAGCTTGTAGTCAACTGATATCAAAGTCGTTATAAGTTCCCATCTTTTCCGAAACACTAAATATTTCAAATGTTTTGAAGTGACAGTGGAGTCTCTAAAATAAGAAACAATTGAGTAATTTGAAGAATAACTACATGACTACAATAAGAAACAATTGAGTAATTTGAAGAGTAACTACATGTATATAAAATGCATAAGTTTCAAAAATATACCCATTTGAACCATGAAAAAAATATGTTTTTAACTGGATAATATCTACCAGTCCCTTGAAATTTTCTCCCACGCCAATTGGAACTTGGATAGCAGTCATACGATGATTATGCATTTTAGACCTCAACTGCAAAGTATAAAATGCAAATGATGTTAGAATGTATAAGTTAAGTCTGGTTGTAATTGTAACTATGGGTCTAGCCCACTTAGTCTTTGTGATTGGTTTGAGAACAAATTCATTTCAGTTTCTGCTGTAACAGACAGATGACCTAATTTAATCTCATGTTACACCGCTAGAAAACTTAAGATTACAAATGGAGATAAATTAAGATATTGTAAGATATGATATAAGATACTTTAGGATTCAACAATATCGAACACTCCAAGATCATAGACCACCAAACATCTAGCAAAGGGAGCAAGTAAAAGGCCATTTTTACAGCTTCTGCATTATGCAGTCTTTGATTTCTAGAGACAGTATATCCAATATGATTTTTCTGTAGTATGCTGTTAGCATTTAGACATTAGGCCAAATGGATTTTAGTTTGCATTTCATCCCAACATAATACTATAGACTCAATATACTGTAACTTAAATTGTAAAGAATATAAAAATAATATCAGCTTATATGTCAACATGCACCATTAAGAGTTTGAGAGAAGTCTATTATGGAACAGTACTAGTTTGTACTCATGTTGTAGTACGTGTACAAAAGTATGTCAAATTGTCAATCATCATATTTTTGACAAATCACAAACAAAACGTATACGGCTAAAAAGTTCTTCATGATGCAAAACACAGACAAATATTTATGGTTAGCCAAATTGACATTTTTTTTCCCTCCTTTTACAGTATGTTTGGATCTATAATATGTGGGGTTCTCTCACACCACTATGTTAATTCAACATGAATTTATAAAAGTTGGAAATCATAGAGTTTGTGCACAGTGCCTTAAATTTAAGAACACAGACTTAGTTGCGAATGCAGAAAACAGCTAAATAACTGCACAAACCCCTGTTTTGGTTCAAAGCCAAGAAAGTTTAATTTGTTTGAAGAGTTCAGAAGCTAATCTTACTTCCAGTGATTAGCAAATGCACTCGTCAAACGAATACAAAACTATCCACTTTTGGCAAGATATGCATCTGTAAAATTTGTTTTGAAGAAACTTCAGGAAGAAGTGGAGATCAACAAGGAAATAGATCAAACTCACATTTCTTAAACTCTTGAAATTATTAAAATAACAAGATGATACAAGAGAACAAAGAGTAACAAGTTATTGAACAAAGAGTAACAAGTTATTGAACAAAGGGAGAAAATAAAAGCAAGAAAACCTTGGTTATTAAAAATTTAACTGGCTAAGTTATTATCCAACAAGACAGAACAGTGATAAGTATAAGACCTGAAACATACTACTTTTAATCAGAAGTTTTGAGCATTCTTATAGCAAAAAAAACCTAGAAACAATTTTCACATAAATATTGAACTTCAGACTGCATCTGAACTGAACCTATCCTTAAGAACTTGCAATATATCGTAGACCAAACATCTAGCTACGCTGCTACAGAAATGAGAACTTCAATCAAAGTAAAAGGCCAATTTTACAGAGTTTCTGTCTTTTGTAGTATTATGCAGTCTTTGATTTTCAGAGACGTTACCCAATATAATTTTTCTGTAGTATGGTGTTAGCATTTAGACTTTACCAATGCACAATAAGGGTCAGTTAAGGTAGGTTATGAAAAACAACTTATGAATATACAATTTTCATTAGTAGAGATCTTAGGAATTATTATAAAAACTTAATTATTTGCATAAGCACTTTTTCACAAGCTCAATCCAAACATGGCCTAAAGCTTGGATTGTCAACAGGACAATTTCAATAAGCTTAGACCACTGTTTGCATTTCATCCCAACAGAATAGTATAGATTAATATTTTGTAACTTATCTTGTAAAGAATATAAAAAATATCAGCTACAGTGTCAACATGCACCATCAAGACTTTGATCTATTAGTGTGTGTTTACCTTATCGACCAGTTTCCAAGGTTTAGTTACAGGGAGATGCAGCTCATCTATGAATATTAATCTGGGCATTTGATAACACTCCATATGCTGATCCACGGATTTATACTCCCAGGCAGCTTAAGGTCAGAAAAGGTAAGAATGCCCCCATCCAATACACGCAGGGTCTTTTGGACCTCACCGGTAAAAATTGTTTTTACTTTAGAGAAAGCCCTCTGTTCTTGTGGGGTGCTTATTTGGTGCAACCTTTGCTTGTTTGTGGAGCTGCTATGATGGTTGTTGTAGTGCTGAGATTTGGATCCATTTTTGCCAAAATATGTTGCTGCGTGTAGTTATGGCTTTCATTTAATTTAATTGGGTTGGTGGTGGTAGTTCCTTGGAGCTTTAAAGAAAGCATCTTTTTTGGTTTCTTGTGTCTTCGTTTGCCTTGGTGGATCTCTCTGTACGTGACTTTTGGAGGGGTGTGCTTTTTTGCTTGCCACTAGCTACTATTGATTCCTTCAATGTGCTGCTATTGTATGTTTTGGAGTCTTAGCTTGCACTATGTCACTTGAAGACTACTAGTGCATCTTAGTTTTTTGCCTTGGCCACCATCATATATTTATTTCGTTTTTTTATATTTGGACTTATAGACCTAAGTCTAAGTTTTAACGTTAGGCTGGGGTTGCTTCAGTTAGTTACTTCTTTTAAGAAGAGGTTGATATATCTTTGATAGTTCTTATGGTCTTTCTTGCGTTTTAATGTTTATTTGTAATGAGAGTGTAATATGTAGGCTAATCCTTCAAAGTTTCATTTGTAATTGACCTGTGGTTTTAACCGTATATTTTGTTATTCCGTTTTTTATTGAAATCTCATATCTTTCAAAAAAAAAAAAAAAAAAGATGCATGTGGGAAAAAAGGAGATATGGGCATTATTATGTATGGAAATGTGTAAAGTTTTTACTTTAATTCATAACATATCTAGACCATCCATTAAATCTAAAGGTAATTTTTTGGTGTTCCACCGACAAGAGACTTAATTAAACCCTCATTCTAAAATCCACCGGTATTAATATATATAGGAAAAAAAATAACAAGATCACCATTTTATAATTTAGAATTAGAACAAACTGTGAGATTGTACCCAAAAAATGGCGTGACAAAAAAATAGAATTAGAACATTATCATGTGTATATATATCCTTTCACTAGAATGATCAAATGTTTTTTTATTCCGTTCAAGATAACAAATATTCATTTAATACAAGTTTAATGTTCGTCACATTCTTCGTTGTAAAAAAACCTGAGAATGTTGTTGTTTGTTTCTACTTTCAGATGACAAATATTCATTGATTAACTCACCGAAACTAAATAAAATTACAAGAAAATGAAGAAATTATTAGGAAAAAAAATGAAGCTCCATTTTACACAGAGAATGTTGTTGTTTGTATCTACTCCCAGATCCAAAAAAATCATTCATCTTCAACTTTTTGGTGTTCTTTTTGCAAAATTCATATATGAGAAATAAAAATACAGAAATCACAAAACGAACCCATAAATTGGTTGGCTTTAAATCGTTGCTTTAGACATGGGAAAACTCTATGATCTTCATGGAGAACCCCATATCCATTAGAAAAAAGAAATTGTTGGACATAGTTGTTGCTGGTTGGTAAAGAAAAAAGAAATCGATTTGATTTATGTCTAGCTGAGTGATGACAAAAAATAATTGAGACAACATATATAATTATTGAAAGTCAAGTGGTCAAATATATAAAATTATAGAAAACGGGCAGAATCGGCTATCGTATCTAAGAAGGCTGCTTGGGTATCATACACAAATTCATTGATTTGTGTAGGTTAAATGTCACCTCAATTTTATATGGGACCCACATAATTTGGTAGGACTAATGTGAATTTTAACAAATCAAAAATATGTCTTAAAAAGTTTGTGGTAAAATGCGTGTTGCTAACATTTCTCAAACTCATTTTATACATTATTATAGAAACAACCGCCATGTGCTACCTGTATACTTTAAATTTTGTCATTTATTTTATTTGTATAGATGTAGAATGTATTTAGGACCAATGTAATTATAAATAAGAAAAATCATATATGTGTCCTTTTACTTTCTTTTATTTATTTATTTTGCTTTTATGTTATAAAAAATGAAAAAAAATATTAGTTTAGTTAAAAGGTTTTTGTAATGATCCAACGTCACTACGAACTTCTCGCGTTTTATTTTATTGTCACATTAGTTTTTTTAGGTTTTAATTAATAATCATAAAAAATCAAAAACATTCAAATAATAATAAAAAAACTCACAATTTTTTTTCCTAAATAAACCTTTGATCTTCAATCAAGGGATTCTTCCCATTTCCTTTTTCTTAATAAAATTCCAATCTATTTTAACAATATTTTGAGTAATTTTCTTTTAACATAAAAAACATAAATTTTATTTTGCCATTTGGCTTTTTACTTTAAAACTTTTTTTTAAAACTAATAATAAATACAAAACAAATGAATCGGTATTTTTTACTCCGAACTACAAGGTTTTGATCCCTCACGGGTACGTAGGCAAAGGACCTTGTCCTTCCAAATCAACTAAAAAACTTTTTTTTTGTTTTCCTTTTTAATCACCACTCTAATTCTTTTTAAAAGCAAGTAAGTCATAGCCAAGAAATAAATAAAATCAAGAAGTTCCTGTAGATACTACGGACGTAAAGGGTGCTAATACATCCCCTTTACATAACTAATCCTCGAACCCTAAATCTTTAAAATAAATGGTTTATTTAAACTTTTTTCATTTTTCTTTAAGAAATTAAAAATTCAGTGGTGAAATGAAATCAACGAGTCAACGCTATAATCAATAGCTTGATCTCCAAAAATCACCGCGACACATTCTTTTATAGCTTCTTGAATTTCATGTTATTTAAAAAAAAATCTTCACAACTAGATGTCCAAAGTTTCACACGTGTCTAAGGGGTACAAAATAATCGATTTTAGAACGACTTACGAAAACCAAAAATATACGAAGAAACATAAATATTGATACAGAAATCAGAATAAAAAAAATAAAATAATGAACACAATGAGGGTATGGAAATGTGATTTGTTTCAAAATTTATTAGAAAATAGTTGTATAAAAATGTCTAAAGACAAAAAAATCATAATAACAATAAAATATAATATATTTAACAAAAAATAATAATAATTTTAAAATGTCTCATCTAAAATTTCGTTTTAGGCATGGACATAACATATCTCTTTTCAGGGTATCCAAATGGATAGGCTTATCCACCTTCAGACACGTGGCATGTTATAAACGAGTTTCTAAATCTTCACAAAATATAGACATTATGCCACGTGGCATCTAAGATGAGATTCTTTCAATCCAACTAATATACCATAAGATATCAAAAACCAAAAGCATGTCATATTTTGATCACACAAGAGGAAAGTAATAAACCATATGGCTTCTCTTGCCACCTTAGCTTGTGCACAACCAGTTGGTCTTAATGTTAAGGGTCTTGCTGGCAGTTCCATTACTGGAACTAAGCTAACATTCAAGCCCTCTCGCCAGAGTTTCAAATCCAAGAATATAAGGTACTTTCATAACTTTCAACAAATTATATCAATTAATATAACAACTAGCGTGTCGTGTCCGTCTGTCCGGTCTTTTTATCACGCTAATGTGTATAAATTATAAAGTGTTTGTTGTGCAATTTTTATTTAGATAAACAATTTATTTGCAATTTATAACACAAGCGATTGACATTAAATTATGTGTATGTTATGTAGAAGCCAAATAAAATAAAAATATTGGTTTATTTGGGTTATAATTGTATGTGAAAGCTTAAGATAACATAATTAACATGCAGGAGTGGCTCTGTGGTAGCAAAGTATGGTGACAAGAGTGTGTACTTTGATTTGGAGGATATTGGCAACACCACAGGTCAATGGGATTTGTATGGCTCAGATGCACCCTCACCATACAACCCTCTTCAGGTTTGTCTACTGGACTTTAGACCACTTTACTTTGTTTTGTGCATTCATTTAGTAGTGAGTAGTGAACACAAAGTGATGTTTATATGTGTCTAAGGCCATAGATTTTGTTGATCTAACAGATTATTTTTTGGATAAAATAGTTTAATTAAGTGCTGATAGCATAAGTGCGTATCATATAAGTGTTTCTGTGTAAGCTATTTTTATAACAAAATAAAAATATTTTCATATAAGTTGTTTCTATAAGCTAACCTGGATAACTTATGAAAATAAGCTGAAAATAACTTATGGACAATCAAACATGTTTTCATTATAAGTTCACGTTAAGCCTGTTTTGCTGTCTTATAGATTATACTCCCTCTGTCTTATATTTAGTGTACTTATTGATAAAATGAGTTTTACTTACTAAAGTATCCGTATTAGTACTCGCTCCGGTCCTTATTATAAGAAAACAAAAAGTATCCTTGCTAAAGTAGTAGCTAGTGTATATTAGTAGAAAAATGTAATTAGTTCTTCATTGGTATTCTAAAATGACAAAATGTGAGACAAACAAATATTTCAAATGAGGGAGTAGTATATTCGTGTATTCGATGCTGTAACAAATTGATTTATGGCAGCAAAATGTTTTTTTTTTCCACACCAAATTAATTGATTTCTCTGATTGAAAATGCACAAACTTTATCTCTCATTTGTTGACATAAACTTGGCATTGCAGAGCAAGTTCTTTGAGACATTTGCAGCTCCATTCACAAAGAGAGGATTATTGCTCAAGTTTTTGATCCTAGGAGGTGGTTCAACTCTTGCATACTTCAGTGCCACAGCTTCAGGTGACATTCTACCAATCAAGAAAGGTCCACAGCTTCCACCAAAGCTCGGTCCCCGTGGCAAGATCTAATTTAGTTTCCCAAGTCAATGTGTTTACTTTTCTTATTTTGAACTGAACATGTATATCTATCTCTTATTGCATGATGTGTAAGTATGCTTACATCTTACTTCAATTCAATGATGCCTATTACTAGTCTTAATACATTGTCATTGTCTCTATTTTCAATTGAAGCAAAGATATATATATTAGTCTGCAGCAATTTCATTAGGTTGTTGGTCTTGATTTGAATTCATGTTTTTCTATCCTAGCTAGTGTTTTTTGAGTTGCGCGGATTGGGCTATTTGATTGTGATGTCGGTCTTAATTTGGATTTGGGGATAGGAGCAACTATAGGGAATTATATTTCCCAAATATAGATGTTACAGTCTCGAAGATTCTTTCACCTTATTTAAGTTTTGGTAAAACATAACACAATAATTTCAGTCGTTTACCAAAAAGGATAGTTGATTTTTGATTCAAGTGATATAATTTTGGCCGTTTATTTGTTTTATATGTTCAAGATCATTTCTTGTCATCTCTATTAAAGATAAAGTTTGTTAATAGTCAGTTAGATTAGTTGTCCTTATTATCTTCATTTTCATATGGACTCGTGTATAAACGAGATAAAGCTGGTCAGTGACTTGCACAGTCTCACTTGATATTAGAAACTATCGGTATTGGGTGTAACTACTAGCATACTTGCACTCGAAGTAACATTTTACAAAATCTAAAATCACTCTATATAACTATTGAATCATATGATGATGCTACTTTGAATACTATAAAAATACAGAGCAAGGTCTGCTAAAACTTTGATAAATTGTGAAAACATGGTTAGGATGGAAATATCAATTTTAGACTGTGATAGTTTGTAGAATGTAAATTTCTGTAAACAAAAGTTTATGGAAAGTAAATACTAGTTGAAGTTGTATGTTACACACATTAGCTGGTAATGATGTCTACATAAAAATTATTACCACAAAACAATAGAAATGATACATTGTGGTATCATCAAAAAACCTCAAGTTGGTAGCTACCAGACTACAAATCCTTCAGAGGAAAAATCTCTGACAGTGTCTCAATTGATTCTGCCATTCCTATGTACAAAAGGAGAGAACCGATCAAAAACAAACAAGACTCCGACGAATTAAACATCTCTATGAATCTAAGTACAGTGCTTTAATGACGCGACGTCGGACTTCTCATGACTCCCAATGTCTCGAGGTATGACACCTTCTTGTTGGTCACTACGGCCGGAAGTTTTTGTTGCTGCTTGGTTTCAATGTCTTTGTAAAAGTCATCTGAAATTTCAAAAGGGTCCTTCTTCATGTCTGAGTCGGTTTGATCAGATCCCCAACCCATGAAATCTGATAGTGTCATTGCACCAGGCAATTCTGCGCTGCCGTTGTCTGTCTCTTCTCTAGGACTAGGGCATGGCTTTGAAACTGAAATTCTCCTTTTTCCGGATGGATTTTGAGTTTGATAATCGACTTGAAGTACATCATCTATTCTTGAAAGTACTGTGAATGCCAAACTTTCTAATATTCTTGAATAGCTTTCGAGAACGGCGTGCCCTACATCCTGCAAACATATATAACAAATCCATTATCATGAAATGATTATGTTAGATGATGCTTCCAACCTCATCATATTCATATATGTATTAGCTTAGCGCTTATTGGATAATCATTTATCATATAAGTACTTATAGATAAGCTCTTTATATAACAAAAATATAAAGTGAAATTGTCATAAGCTATCCTAGAGAGGTTATGAACTAAGCTGAAATCAGCTTATGACCATTGCATAAGTTGTTTCCATAAGGTTTCTCAAACACTATCACAAGTGCTTGTGCTAGTAGATAAGATTAAATAAATCAATCCAAACAATCATTTATCATTTAATGTTCTTACCCTGTTGAATTGGATTTTGCTTATATCCAATGCAGATTGAGGAATGCCGGGGAATCGGTGCTTTATTAGAAGTAATATGGTTTCTGCTCTCTCTTCAAAGAGCTCTCTTTTTTCCAAACTTACAGCAGAACCCCAAGCAGATTTGTTATCTTTTTGGTTCATTTTCCGCTTCCAAATCACTATCGATGCTTCAATTTTATTCTTGAGATCTACGACTTTATGTTCTGATGACAAGTCCTGGGTTGATAGGAACTGGTCAGGATCAAAAAATTCAACTGTAATGCTCCTGTAGGCTGCGTCCCCTAGACATGCTCTTCCATTCTGAAAAAGACGATTAAATTGTGTAAGAAAATGTGAGATTACTTTTAACTAAGTGAATAGTACTTGTCGTAACTAAGTGGTTGAACTCAAGTGGTTAATAAGGACGAATGCATTCGGAGCATCCGAGTTTGAACCTTGACTGGAGCAGTCCTTGGCCAGGTTTTACTTATCTTCCGGCCGAACCCCAGATTACTATGGTCTTTTTCTCATGGGAACGGGAGGGTTAAGACTTGGGACACTGAGATAGCACTAGATATTTTTTTGTCTCACCTTGGGAAGGGATTCAATATAGTTCTCAGGGATCTCCATTTCTGATAAAACTTGAGCATTTATTGCCATGGCTGCTTTAAGTACTTGATTCACACAATCTTTCTGATATTGTAAAAATTTTCTAGCTGTATCTGATAGACCTTCTGCTGGAACCTTCGGTGTAGGTAACCACCATTTATCATCACTGTTTGTCTTTGCCTTGTCACCATCTGCATCATCTGCATCTTTTGATACATAATAGAACTCATTTTGATCTTTGAAGTTGTCTAGACATTCCTGCTCATCATCACCAGTTGTGCAAAACAATCAACAATCAATTCAAAATTTTAGAAATTCAAGAGGTGACAAATGTGCAGTCAAAGTTATTAATCTTACGAAAAGCATTGCATCGAGCTTGCGTAAGGCTGGGATATTCATGTGGAGATCTGTTCGTTGTCGTGTCGTCATAATCTATTCATTCAAAATTAAGGTTCAATCATATAACAACGATGAGGGTAGGTATTATAGATAGATACTTATAATTATATCTTGACGTAGTTAATGACATATCAAACAAATTTATACCGATGTCAAGCTTTCAATCTAACAGCGGGTTTTGAAATACAAATATCCCGTAAAGAGTAATTAAACTGAGAGGAAGAAGATTACCTCCATATTTGAGCCATCCTTAGATTTTTGCTGTGAAGGAACCATTTCAACGACGTAATCTGTGACTGATAGAAGCAAATCAATTTCTTTTCTCCATCTTGCTTTCCTTTCTGCCGGCATTGGTTCTAGGCGCTTTTGTTCACCAAAAATAGATGCTGAATTCACAAATGAGAAAACAAATGAGGAAAATGAAAACAATAGAACATTTATGATATGAATCATTTTCTGAAAATGGGAACAATATAACAAAATGTTCGTTCCTTGCAAATCAAGCAAGAACTGTATAGTAAGAAAAATACATACCTGCAAGGTTTGTGAATGCATTTGACAGTGCCAAAGCAGATGAAACACCTTTTCCTCCGCCTGACATGTCTTCACCTAATAGCAGTTTGGCAAATCTCTCCTTCATCTGTTCCATCTCTGAATTAAAAACAACCATGAATGTCAAATTTTATTATAGACAATCTAAACTTCATGCAAATATGATAATGTAACAAAATTTGAATGATATTAACAAATATATAATGTTGGTTGACCTTTCAATAGTTTTCTTTTAATAGACAAATGTTAGGGGAGAGAGATTTGTTAGTATCAGAGATCGAACCTAGCAATAGTTTCTCTCTGGCTTCCTTAGCTGCGAGTTCCTCCTTGCTAATTACCTTTGCCTTAGGAACTTTATCTGAATTTGATCCTTGACTTTTTGATGAGGCAGAACCATCTTCTGTAGGTAATTGCTGATCCAATGCTGCGTCAACGCTCAAACTCTTAGTATGTTTCCCTGCATTGCTATCAAACATCCCTCTGAAATTAAACAGTTTGCTCCTGTAACCTTCTTGTTCTTGCTCCCCTGCTCTAACCATTTTGTTTTAAGAAAACTTAAAAAAATTCAATGGATGAACAAGGGAGAACAAAACATAGGGTGTAAGAGACCCTCAAAGGGAGAGAAAATGGGAAAGAACAGAAGGAATAATGCAGGTGAGAAAGCCAAAGTATAGTAAGAAATGAAATTGTAGCTTTGTTTCTGTTTTGTTTTGCTTTTTTAGTTTGACAAAAGAGTGGATGTGATTTGTTTTTGTGTTAGTTTTTTCTTTTTTGAGCATGGTTGTGTGAACGTGGGGTGCATGTTGTATAAGAAATTAATGGGATGGGTTTAAGAGTGAGAGAGAAACAAAATTTGCATTATTTTTTAATTATTATGTTAGTTGAAAATTTGCTTAGTTGAATTGAATTGAATGGTTATTAGTTGAGGTTCTAATATAGATACCTAAAGACCAGGGAAGACAGACATGCACGCCTAGCCAATTACAAATTAGCATCGTTGATGCCTCAGTTGAAGAATCAAAGGAACATACTCACTATATTATATTTCAATTCAAATTTCATATTGTAAATTGTTATAATGCTTGTCATGTCTAAAATCTTAGTACCAAGTTATTTTATTTTGGCATTGCACCTGCAAATATATTTCTCGAGTCTTTTATTATATTTTATGACCATATTACTTTTTTTTTTTTTTTTTATAGATACATTATTATTAGATTAAAACTTAGTTATACAAAACTCATTCAGCCGTGACATTTAAAAATAGCCAATTTCAAAAGTTACATTTAAACAACTCAGTGCCTCTATAATAAGGAACTTTTGGATTTTAATAGTCGTACATATTCCATATTTGTCATTCACACTTTTAACTTTCATTAATACTAGTTATCGTGAATTTTAATTTCACGACTTATCACGACATATGTTATCTACCAAGCCATTTTTGTTGACTTTCATATTTACGTAATAACTCCCCCGTGAATTCCGCTAGACCTGCTTTCTTATTGGTGCATTGGTTTTTTTGCTGTGTATTCAGGAAAACATCATTCGCTGGATATAAAACTATTGTTTAATTTTTCCTCTCTAACCCATTTTTGGACAAGGAAGGTCGTTTCACTCGCTATACTCGCTCAACTCCCTTGCCTCTTGCCCATCTTTTGTACCTATAAGTCATACTAAACAAAAGTACATCGGGTCAAAAAAAGCTTCTAGACTCAAAAATTGCTTATAGAGTGTTTTCCGGTGATTTGTGGATTCTACATTTCTACTCAATCCAACAACAAATGAAGATAATTCTCAAAATTGGGATTTTAGAGTTATATGGGAATGTCGTTGTAAAATAAAAATGTTTTATCGAAGTTTAAGTTTTGACAAGATACCGGTTTCACAAATGTGTCTATGATTTTTTCATCAAAATGAAACTTTGTGCAGTAAGAATTAAACTTGACAATATGTTGTCAATAATATTTTGTTGGCATCAATTCTAAAAGAAAATTAACTTGAAAAGATAGTACTCATGATGTTTTTTGTTAAATTGAAATTGTGCGATGAAAAATCAACTTGACAAATCATTTTTCGTCAAACACTAGTTAAGAATATCAGTTAACAAATGGAAAGTGAACTAGTTGGTGTAAAATTAAGTTCGACATATAATAGTTTAATTGGAAGTGTCTTAGACTGAGACACCATCTTCTATTCTCTCATCTTAAACTATATTCATAATTTTCTTTTAAAAGATCAACTAGTTTATTAGATCGATGTATTTTCCTCTTTATTAAACTAGCCCAAATTGTTACTCTTTTCTTCAATGTATTTCAATTTAAAAGAATATTATTTTTGACGATAAGTTATCTTTAAAACTCTCCATGTTACTCATTTCCTCTTCTAGATTTTGGGGTAAGTTTATATTTGATTGAAATCGTATTTTTCATAATCATAGTATATATGGATTTAATAGAATCGTATAATTTTTTTTCAAAACATAACTATGTAGCATTTAAGTAGAAATATCCTTGCTCAAAAAAAAAATATCCAATAAAAAATATTATTTTTATAGATACATTTAATCAAATTATTTTATGTTTTTTTAAACAAATCAAATTATTTTATATTGTCACTTTTTTAATTAGTTTCTAAAATATCTAAAAAAAAGTATTTGATAGACATATGATTATACATAATATATATGGATAGAAAAGTTTTACATCATCTATATAAAAATTAATCTAAATCAAAATTATAAGAGAAGTAGTTCATGCATCTACCTCAACTTATAAAAATGTCGAAATCATTAGATAATACGTCGTAATCAAGTTTCGAACCCTGAGTCTAATAAGGGGAATACTAGCTAAAAAAGATTAGTTAGCATTTAACAGTGTTTACCACAATTAATTAGTGTGTGATTTGTATTTAGCAGAGTTTGTTGTAATGTAATGTATCTCACAGCAAAACAGTTTTGAAATGGAAAGCATTGGTGTTCTAATGACATACCCAATGAACACAAACCTCGAAGAACAACTTTCCAATTCCAACCGTTTCAACCTCTTCAAAATCTGGAACTATCCTTCCTTCCAATACTTCTCTGAAACCCACGCAAATTCCATTCGCGCATTGGTTTGCAGCACTAAAATCGGAGCCGACGCAAACACAATCGATTCTCTTCCTAATCTTGAGATTGTGTCCACTTACAGCGTTGGATTTGATAAAATTGATCTGAAGAAATGCAGAGAGAAAGGAATTTGGGTTACGAATACGCCGAATGTGTTGACTGATGATGTTGCTGATCTTGCTATTGCTCTTGCTTTGGCTGTTTTCAGGAGGATTCCGAATAGTGATGAATATGTCAAGAGTGGGCTTTGGAAATCTTCTGATTATCCTTTAACTTCTAAGGTCTTTTTTTCTTTTCAACTTCACTCCTGTCCTGTCTTGTCTTGTAAATATATCCTTTTTGTTTTTGTTTTTTTAGTCTTAGGTCTGGACACCGACAATAAACATTGGACACGACACAGATATTGACACCAATAATTTAGTATAATCATAAATGTTGGTGTCAATGTCGGACACAAACTCGTGTCTGTTTTTTAGTATTTGTGGAATTTGTGTGTAATGTGTTTTCTTTTAAATCGATGATAATAATAATAATAATAATAGTAGTAGTAGTAGAAGTTCCTTCAAAAAATAATAATAGTACAAGTAGTATTAAGAGAAATGCTATGGAATTTTTTTTAGTGGTCACTCTTTTATTTTATTTTGTGAAATCCATCTCTCACAATTATATTTAGGATACATATCCACATAACTTTTACCTAAAGGGAGTGTAGAAAACTAGAAATATAATGTCTAGCAAATGTTCTTAAGACATTGGTTAAGAAAACAAAAATCAATCTAATTGTATACGATCAATGACACCATAAAGTCAACCATATATGACCCAATAACAAAAATAATATAATTGCATACGGTCGACGACACCATAAAGTCAACCATATATGACCCTAATTATAGGCATGTACAAACTTATGCTCTTTCAAAAAAAAAAGAATTGGAGTTGACTTTAACTCAACCTAAAAGATGAAATTGACTCACTTATGAATTGGTTTTTATGTTTTATCATATCCGATGTGAGACTTTTAAGTTTTAAGGCACATGTCATGTCGAATCGGGAGTATCCGAGTGGCTTGGTAATAGCAACCTATGAATGTTGATTAAGCTTTGATGTTTTTTTTAAAAAATTTAGGTTAAACCTAACTCAGTTCTTACAAAATCAAGTTGCAGCGTCATCTACTTATAAACTTATTTTGGGTCTTATCTCATTCCAATATGAGGAGACTATTAACAAAAACTAACTGTGGGACTAATATAATATGAACAATATTCTGTGATTGAAATAAAATAATATAGATCCAACCTATAATGATACACTTAATAGCACTTAGTTTTACATAAATCAAAAACAAATTATGGTAGTAAATTTGTTTGACAAAAAATGGCTTGTTTATAGTTTAGTAATTATTGCTCTTGGTCCTCCATGTATGTTTTTTAAGCTATTTAATTTAAAAAGCATAATACAATCATATGAATATTTGTTTTATTGTGTATTTCAGTTTAGTGGTAAAGCAGTTGGAATTGTTGGTTTGGGAAGGATTGGCTCAGCAATAGCAAAGAGAGCTGCAGCATTTGGGTGCCCTGTTAGTTACCACTCAAGATCTGAAAAACCAGAGGCAGGATCATATAAGTATTACCCTAACATCCTTGATTTGGCAGCTAACTCCCAAATACTTGTTGTAGCATGTGCCCTCACCGACGAAACACATCACATTGTGAATCGTGAAGTTATTGATGCATTGGGCCCAAAAGGGGTTGTCGTCAACATTGGTCGTGGACCAATCATCGACCAACCCGAACTCGTGTCTGCGTTGGTCGAAGGACGGTTGGGTGGAGCGGGACTCGATGTGCTTGAGAATGAGCCCAAGGTTCCCGAGGAGTTAATAGGCCTTGAGAATGTTGTGCTCACTCCTCATATAGGGAGTGACACTGTGGAGACTTGCAAAGACATGTCAGACCTTTTGATTGCAAACTTGGAGGCTCACTTTAGTGGCAAGCCACTTTTGACTCCAGTCTTGTGATATTATTGATTGAATTATATTTGAATAATGGTTTGTCAATGTCTATTATTCAAGTTAAACTGCTATAGATATTTCTGGTGTGATGCTATAATATCTTTGTTGTTCTTGTATGCAAGAAACATATGTGAGAACTTCAAGGTGATGTCTTAAATAGGTTCCATGTAATCAACAAAAGTTCCATCTCATTTAGGTGGCAAGTTAGATTCCTTAAAAATAAGCAACATTCTTAATATAAAGAACTGTTTATGAATAAAGAATCAATTTTCTACTGTAGAATCAAATTTTATTGTTTCAAAAGGCAATACTTTGCAATCAACTAATCGTTTGAGCATAAGGATAAACTGATAAAAGTGTGTTACTTGAATGTTACTTCAAATAATTACCGGATTGAATTAAGGGTTAGATAAGTTTTTCGTCCTTATAAACATAGCGATTTTTAATTTTAGTCCCTAAAAAATTAAACCGAATGTTTTCATTCTCACAAATTTTTTTATTTTGTTTTAGGTCCTTAATGACCAATTTATGTTTATTTGAAAATCTGTAATTTTGACCTAATTAGTTTGACCATATTTTTTTATTAATATACAAAGATAAATAATATCATATAAGATGTCTTTAAATTCGTCTCGATGAGTATTTTCAAAATATCAAATTTTCATAATTTTTGATGATATATTATTCAAGATATTTAAGCTCAAAGTTATGTTTTGATATACGTAATAGGGTCAACTGTCAAGTATTATGGGACGGAGGGAGTAAATAATATATCCTAATTAAGGTTAAATGATTATTTGTCCTTTTATCTATCTAGGAAATATACCAGAAATATTTAAAAAAAAATGATTACTTAGCATTTAGCAATTAAATTACATTTGTATTTAGCAGAGTTTGTTGTACTACTATCTCACAGCAAAACACACACGTTTGTTGTTCGTTGAGTTCAATTCCAATGGAAAACATTGGTGTTCTAATGACATATCCAATGAACACAAACCTCGAAGAACGACTCTCCAAACGTTTCAACCTCTTCAAACTCTGGAACTATCCTTCCTTCAAATCCTTCTCAGAAACCCACGCAAATTCCATTCGCGCATTGGTTTGCAACACCAAAATCGGAGCGGATGCAGACATAATCGATTCTCTTCCTAATCTTGAGATTGTGCCTACTTACAGTGTTGGATTTGATAAAATTGATCTGAAGAAATGCAGAGAGAAAAGGATTTGTGTTACGAATACGCCGGATGTGTTGACTGATGATGTTGCTGATCTTGCTATTGCTCTTGCTTTGGCTGTGTTCAGGAAGATTCCGAAGAGTGATGGTTATGTCAGGAATGGGCTTTGGAAATCTTCTGATTTTCCTTTAACTTCTAAGGTCCTTTTTTCTTTTCAACCTCACTCTTTTACTTTTCTTTTGTGAAATACATTTTCACTTTATTGGGTCGCACTCAATAGAGTATTAGAATGGTTTAAGACATTCGTTAAGAAAACAAAAATTAATCTTATTATATAAGGTTGACGATACCATAAAGTCAACCATAGATGACCCAATTTGTAATTATATAGGCATGTACAAACTATTATGCTCTTAGAATTTTTGGGGTTGACTTTAACTCAACCTAAAAAATGAGATTGACTCACTTATGAATTGGTTTCTATGTTTTATCATATCGATGTGAGACTTTTAAGTTTTAAGGCACTCCTCATGTTGACATCTGGCGTGTCTGAGTGATTTGGTAATAACGACCTAAGAGCTTTGATTATTATTTTTTTTAAATTTGTAACTTCATCTAGTTATAAACTTATTTTCGAATCTTATCTCGTTCAAATACGAGGGGACTCTTAACAAAAACTAATGTGACCAAACAACTATGTCTATGGATGGGACTAATATAACATGAACAGTATTCTATGATTGAAATAAATAATATAGATCCAACCTATAATGATCCACTTAGTTTTACATAAATCAAAAAGAAATGATTGTAGTAAATTTGTTTGACAGAAAATGGCTATTTTATAGTTTAGTAATTATTGCTATTGGTCCTCCATGTATTTTTTTAAGCTATTTAATTTAAAAAACATAATACAATCATATATGAATAATTGTTTTATTGTGTATTTCAGTTTAGTGGTAAAGCAGTTGGAATTGTTGGTTTGGGAAGGATTGGCTCAGCAATAGCAAAGAGAGCTGCAGCATTTGGGTGCCCAGTTAGTTACCACTCAAGATCTGAAAAACCAGAGGCAGGATCATATAAGTATTACCCTAACATACCTGATTTGGCTGCTAACTCTCATATACTAGTTGTAGCATGTGCCCTCACCGACGAAACACGTCACATTGTGAATCGTGAAGTTATTGATGCATTGGGCCCAAAAGGGGTTATCGTCAACATTGGTCGTGGACCAATCATCGACCAACCTGAACTCGTGTCTGCGTTGGTCGAAGGACGGTTGGGTGGAGCGGGACTTGATGTGCTTGAGAATGAGCCCAATGTTCCTGAGGAGTTATTAGGCCTTGAGAATGTTGTGCTCACTTCTCATATTGGGAGTGACACTGTGGAGACTTGCAAAGACATGGCAGACCTTTTGATTGCAAACTTGGAGGCTCACTTTAGTGGCAAGCCACTTTTGACTCCAGTCTTGTGATATTATTGATTGAAATATATTTGAATAAGGGTTTGTCAATGTCTATCATTTTCTGTTAAACTGTTTATGAATAAAGAATCAATTTTCTGCTGTGCAATCAAATTTTATTGTTTGAAAAGGCAATGCTTTGCAATCAACTAATCTTTTGAGCATAAGGATAAACTGATAAAAGTGTGTGTTACTTGAATGTTACTTCAAATAATTACCCTATTGAATTAAATGTGCATAAAACACTTAAAAGATAATGTAGCATAAGAAGAATCACATAAGAGGTAAGTGTAGGTAAACAATCAGAAATTGTCTACTTAATTGCCCATTAAAGATTCTAAAAAACTTGAGCTGGTTTACTAGTCTATCTACTCATTTTAAGTTGATTGATATAGACTTGGCTTCCAATTAAAATATTTCTCAAAAAGGGAATGATAAATGAAAAAGAAAAGTTAAAAGTACTAATGATATCACATCAGGGACTTGAAAAGAAAAGGTTGTCCCCACCTTTGATTCGAATCCGGATTCCTCCTCCTACCTTTGATTCCATTATTAATTTCAATTGGCCTTATTGTTGTTCTCTAATATACTTTAAACATCTGCAAATTCTTCATCTTCAAATTGATATTGGTGTACTCTTTGATTTAATCAACTTGATTCATAAAAATATTATTTCATACAAGTAATTTAGCTAGTTTTTTGTTCTGTGTCTGCTTCTGACTATTAGACTATGGACAAATGAGGGATTGGAGAAGAACATCCACACAACTTTCAGATAAGGTGACCATATTAAAAGCACTTAAGGAAAAACTGAAGATCTTTATCATTGAAAATACTAAACTAAATATCCATCATCATATATACAAAATCAAAATGAACACTACAAATGAAAAGCACCCTGCAAAACATTACAAAGGTAAGGTATAATTATTCACTTAATGACTAGAAAGAGTTGTTACTAATATAATCTCCATCTGCATTTTTCTCTAGTACTGCCCTTGATGAAGAAAAAGTTAGCTCAAACTCCTTTGAAGATAAGGAAATTGAGAGTCTCAAGAGTGAAGTATATGAAAGTTCCCTTAGAATGAGTGAAAAAACACCCAAAACTTGAACCTACCACACATTGCCATCCACCACCGTATCTTGCATCAAACTCCTGACATGACATTCAAAGAAAAATAAATAATATTTGAATATCAATTTATCTTTATAATACATGTTTAATAAATAAGTGATTACTAATCATCTATCTATGAACAACTTAATGATGTTATGTTGTGTGTATATTACAAGGACTGAAAAGAAAAATGTAACCTTTTTGATGTGAGCAGCAATGGATTTGCAATCAATAACATCATATAGATCAAGAGCTTCAGAAGCATAAGCCATAGCTTGAATCTGCATCTTAGTTGGCATGTCAGTATCTTCTATCATAGCCTTACCTTCCAACATCTTTCAAGTTAACTGTTAAACCTTATCTCCAAGAACTGAAAAGAGATCTAAACATTGAAATATAAATTTTTTTCTTTCTATTTTGAAGACTAAAGAAAGGAAAGAAGATAGACTTTAAAATGACACGGAAAAAAACATGATTGCATTCCTTATGTTAAGCGAATGACTCAAATTAAATGACCAAATCAAGCTGGCACTAATACTATAATACCTATATGGCAAATTTTACTATTTTTATTTTTCCTTTGGTTACAGAGATTTTTAGCATTTTCTAACGTTAGTGATTATTGAATGGACATGAGTTAATTGCTATCCATTAACATGAAAGGGTGAAAGTGGACCATTGTTTAGTTGTTTGTTCTTGAAAAAAAAAAAAAAAATTGTTTCCTAACTGTACATTTTATCTATTTTATTTACTGCTCTTTTTCTTTATTCATTCTTTTTTTTATTTGGATAAACTAGATTTAAATATTAGGCAAAATTACACTTTTAATCCCTTAACTTAATTTCAGGTAACAGTTTGGTCCTTTATCTTTTTTTCATTTCAATTTTGTCCTTTTGGTCCATTTTCATATGAGTTTTCAAGCTTTATATCTAATATTCTTATGTAAACATAGATGAAGACCATAAATTTGAAGATTGAAATGTTATAAAAAAATAAAACCATGAATTTAAAGCTTGAAAATTCATAGGTAAATGGACCAAAATGATCAAATTGAAATGGAAAAAGATAAAGGACCAAATTGTTACCTAAAATTAAGTTAAGAGACTAAAATTGTAATTTTGCTTAAATATTAAATAGATTACTCCAAAACTATATCTATTCTTATCTATGTAATTTGTTTATGATTGAGTAAAAAAATAATGTAATTGTTTATGACAATAGATATCCACATTTCATTTCAAGCTGATTTTTGTTACTTGCAACCATGTCTTTGTCCCAAAAAGACAGCTTCATATTACGTGTTCCAAACTACCAATTCATTCTACACTTGATTACTTGTAGTATTAACTTAAGCATCATTTTGGGTCTAATATTACGGTGATAAGTTTCATAAACATTAATTTTTTTTTTTGTACAATCATAAACATTAACTTTAATCCGTTAAATCATAAGTATTAGAAATCTGATTATGCTAAAAAGGAAAGGACTATTGTGACTATCGGATTTGGATTCTCTCTTATAGTATTAATAGCATGAGTTATCAATCTCAAAAATTGACTAGAAATCAATCGACTCATCCAACAAAAAACAATTGATCTATTTGTAAAGAAAAAAGAGAGAATATTTTAAAATGATCGATTCATTACAATTTTCAACGCATCATTATCTTTTTTTATGGAGAATGTTTTTTTTAATTGCCATTTTATTAAAGCTTCCAACCTCTTAAGAATAGAGGAATGAACCGAATTGCCAATTTCTTTGTGAGAAGAAAGTGAGAAGAGAGAGATAGGTGAGAGAGTATGAGAAAAGAGAAATAGATAAGAAATAAAGTAGATTTGATGGGTTGGTGTAAGAGATTGAAGAGAGAAATAGAAGAAAAAGAGATGCTACTATTTTTTAAAAAGACAAAAATATCCTTCAATAAAACAACATATAATTTATGATTAATTAATTTTTTGTATAGATTAAATTAATTTATTAACCAATTTAATTTAATCTATCAACTAACTATTATTTCCACTAAAAAATACAATTTTTTTTTATATTAGCTCAACATAGATATCTTTAAAAAGAAGCATTTGGTTTTTCACTATTAATTAAATATTCAATAACAATTACCATTGTTCCCACACCACAACCTTTCTCTATTATACATAGTCTAAGGCCCTACGCAGTATATGGAGAGTGGAGACAATAGAAGTAGTAGCGACCTGGAAGAGCATAACGAAATGTAACCTGCAAGACCATTTTCATTCATGTTTTTTGTTGTCTTTTATGACACATTGTGAGGATATAATTGGAAAAGTAAGTTGCATCTCTCTCGTGTTTCTTCTCTCAAGTGAAAAGACTCTAAAAAGTGTGGGGTCCCACATGTTCTGCCTCTCTCTACTCACTTTCTCTTCCCTACCAAACAAGAGAAGTGTTGGATCTCTCTTTAATTTCTCTCTCTTCAACCTCTCTCCCTTTTTTCTCCTCTACCAAACAAAGTGTTAAGGAGAATGTTAACATTTATCTTTTTCAATGCATCTTCATCCTCAAGACAAATGTTACATAAATTAATTTTAAAAGTCATGTGTACAATGTTTCAAAAGTAAAAAAAAAAAGAAGTTTATATCAATGTAAAATTGTTCCAATTAGAATCTTAACATGTGTCTTTAAGCACACACGTTTACAAGTTAACAAAATATTTTTTCAATGATATCTTATAATATCATCTGTGTCACAGTTATTTTATATTTTTTACTTCACATTAATGGTAAATGTGAATATGTAACGATTGAAAGAGATAATATTAAAAATAGGAATGTGGATCCTTATAAGTAAGATAAGGTCAAGAAAATAAGGTATGAAATACGTGTGATGGAATTTTTCTTGTCTATGATTCTCTAGTCCCTCTCTTATATTTTGTACTCTTTTTTAAGTTCTTTTTATTATGTTTTACTCGTAATTTTTTTTTAAGAAGACTTGTGAATTGGTTGTTATTTCTAAGGTTATCTCGAGTTGGATTTTTTTTTAATGATAGATGTTATTATTTTAATTGGTTCTTTTTCTAGAACTTGAATCCCAAGAGTTGGATTGATTATTCATATTCAATTCAGAATACACCAAAGAGAATATAATGTAATGAATGTTTAGTGGTGTAAACTTGAGATCTTAAATGTATAATTTTTTATAGGTTAATTTACCTTCTTAAAAAAATCATTTATTTTGAAACCAAGTAATCTATACCATTGGCCATTTTTATATCGTAAGATCGAAATCAAATACATTAAAAGACAGTAACAATAGTAGCCAACACCACCGAGAGATTAAGATATTTTAATATGCTAGAAATATCTACAAGATATGAATGAACGAAGATTTGGTGGATTATCTGCTCAATAATTTTTAAGTACAAGAATAAAAAAGAAAAGTGCTATAGTTGATGGCTAGATGCAATGCATACAGATACAGTGACGGTCCGAGCTAAATCCTTGTGGAATACAAAGTAAACTAAGTTATATAGCCAAATTCATAGACTAATTAAGATTATTATCTACTCTACTTCAAAGACTAAAGTTTTAGATTTCCACAAGCAAGAGTCCTCATGCTTCATGACTATGAAAAACTTGGTTCCAATTCCAAATGTTGTTTTCTCAAAACAAAGTCTACACTAGAAGTTCATTTGGACTAATAATTGCGGTGGAAAAACTTATGTAGAATCAATAAATAATAATAAAAACATGTTAACATAAGTTTTTTATTTTGACTAGATGTTAATATATGTAATAAGAGGAATGCTAGCAACACTCTTTTTTTAACACTCTCTCAAACACTCACTATCTTATTGGGTGAAATCAATGTATGTCCCACCACTTTAAGTGGGTTTCATTTTTCAAAATATAGGACCCATATTGATTTAAGCCAATTAGAGAGTGAGTATTAGAGAGAGTGTTCAAAAGAGAGTGTTGCTAGCACTACTCTATGTAATAATGTTAAAAATAAAATGTCAAGTTTGTATTTAATAATTAGTACCACAAGACCCAAACGAAGTAAGGAACCTCAACAATTTGAAGAAAGTAGGATAGTTTATGCTCAGAATGTTTACAATAAATAATTAAATTGTTAAACCTATAACAAAAAATCAGAGTGGCGCAGCGGAAGCGTGGTGGGCCCATAACCCACAGGTCCCTGGATCGAAACCAGGCTCTGATAAATTTGAATATTTTTTTGGAATTTCTTTTTACATGTGCGCAGTAGTTGAATTTCTTTTTACCTACGAATCTTTTATCACTATAACTATCACACTTGAATATAAACTATAAAGAGTTGAATTAGATTCATTCTCTTCCATTCTACTAATATAGTTTTTTTGGTGACATTTTTCATCGTGGCTATTAAATTGAATATTGATAGCAGCTCTTTTGACAATTTGGGTCATTTAGGATATACGGGTTTAAATTTAATAAGAGATTTTTCTAGAGGTTGGTTGTTTTGCTTTGGTGCTATGGAATTACTAGTGATGTCAATGTTGAACGTCAAGCCATGGTCTGGTTGTGGCTTAGAATCTAGATTATCACGAGATCATTTGTTGATATGTCTCTCAAATTGCTCTTACTCTTACTCTTATTGAAGACAATGTTCATCCAACTCGTATTGGAATTCTAAGTGTACATTGGTTAGTTAAATTTAGCAGAAATGATATATTCCTACGACTAAATTATGACGATTTTTTAAGACAATTCTCTCATATTTTCATTGTGTTTTTCCTCTCACTTTCTCTTTATTCTTTTTGTTTCAAATGAAGAGGGAAGAAAAAATTGTTTCAAAAATTATTTTAAAATGATCGTACAATTATCATTTCTATATTTGAAATATAGTATCTCCATAAATAACATTTTCACTCTTATTAATTCATGTCACGTTTAACTCTTTCTTGTTTCATCTTGGCTTGTGCTACGAGGATGGTGTTTTAGAGAGTATAGTCCGTTTCTTTCTTGGTTCTTTTTATTTTCTTCTGTATTTCCACATGATGAAAACAAATACACTACTTGTGTAATCTTTCATGAGCTCTTTTTTATCATTTTTTAAATAATATTAATTATATATTATTTTATCACGGGTATGAAAAATATCTCGTAGAAAACTGTCGGTTAGACAAACAACAATCATTATATACTTTTTAAATAAGTCATTGCATATAGTAAATTAAATTCATAAGTCATGTTTTCTCTTGAACTACTTTTTATTAATTCTCATTCTTGAACTACCAATATGGTTGTTTTCATTCGTTATTATATATCACTATACTTTAATCCAACAGAACCATACGTCACAAATACATTATAAAACGTACCTAAAATACACATGGCAAATAATAATATATGTACAATTATTTTAAAATAACTTTTATCTTTTATACTTTATCATGTCCTTACTTTCTCTCGCTCTGATTTTCATGTTAATATATATCTACATTTTTTATCGTATATTTTCAGTTGTGACATAAATTATTCTAAATACATAAATTGTTCTAAAATAGTTTTTTAAATAACGTATCTAAATACAACATGCAACAAATGAAAACACACACAAACACTACAATTTGCAAGGACAGACAAAAAAAACAAGAGGACTTGCCAAGTTGGAACCTAATTAGGTAAATTTACCAACTCATATAATTGAAACCCTTTGAAGTGGCTAGTGCCCCACATAGAAAAAAGGACAACATTTACATAATAAACTTGTTTACCATTTTTATTTGAAATATATATAATAAAACAAGCTGCCGACACTTTCAGCAGCCAGTGATGTTTGGTTACAAATGCCTTTATGTTTTGTTCCAACCCTTTCATTCACTTACTTTACTTACCCTTTTAATTTCAAAGCACTAGCACTTCTGCATTTATTCTCTTTACTTCCAATACTCATCATTATCTCATTTGCTTCCATTTCTTTGAGTTTCTCACTACTTGTTCATTTTTGCTGATACATATAACACATGCATACATATACACTGCTTAATTTCATGAATTCAGTAGCACAAGTTCTCGTTTTCTAGTACTAGTTACTATTAAATTCTCTATATTGCATTTGCATACGTACAAACTTCAAGTGTGTGTATATTATAAATATATTTATCAAGTGACACTTGAAATTGATATTAATATACATAAGTAACTATGCTTTCTGCAAAATCAGAATCTGATATAACTAGTTTAGCTCCATCTTCACCATCAAGATCTCCAAAGAGACCTGTATACTATGTACAAAGTCCATCAAGAGATTCACATGATGGAGACAAGTCATCTTCCATGCAAGCTACTCCAATATCAAACAGTCCTATGGAGTCTCCTTCACATCCTTCTTTTGGCCGTCACTCGAGAAACTCTTCTGCAAGTCGGTTTTCGGGGATTTTTAGGTCATCTTCAGGAAGGAAAGGTAGTAGAAAGAGGAATGATAAAGGGTGGCCTGAGTGTGGTGTTATTCTTGAAGAAGGTTCTTATCGTGAATTCGAGGATATGTCTTTTGCTAGAAGATTTCAAGCTTTGATTGCTGTGTTTACTTTTCTGGTTGTTTTTACTGTGTTTTGTTTGATCATTTGGGGTGCTAGCAGGCCTTTCAAGGCAGAAGTTACTGTCAAGGTAACCAATTTTGTTATTCTTAAGTGTCTCTCTTTGTACTGACATATTTGAGTTTATCTACACAAGACACTGTTTAGTAAAACTTATAAAAACAGCTTATGATATGTTCATAATTTGTTTTCAACTTATTTTATCAGTTTGTCTTTATTTTATCTTTGATTAAGCATTTAATTAATCTTAAGTTTTTTATATAAGTTCTACAAAATAGTTGTAACTTTTCTTTGTGGACCATCTTTCTGAAGAAGGCATCAAGAGTACATAAATGCTAATTCAGGATTTGTTTGATGACTTTTCTTCCATTTGCACTTGCACCTACCTACTATGCATCCATTTTAGTTGGCTGATATTAACACTGACAGAAAGGCTCTCTATCCTTGAAAGTTGAAAATACAGTTGGCTTTTCAACTTCAAAATAACTGTATTGTTTCTATAAATTGACAATAACAAGTTAGTTATTTTATTCATTTATTATTCTGAACTTCTATGTTTTTATATTTATTCCAGAAACTCAATTTTATTATTACAAGTTAGCATTAGCATATAAGAAATGGTTGGTTACTTTACCATAAATATAATAATACTATTGTATATCTCCAATTTTATTTCAATCAATAGGCTTTGTCCTCCTTTGTACCAAAAAAAAAAAATGGTAGTAGCATACTTGCTATTTATAATCTTCCTTGGAAAATTAAGTAGTATTGTTTGACATTGTGATTATTAATTAATAATGCAGAGTTTGGCAGTACATAATCTATATGTTTGGGAGGGTACAGACCACACAGGAGTCCCAACAAAAATTCTGACGATTAATAGCACTTTGCACATGAACATATACAACCCTGCTACATTTTTTGGCATCCATGTCCACACTTCACCGATCAATCTTGTTTACTCGGATATCAGTATCGCAACCGGTGAGGTAAGATCATTCTTAACATTAAATTAAATAGTGACATTGAAAATGTATCAAGTACTGACATTATGTTTATTAATTCAAGTAATGTTTTTCTTGGCATGCAAGTAACATGTTTCTGTCGAATTTATTAACTTGTTACAGTTGAAGAAACACTATCAGCCAAGAAAGAGTCACCGTATTGTATCAGTGAACTTGGAAGGTAATAAGATCCCCCTTTACGGAGCTGGATCAACCATAACAGTTTCACAAACCGGAAGCGTTGAAGTAGCACTTGTGTTGAAGTTTGAAATCCGATCGCGAGGTGATGTGGTGGGGAAACTGGTGAGGACAAGGCATCATAAGGAAATCACTTGTCCCTTGGTTATCAATTCTGCTGGAACAAAACCTATTAAATTCAAGAAGCATTCATGCACATATGACTGATATGATTGATTTGTTCATTTTGTGAAAGTTCATGTATCTTGAGATTGTAACTTAAAATTGTATAATTTAAAGTTTGTGAGTATTTTTGATATTGAGGAGGTCCATTTGCAAGAGAAGTTTCTGAATCATTCTGTATTTTATTCCTGCGAGTCTTGTGCAAATAAATGCATGTAAATTTCATATGTATAAATACATGAAATGAGACAAGTCTAAAAAAAAAAAAATCTGCAGAGTAAACAAGTGAAGTTGTATTTATTGTTGTAAATTGATGTAAGTGAGTCAAATCCTTGAATGACAACAGTCGAGAGTGAACCTAAAAACAAACAAACCATAAAGTGAAATTTGAGCCGTTCACATATTTTCCTTAAAGAATTTATTTGCCTAATCTACAACACTGAAAACTCCTATGTACACCATCCCCAACATAGTGGATGTAACAAAGTAGATAATTCGTCCTCTCAAAAAAAAATAATAGATAATTGGTAACCGATGTGTATTTATAGCTCATAAAATTATCGTTTAAAGATAGAATCAAGTGATTTACCTAAAGAATCAAATATGCTAATGAGATATGACCAATACCAACTCACATTAACCAACTATGAATTTTGTTAGAATGAGATTTTTTTTTTCTTCTTTCCAAATCCGACCAGAACCGACTCCTAGCTAACAAGCAAGTAATTTTAGTTAAACCAATTAACGTTCTGAATTTATAAGATTTAAAAGTTTAACCTACAAACTTATTTAAGGCTTAATTACTCTTTTGGTTCCTTAATTTATTTTTTGGTTTCGTTTTGGTTTCTTAACTATTAAAAGTTTCGTTTCGGCTTAACTCTTCCTTCGTCAACCACTTTGGTCCTTTATATTAGGATGAAATATTAGAGTTAAGAGATTAAAACGAAACCAAAAAATAAGTTAAGGGACCAAAAGAGTAATTAAGCCTAATATAAATCATTCATCAACAAAGACTAATTTAATAATTAAATTCTTTTAAAAATTTTTTTTTAAATTTCTCAAAAACCAAATATATCGTGATGGTATGTAACTAATTTGTGTATTTACTCAAATTAAATAATGAAGCATTTATTTTTCTTAATAACAAACTAGTAACATACCCGTGCTGACGCACGAGTACAATAAATGTTTGTTATTTGTAAAAGATCATTAAATATTTATAAGAGTTTTGATGTAATTAGAAATTTGATTTATATATGTAATATAATGATTGAAATTATAATATGGTAACACGACCAAATAAAAAGTATTTGTTCACACACACATAAAGAAATAGTTTTTTAATAATAAGGTGGAAAATGATAAAAAAAAAAAAAAGGTGATTGAATATTTTAAGAAGAATTTTTTTATGTGTGTGACTAAGCACTTTTTAGATGGTCTTGTGACCATAGAAGAATATATCGGTGATAAAATCAACATAATGAATATTATCAACTGATACATGTCTATTGTTAAGATTTGGTCCCCATTGTAACAACTTGGAATATGGTGAAAGTGAAAAGTTTTAACAATGTTTAATGGTTTAATGGGATCCGGATCCTCTCAATCCGACTTTTCTCTCAATCCTCTCAACAATAAAATCCAAACATTAGATTAATCCAATGGATGGAAGATTGAAAGAACAAATGATTAAAACAAAAACACATTGCACAAAATAAAATACAACCTAATTAATTATAAAATTGTTCTTGACCAAATTGGATATCCTTTTCTTTTCTTCTTCTTCTTCAGCCTGATTTGAAGAAAAAAGCACTAATGATCTTGCATATTAAAATTGGAATTGCCCAAAAGCACTAATTTGGTCAAGAACAATTTTGTAATTAATTAGGTTGTATTTTATTTTGTGCAATGTGTTTTTGTTTTAATCATTTGTTCTTTCAATCTTCCATCCATTGGATTAATCTAATGTTTGGATTTTATTGTTGAGAGGATTGAGAGAAAAGTCGGATTGAGAGGATCCGGATCCGGTTTAATGAGGTATGTAGACTATGAAAACTCGAAACAAAAATCCAAAACGTAAGTTTTTAATGTGACATGGTGTGTGTCTATATATATATATATATATATATATATATATATATATATATATAATTTTAATGTGTATAGTGCAGTTACAAATATTTTGTCAAAACAAATGTAGTTACGTTATGAATAAATTTAAGGGTTAATTATGTTTTTGGTCCCTATAAAATAGGGAACTTTTAAGTTTAGTCTTTACTTAATTTTAATAGCTTTTTTAGTCCCTACAAAAAAATACTTATAATTTTAGTCCCAGCTAAAACAAAATTTGTATAATTATCGTTAAACCTACAAACTTATTTAAGGCTTAATTACTCTTTTGGTCCCTTAATTTATTTTTTGGTTTTGTTTTGGTTCCTTAACTATTAAAAGTTTCGTTTTGGCTTAACTCTTCCTTCGTCAACCACTTTGGTCCTTTATATTAGGATGAATATATTAGAGTTAAGAGATTAAAACGAAACCAAAAAATAAGTTAAGGACCAAAAGAGTAACTAAGCCTAATATAAATCATTCATCAACAAAGACTAATTTAATAATTAAATTCTTTTAATTTTTTTTTTTTAAATTTCTCAAAAACCAAATATATCGTGATGGTATGTAACTAATTTGTGTATTTACTCAAATTAAATAATGAAGCATTTATTTTTCTTAATAACAAAAACATATTGGTCAACAATACACTCTCCTCAAATCTTGTTAACATGGGACCCTAAAATTTAGGCGTGATCATAGTTTGTCTCTCTAAAACTTTACCCTTTTTAAATCATTTTCATTTCATAAGTTCAGTTCATACTAACTTATTCATATACACATTCACCACATCACATTTTCACCAAAGTTTTAATCTTTTCACAAATCCCATCAGATCTCAATCTCACCATGTCAAAATCCATCAATTTCCTTCTAACCCTTTTCTTATTACTAACTTTCAACAACGTTGTCACACAATGTTCCGAAGTTGATGAATTTGATGAACTATTAGCATTAGACGATGAATTAGAGCGAAAAAAGGAACATGATGGTGTGAAATCATCTGAAGCAGAGGTTTTAACCAAAGCACAAAGGATTGTTCATGAACTCAACAATGAAAACACAGAGAGAATTGTTAATGGGTATGAGTTTGTTCTTGTTCTTGGTTATGCACCTTGGTGTTCAAGAAGTGCTGAACTTATGCCTCATTTTGCTGAAGCTGCTAATTCTTTGAAAGATTCTGGAAATTCTCTTGTTTTGGCTAAGGTGGATGGTGATAGGTTTACTAAAGCTGGTTCCTTTCTTGGGATCAAAGGGTACCCTACTTTGCTGCTTTTTGTTAATGGGACTTCTCAACCTTATTCCGGCGGTTTCACAGCGTAAGAACTCTCAACTTGTTGCGTTTGTGTATGGATCATTGCTTTCAGTTCTACATTATTTTTTTCCCTTGGTTTCTGCTACTATTAGTATGTGCTTGGTATTGGTTTATTTATTTATTTTTATTAGAATTTTTTGGTTTGCTTGACGGGATAGGATAAGAAGTGACTAGTTGGGGTAGCACCTATAGTAAAAATTATGGTGGAAACTAAGCTTAGGTGATTTGGGCATGTATAGAAAAGACGATGGATTTTGTAGTTAGGAGAGTAGATCAGATGGAGAGTAGTCAAAGAGGTAGAGGAAGACCAAGACAAACTATTAAGAAGGATCTAGAGATTAATGAGTTGGATAGGGATATGATATATGATAGAACATTATGGCGGCGTTTGATCCATGTAGCCGACCCAATTTAGTGAGATAAGGCTTGGTTGTTGTTGTTTATTGTACATTGATTTGTTTTCATGATGCCCTTGTTATTAAATTTTTAAATTGCTGTCTTATTGTGATGCTCGATATTTTAGACAATTGCTGTCAAAATGTGGCTGATGCATCCTTAATTGATGTTATGATGCTGTTGTAGAGACATCAAAGACCTTGATGTCGCGTCTTGAACTGTGGACCTCAAGGCACTGATAAACGTTGAACTATTTATCAAATAAATTGCCTGAATCACTTGAAATGTGTATATGTTGACGTGTTTTTGTTAAGAACCTGTTTTTTTGGTATATCGAAAGAATTCCCAAAACTGAGCAGATTTGAATAAACAAAAGAATGGTTCTAACTAGAATAAAGATTGATCAACGAAATTGAGAAAAGAAGAATTCTTTGAATATCTTTCTCTTACTAACAGTTGAATGGGATAATAGGATTGAAAGAGAAGATACAAAAGTTTTATAATGAAGAAGACAACCTTGCGCTCAAGGCTACCCCAAGGGAGCACCCTCCCCTCACTAGAACTTTCTCTAGTTTACAACTTTCATAATATGAATTCCTAATCCTCCTTAAGGGAGGTTAGTCCTATTTATAGGCTATAGGATTAACAGCAATTAAAACAGAAAGTTTAACAAACTTACAACTAACTAAGGAATGCTTTCAATTCCTTGTAGAGACATCGAAAACCTTGATGTTGAGCCTTGAATTGTGGACCTCAAGGCGCTTGAAATGTGTATATGTTGATGTCCAAGGAATGCTTTCAATTCTACATTTGTTATTACCATGGTTTCTGCTAATAGTATGTGCTCAGTGTGGGTTTATGCATTCTTTAGACTTGTTTATGGTACATTGATTTGTTTTCACGATGCCCTTGTTATCAAATTTTAAATTGTTGTAGCATTGCGATTCTCGATATTGTGGAGAATTGCAGTTAAAATGTGGCTGATGCAGTATTAATTGTTGTTGCGATGTGGTTTTTGAGACATCACAAACCTTGATGTTTATGTCCTGAATTGTGGATGCGGGCCTTGTTTTGTAACCCTCTTTGTTATTTGAAATGCTGAACTCAAGGCACCGATAACGATAAGTGTTGAACTATTTATCAAATAAATTGCCTTGAATAACTTGGAATGTTTATATGTTAAGGTATTTTTGTAACTCATTTTGGCTTCCAAGGAGTGCTTTCAGTTCTACATTTTTTTATAACTGTGGTTTCTGCTACTAGTACGTGCTTGGTGTTGGTTTATGTATTATAGAGGCTTGCTTATTGTACATTGATTTGTTTTCATGATGCCTTGTTTGTTATCGAAGTTTTAAATTGCGGTCACATTGTGTATTTGATACTGTGGAGAATTGTGATGAAAATGTGGCTGATGCAACCTTAATCCTTGTCGCGGTGTGGTTATAGAGACATCAAAAACCTGGATGTCCACCCTGGATCGTGGTTGCAGACGTTGTTTTGTAACCCTACTTGTTATCCCAAATGATGACCTCAATGCACCGATAAATGTTGAACTGTTTAGAAATGAATTGCTTGAACCACCTGAAATGTTTATATTTTGAGGAGTTTTGTGATTGTTCCAGGGATGATATAGTTATATGGGCAAGAAAAAGGACCGGTACGCCTGTTATTCGGATAAGTACAGAGAAAGCAGCAGAGGAATTTCTGAAAAAGTATCACACTTTTCTCATTGGCCGCTTTGATAAATTTGAGGCAAGTAAAATCATCTCATAATGTATTCTAGAGGTACCATGTTGACATGAGGTTCACATGATTGGAAGTTGTGGTGTTGATCAATTAACAAAATAGTTTCATTATTCTGGATTTGGTACTGTGGTATTATAGCATGTTTGTATTAAAATATGCCAGGGCCCTGAATATGAAGAATTTGTGAGTGCTGCAAAGTCCGATAATGAAACCCAGTTCGTTGAAGTGAGTAAGGTAGAGCTTGCCCAAGTTCTTTATCCAGATATCAAGCCTACTGGTAATTTTCTCGGGATCGTTAAGAGCGAACCTGAAAGATATACCGCATATGGTGAGTCTGTGATTTGCTTCTATCCATATGCTCAATTCGTTCTAGTATTTGACATTAAAATATAAAAGTAAAACAGATACTGAAATCACTTACAGTGATTGTAACTTTAAAAGATAAAAGTAAAACAGATGCTCAATTCATTCTAGTGCATTATATGTATGCAAATCAGAACTATGTGAAAACTTAAAAGAACTAACTTGAAATTCCTGTCCTTTCTATTAACTTAAGCTGGGTAATAAATTCACATTTATTAGTTGAAATTTTACCGAAACAATTATTGGCTTGTTTATGCCCACCATGATTTTTTTTTCCTTTCACTTGTTTTTCTCCAAGCATTGACACCAAGTAGTGAGGCCATACTAAGGTAATAGGCAAAACTTTATTGGCTATGCAGATGGAGCTTTCACGTTGGATAAAATAATGGAATTTTTGAGCTACAACAAATTTCCGTTAGTTACACAACTCACTGAAACAAATTCTGTCAGAGTCTACTCAAGCTCAGTCAAGCATCAGGTCACTATTATCTCCATGTTTGATTTATAATTGGATATTCAATGGTGTACAGTTCTGTTCCTATTCTGTCTTTTGCATGTTTTTGCCACATGTTGATTGCCCCTGGATGCTTTGCTGTTGATAACTTACACTTATTTGATCATTTATGTTTCCGTTCTAGCTTAAGAATAACCAAAGTTAATTATCTGTTATTCCCTAGGTTTTTGTCTTTGCGAACACTGATGACTTCAAGAATCTTCTTGATTCACTTCAAGAAGTAGCAAGAACATTCAAGTCGAAGGTAATTACTTTGACCTATATTTGGGGTCTTGAAACCGTTATGCAATTTTCATTTTTCCTTCAAATGCAGATAATGTTTATATATGTGGATATTAACGACGAGAACCTTGCAAAGCCCTTCCTGACAATGTTTGGACTTGAAGAATCAACAGATACTGTGGTTAGTTTTCACGTTAATAACAATTGCTTGTTTTGAATTGTTTATCAATCTAGATAATTGTGGAAACTTATACAAATTATTTCTTGGTGTGCCAAATAGGTAGCTGCATTTGATAATGGAATGAGCTCAAAATTTCTATTGGAGTCAAAACCAACACGAAGCAATATTGAAGTATTATCTTCTGTTCATATTAATTACTCTTTGAGTGTCACCTGCTGAAGGAAACTAATTAATGTTTTTTTTTTTTTTGAACAAATGGAAATTAATTAATGTTAACTTGGAATTCTGCAGGAGTTCTGCAGTAAACTTGTGCAAGGTTCTTTGCTGACTTACTTCAAGTCGCAGCCAATACCAGATAATGTGAGAACCATATGACATTTTTCTGCATGATTTTCCTATGCATCCAAGGTGTCTGTCCTACTATAGTGTTTCACAATTCAAGAACATCAGTTGGGCAGTCATTGTCGTATGCAGTCCTTTATAAGCCTTTCAATTTAAGTTAATAAATTGTTTTATATGTAAAATGTGTCACATTTATTCTTCTATACATATAGTTAGTTAGTTAATTAGTTATCTATAATAATATAACAGACCAATAAAAGTGATTTCAAAGTTATATATTTTGTCCTGAAACTTAATTCAAGGTCGTCTTCAGTTAATGATAATGGCATTCCAACTTGCAGACTGAAGCTAGTGTTCAAGTTGTTGTTGGGAAAACATTTGATGAAGAAATTTTGAACAGCAAGAAGGATGTGGTTTTAGAGGTTTGTGAAGTTTTATCTCTTCTATATGTCTTTTATGTGTGTCATGTTCATACTTACTTAAAGAGGGAGGGGGAATTCCGTCACGTATTAATTTGATAGACTTTACTATTTCAAAGAATTCAATCAAGAGCATTTTTCTATGTGATAGAAACCCCGTCATATTGCTTATTTGCGTATGCCTTGGTTGATTTTAACTCGCGGCTCGTGAATCATTACTGTAAAACAGGTATTCACACCTTGGTGTTTCAACTGTGAGGACACAAGCAAGCAAGTAGAGAAGTTGGCAAAGCACTACAAAAGTTCAAGTAATCTAATATTTGTAAGGATAGATGCTTCAGCAAATGAACATCCAAATCTGCAAGTGAGTGTCATTAAAAAAATGTAGTCTCAGCTTTTTCTTATTTGATGGTAAACAAAGCATTGGATAATATTGATCGCTAATATGATCAAGGTTTATGTTTACTGAAGGTTAATTTTACCTTCCCTAATGTTTCAGGTGAATGACTTTCCCACACTTTTACTTTACAAAGCAAATGATAAGACCAATCCGGTAATTACTCAATGGCACCCTGATTTTGGTGATATAATTTTCGTTTACAAAATCACCTGACTTCTATAATGAAGCGCTTGTTTAATGCAGATCAAGCTTTCTACGAAATCTAGTTTGAAAGAATTGGCTGCATCCATCAACAAACACGTTAAAGTCAAGGATCAAGTCGCCAAAGATGAGCTATAGAACAAAATGTTTTGGGAGAAAAGTAGTTAACCTTTAGAATGGAAACATTATGGAAAAATATATATTAGGATGCCTTGCTTGAGCATTTTCAAACTTTATTCAGTTTCCCCCTCTTTTTTGGGTGATCCAGATGTAATATAGATTGTTATCAGAGTTAGCTCACTGCAAAATGGCAAAAAGCTTGAGCAGTGATGAACCAGTGCACTGGTCAACATTTTTCCACTCAAATCTGACAGAAAATCACCCCTATAAAATACAAGCATTATGATGGCACATACACTATACTTGTATGTACTGATAATGATTTTCATTGTCACAACTAAATGAAATATAAAACGATATGTTTCCTTCTTTTACCAACTTTTCCTATCCATTTTCTCCTGATAAGCTGTTGTAAAGTCATGCATGTCTGTTTTTTCAAAGGCACGTAACTTCTAATCTTCTATAATGGATGGTTCCATTTTTAGGCATATTATAAACTCCCTCCGATCACATGGGAAATGTTAACTATGGCACTAGTTAAGAGCCTTAAATGAACTTTTTTTATAAAAGTTTGTGTAATCAATGCATTGAAAATTGAAAATCGACATTTTTAAAAAAATAATAACTTATTTAGTATGCTTAAAGAAAGAGTGCTCATGGACACTCGTTAACAAACTCATATTAATCAACTCAATTGCAATCATACCTATTTCTCTATATCATCGTATAACTCGATATTTTTTATTGGTTAAATTGCATTTTTTGTCTCTTAACTGTTTAGGTGGTATAGCTTTGGCCCCTTAACTAAAATTCGATTTATTTTGGTCCCTTAACTTCTCTCCGTTACACATTTTGGTCCTTTCAGTTAGTTTTAATTCAAAAACGTTAGGTTTTTCTTCATTTTCTTATGGAATTTTTCTGAGATTCTTGTTGTTGAAGGTTGATGGAGATAATATGAAGATGAAGAAGAGGAGAAGAAGATGAAGAAAACCTAACGTTTTTGAATTAAAACTAACCGAAAGGATCAAAATGTGTAACAAAGAAAAATTAAAGAACCAAAATAAATCGAATTTTAGTTAAAAGTCCAAAGTGATACTACCTAAATAGTTAAAGGACGAAAAATGCAATTCAGTTTTTTTTTATTATACATGCAACTGCAAGTAGATACCAAACTCCATCAAATCAAAACAGAAGCAATAATTAATAAATACACGGGGTGCATGCTACACTGAAGCTCCAATTCACCAAAAAGTCAAAATATACGATTGCCCAAAAATATCTTTCTATTCAAACGTTAGTTTTTTCTTGCCGACAACACTTTTAATAATTTTTAATGTCTTTTTATATTAACGTGAATTACATAAAGGTCTTTTTGATAAATTAATCCCGTTTACAATTTTAACAAGATTAATTAAAATTTTATACAATGATAAAACTGTCAACAAATAAACATACTAGTACAATTTTAGTAAAAAAAAAAAAAATCTAGTGCAATTTAAAGTAATATGCTTGCCCTAAAAAAATATATAAAGTAATATACTCAAACTTTGTAAGTAATATACTAGCCCTAAAAAAACAAAGTAGTATACTCAAACTTTTGGTTAAAAATAGTAATACTTAAACTTAATACATATATCTGGGCAAAAGCAAAAAACGTGAAATTCTCAGAATATATTTACTTATGAAAAATAAGGGGGTAACATTAAGTAAACAAACAGGAGAACATCTAAGCAACTAGAGAGATACAAGAAGGAAATGTTGTCCCAGGTTTTTCATTGCTGAAAATGCAGAATGTAGCACCAATTTGAAGGATGCAGTATTTTGACACCAATCTTGCATGTGAAGCTGACTATTCAAAGAACTCTTATCAACATTCACAGCCTGTTGACCTCTGTTGTCGTCCACCGCCACCAACATCAATTGTTTCTGGCATGTATCTGTCATAATCAACAAGCAGTGATCAAACAAAATTTCTAGGACAACGCTCAACATCCTCCTCAAAGTGAATCACTTGAAACTAGCTAGTGCTCAAATCGAAATAGCAAGTTATACATTCTTTTATAACGGTAAAATGAAAAACAAAACCAAAAAAAAAATCAAATCTGCGAGTCAAAGCCAGTAAGATTGTATCTTTTTCCTTCTCCCACTGTTATTTTTAATCCTCTAAATCCTAATAACAAAATTTCTTAAATGATCCATAGTAACAATGTGCATAAAAAACACAAATTTACGAAAAACTCACAATTCTTCTTCAGGTTCATTCTTGAGAGCATTTTTGGTTATACACTCAAAAGCAGCCTCAACATTAAATCCCTCCTTAGCAGAGGTCTCAAAGTATGGTATGTTCCCCTTGGAAGCACACCATGCTTTTGCTTTCTTCTCAGAAACCTGAAACAGAAGCAACAAATGCAGACATGTAGAATTAACCCCCCATGCACATATGGTATATCAAACCAAGGGGAAGAAAATCTATCAACTACAGATGATTGAAATCTGAAAAATAATCTGAGGTGAAAAATAACTTACAACTCTGCTATTTCCACCATCAACATCTACTTTGTTTCCCAACACCACAAATGGGAAGTTTTCAGGATCAGATGGACTGGCCTAAAAATCAAATCAATTAGGAATAAAATTAATCACCGTCCTTTAGAAACAGTATTAAGATCCTCAGAAGTCAAAGAATAAAAATCACCTGAATAAGGAACTCTTCTCGCCAGTGGTTAAGGTTTTCAAAAGATTTCATGACATTTACATCATAAACAAGGACACAGCAATCTGCACCACGGTAGAAAGCCACACCAAGACTTTGAAACCTCTCCTGACCAGCAGTATCCCAGATCTGTATGTGCAAGGACATCTCTATTTTAGACAAATGCAATTAAAAGATTCTCTTAAATGAATGCAAACTGTTAGAAATAAAAAAAGAAAAACATCCAATCTCCCTTTCATATTGTATACATATTTAGGAAAGCAGATCCATTTAATCAATATAATGGTCTACAAAAAACTTAAGCATTGATCCTTTTATCCCGCAAAAAGAAACATAATTTAACCCAACCATGCCATCATATCTCAAGCACAGTAGAAAGAAAGTATTCAATAGAACATAGTCACATACTGACAGCATATATCAAAAAACAAAGTGTCATGGTACAATATGCCTAGATATGTATCTAGGAAGTAGGAAGTATCCTTCAACTCTTTTATTTTTTTGAGATTCTTGAGCAATATGTTTGGGATATCTCTTCAATGTGATTTAGATACCGCTCCAAAAACTTGCTCAATAGCTTCTTAAACAACCTTTATTTTCATCATGCAGTGAGAGGAACAAAATGGATTCCAAAAGTGCAGAGGATTAATTTTATGTGCGTTCCAAAATTTGTCTTTTGTCTCAAAAAGATAAAGGATATACTAAATGAGAGACAAGAATGTGGAACGTTAGTGAATATTTACATGACCCAGCTGAAGATGGAGGTGAACTTCATGAATTGGTAGAGTTGTCGTTTGCAGAACCAAAGTTAGAAGATATGCTTTTGTGACTAGTGGGATCGAGGTAATGACACAATTACTAGTAGATCGTAAATTGTAGTTTACACCCCAGAAAAAAGATGGTAACTTGTAGACAATTGTCTAGAGTGAAAGATTTCTTTCTACATAGAGCTAATGATGGTTTTAGTGACATGCAAACATCAATTTAGGAAAACAAATTTTTGTAACATGTTAATGGGAAAAAGAATTTATTTTGAATTTTCAAATGAATAATGGAAAAAAAGAGTACTGTTATATACATCTATGTGTCTGTGTTTTTTCCTGACGAGCACAACTATGCTATCATAAATTGTAATCAGCATCAGCTACTTCGATTACATAATGATTAGAAATTTTGGCGTCTTTACAAACGTTATGCATTTATTTGTAATGTGTATGTATGCAATAAATTCATGTTACCTTATTTTAAAATATCGTATCTCGAGTTTTTAAGAACTTTCCCATATATGTGCTATCTCATCCATGTACCATATTAGGTAGCTCAGTTGGCGAGCGAGCTAATGAACATCGAAGGAGATATAAGGAGGGGGTCTAGGTTTCGATTCGACTCCTAGAAAATTAACATAACCACTAACTTATGAACATTTGTGTATTGAAAAAAAGTATCTGAGCGTTTATAGATCCTAAAACATGTCGTATATCTAATATGAAACACAGTATTGAGGCAAGTAAAAGTGATTTAGATAAAATACCTGCAATGTGAACAACCTATCTTCAACTTGAACTTCCTTGGTAAGGAAATCAGCTCCAATGGTAGCCTTATACTGGTTACTAAATTTTCGATTCACATACCTAGTAGACAAAAAGTAATATTTGATCATTTCATTATAATTGATAATAATAATAATAATAATAGGAGAGTTAGTTTTCGCAGAATGCATACTGATTCATGAGTGATGTTTTGCCAACCCTGCCAAACAAATAAAAAAACTAGATGATTAATTGAATCGAACATTAATTTAATTGAATCTACACATGTGATTGAATGAAGCAATAAGCATTTGATGAAGAATGAATAAAGCAGATGAAATTGAAAAGAAAAAGGAGAAGAATATACCCACTATCACCGAGGATGATGACTTTTAGTAACATGCGGCGGCGAGAAGCCATGGATCAATACAATGATTGGAATTGAAACTCTCTCTGTGTGTGTTTTGGGAATCAGAAGAATCAATCTCGATTCGTTTTTGTGTTGATATGAGCGAGTCAGAAGACAGGTGGATGAACAACAACAAATCTACGTAATAATTACAACACGACTCTCCTCTTTCATTCTCAAAAATTTAAACTAATATTTATTGTTTTACGATTTTTGTTTTTTTTGAAGGAATTTATTGTTTTACGACTTATTATTAGATTAACTTTTTCCCTAAAGAAAAAACTAAATAGGCACACTACATAAAAATAAATACATTATTTAATTCTTGTCAAAAAAATAAATTATTTAACTATTTCAATAAAAAAAACATCTCTACTACCTATTTTCATCTGTGTTCAAATAGGTGTGATCAAAGAAACATTTCTCTTTTTGAATGAGGTAAAATTTATGAGCTAAATGATTTTATTTTTTAAAATATTTTCTTCCATCAAATTAAAATTTAATTTGAATATTTTTTAAAATAATAAAATGTAAAAAATGTATAATGTTTATAAATAATGAAATGATGTTTTTTTATTAAATAGTATTTTTTATAATATTATAAAAGTCGACTATAACTTCTTGATTTTTTTTTTTTTAAAGAAAGATGCTTGTAGCATTTCAATTACAATAATAGGTTGAATACATTCTGTGATTACATAAAGTATAACTTCTTGATATATATCAAAACTTTTCAATATGTGAATGTACTGTATAATTTTCTTCATAAAAATGTTTTTTAATCAAAAGAGATGTTTCTTTCACACAGTATACACTCTATTTCAATCAATTGAGGAAAGTAGTTTCATAATAAAATAAAATAAAAAGCGAGAAATAATTGAAACACTGTCAAAAGAGCTTCTACTAAGCTTAGTTCTAGTCTTAAGAGCTTCAACTTTGGTGCAGTGCCAGCCACTCTTATTTCTGTTCCTCACAAAAATACTTTTTTAGCCAAAAAAGACAGTTTCTTTCACATTCTTCAAATATTTCGTCATAATTTATTTTTAATGAGCATTAGTATGTAAATGTCCAAGTGGTAGGGATAGTTGATACAATTTGACTGCATGGGGTTCCAATCCCACGTTTTACATTTTGATAGTGTCTAAAATCAAAAAAAATTATCTACGTTTTGTCCCTGCGAAAACATTTCTCAAAATATTAATGGAACTAATGTAGAGACGGACATTAACACGCCCAACATAGCAACATGCTCGTAGTCTTCACAAAAATGTCCGTTGTCAGTTTTTCTTTGACAGTGCCTAAACTTGATAGGTCACAAGCATTCAAGTAATTGAGTATGGAAACGAAAAATGTTAGGGACTACAACAAACTGTGCAGTGTAGACTTGTTGTGATTTGCTTAAACAAGCAACACCACAATTCAATATATTCTTCCCCCACAATGGGTCAAAATGTGATGCAATGAACAACAATGGTGATGACGTGTTTGAGTTGGGCGTGCTAAAAAGCGATGCTAATTGTGTTTTTGGGCACAGATAACTGAACACACAAGAGAACATTACCATGGACCAAAACTAATTGCGTAAAAAGTGACCTTGTTTCTAAAATGCGTAATGCCATCAAAATCATCATTCATTACAAAGACATCTAAATTTATCTCTTGATAACCAGTTTGACGCAAGTGTTAGTTTCATTAGTTAACTCAAAGACATTCGCTAATCGATTTAGGAGTAATACATAAATAGGAACAAATGTTTGGACAAACTTGATCAAATTGCCATCTCATAATCCCACAACAATTACAGAAGCGAGCTTATAAATAACATGAAAAACAGATCAATCAGATGTAAACATAAACAAAGAAAATGTTACACAACCCAGTGGAATATTGTACCATAAAATTCTTTTGGCAAGCTCATTCAAATAAGTTCACCAACATAATTCAATAACACATCCTCCTAATTGTACATATTGTATTAAATAACATTCATCAAACAGAGGATATGAGAACAAAATTGTGTACACTTCGTATGAACTACCCCAAAGAGTTTGACATGCTGATGAAATACAGAGCAAGTAGGAATGCTCTGTTAGAGATTTTATGGAATAAAAAGTTAGTAAAAAAAGTTTTCAACTTGGGTTGCAGGCAGTGACTAAAATCCAGATGAAGGTAAATACTATTTGTATAGATTGATATGGCAAACCAGTAATAATATTCAAAATATAAAAGCTAATCAACATATCTGAACTTAATAGTCAACAGACCAATTTAAAATGAGGCAATACAAATTCAAATATTGCAAAAATGGCTAATACAGAACTGCCTATTTCAGGACCAACCATAGTGGAAAAAAATCGGCAATAATAAACCTCGATTTATAATAGAAAAAGGCCATGGAACAGCCCTCCTTCACAAAATGGCCAGAGCAGATTGCCGAAAATCAGCAAATGACATGGCTGCTATTTCAGTGCAGTCATATACACATGCCATAAAATACTAAAAGAGCGAATAAGATCACTAAATTCATAGCCTAGATTCAGAAAAAGCTATTTTGTTCTTATAATTGGGAAATTTGTTTTCTTTTCATATCAGATCAAGAATGAAGATAAATGCTCTAATGGTATACACTATCTCAAGTGTGAATGGCATACAAAACAGAATGTGCATTGATATTATAGAATCAAACCACAAAATTTGAGTTACCTTCACATAAAGTTTAGCTACTGGATATATTATCATAATGGTAGTATTTAATTTACTAAAACAACCATTTAAATCCAAACTAGCAATGCCACACAACCGATTGAACAATGAAATAGTTTTATAACCATCATATTGCAATATAACAAAAGTACAAAACCAATGAGGCAGTGAAAACAATAGTTCAAAAAACCTTGCCCCAATCACAAACAAACTAATTCTATAAATAAACTCCGTACCCAACAAAACAACAATTCTCAAAATGTTTTAAGCAGATGCAGCTCCCTTCTTCCTAGGTGCAGCTTCAGTTCCTGTATTAAAAAACCCACACAAATCAACAATTAAGGATCTAAATTGAACATTAAGAATCTAAAATGAACATATTAAGCTAGAAAAAAGATTAATTACCCTCTCTGAAACCGCTCTTGAATCGGCGAGGAACGTTACGCAAGTACCTCATCCTACCAGTTCCAGTAGTCTTTCTACGGATTGCCTTTTCACTCCAGTTATCTAAAATCAATAATCAAACTCAATTAATAACCCAAACATACATAAACCCTAATTACAAATCAAATTAACAAGAGATTAAGACTAATTACATTTCCTAACACGAGCAGCAGGGTAAGCACAAGCAGAACATCTACTCTTCTGGAGATGGAAACTGCGGCGGCCACACCTAACACAGAGTGTGTGAGTCTTGTTCCTTCTCTTACCGAAACTTCCAGTTCCCTTACCCTGCAATTCATTCACATAAATAAGTTAATCTAACCATAACCAGCATATACGAAATCGTATAGATTGATGATAGATTGAAGAGGAAGAAGAAGATTTACCATTGTAGATGCACAAAGCCGATTCCAAAACCCTAGTGAAGGATACCGATTATTGTGTATTTATATGTTGGTTCATTGGAAATGATTTAGGTTATTATGGTGCAAGCCCAAATTTAGTTCTTTTGGGCCCTAAAGGTTTGTCTGAGACTTCTTCTTTTCCCACCCTCCATTTATTTCGTACTCTCTCTCCAAATCTTTATTTTGCTCTTATTTCAGTTATTTGGATTCTATAATCTGAAGTTTTTTTTTGTCATTTTGGATTATAGAATCCAAGATTGTTTAATAAAAGAATTTGACATTAAATCATATTTTACCTTAACAGCAACAACAAACATAATTCAATTATTCTTGTCAAAAAACATAATTCAATTATAATAATTTCGACAATATAATGCAACAATGTAAATGGAGTCAACAATAATAGTTGTAGCAATATAATTAAACACAGACAAGATTGTTGATGATACATACTAATTTTTTCTTTGGGTTCATTTAAGCACGCCCTAGCTTCTTCGTATGTCCTATATCTAATAACTTTTCTGAATAATATGAACATATCCGACCAAAAAAGTGTCTAACTCAATTGGTTCTTTTAAATTATATTGACTAAATATAAAGAACATGATTCTCACATCATTTTTTTTTTGGAGTTTCACCATAATGAACTAAACGTGCCTATTGAGTTGATTGACGGAAGACAATGTTCAATATTATCCATCAGTCTTTGTGTCATCATAGTTACAACAATTAATCTGATTCAATTGATACTCTAAGATATATAGTGTAACATCAACATGAATCCTAAACAAATTGAGTTTCCCATTGTTGCAGTAAGCTGCAACTAAGTTGGTATCTCTACTAGTAAATATTTCTTGGCTCTGTGGTGTGAATTGTAAATTAACGAACACACCAATTTATATAGATAAAAAAAAAATGAATCATATATTTTAGCCACGTCAATTCTAAAATATGTTCTTTATTTGTCTAACCACAAATCTATTCCAATTCTAAAATTGCCGTGAACTTTCATGAAACTTATGTTTGATGGCAATTCACCCTTATGTGTGGAGATCCTCAACAAGATTGCCCCATTAAAGGCTCGTGTGTGGGAACCTTTTTCCTATACGAGGACAAATGACAAAGAAGAAAATTCTCACAAAGGAACTCTCACGTGAGGACGATGATCATATCCACATGTAGGATTCACGTCTTTAAGGGTAATATAACACGGGACACATCCTTTCATAAATGCAAAAATGTATTAAGAAATACGATTTTTTGTTTTCGTCATTTTGACACTATTGTTTTAAGGGTTAAATCAATTTTTGGTTTTTTTAAATATATTATATTTCGTTTTCAGCCCTTCTAAAAAATTTATTTAAACAATAGTCCTTCCAATGTTTATAGTCAATATTTTTTGTCCTTTTTTTCAAATCAATTCATGTATATTCTTCGAAATTTTGAATTATTTTACGCACTTATGTTTAGTGCATTATAAAAATCTCTCATGCAAAAAATTATTTTTTTTGCAATGAATAAATTAACTAAGAAATTTTTAAGTTTTTGATACTTTAAAATTCATATTCAATTCCTCTTTTGTTGATAAAAGTTAAATATGTATAGAAGTGGTTGTTCTAATATTTTAAACAATATACAAAAACTCATTCAAAAACGTGAGTTGATTTAAAAACAAAGACCATAATTGTTGATAGAAAATATTTGAATGACCATTACCTTAAAAAAAATTTAGAGAATCTAAAAATAAAATATGATATTTATTTTTTTGAGAAAATAAAATAAAATATGATATATTAAAAACTTATTTTTATTTTTTTTTGTAAAATACAATATAGTTTAAAATTAAACCTTTGAAAAGTACTCAATCCGTACCTTTTAAGTGTCACTTTTGTAGAAAATTTTTGTTTCTAGTTAACTGTCGTTTTAAAAATTCAATGCAATATTAAATGTTGTTTTACCAGTATTACCTTTAGCTATTTATTGTGGCAGGAGAAATTTATGAAATGAGATACATAAATAAGGTTATTATAGGAAAAAATAAAAATATTTGTATCAAAAGTAGTAATATTTATTGATTCTACCGAGATATAAGATCATCCACAATAGTAGGTGCTTCTTTTATTTAGCACCACATTAAATAGGCACCTCCATTGTGGAGTATAACATATGGGTGTCTATGGGGGAGGGTGCCTATGGGGGAGGGTGGTTATGGAAGCACTTTCTCTCTCTTCATTTTTTGTGGGTCTTTAATAAGTTTTAGTAAAATGAATAAATTTTGTTGAAATGTAATGACACAGAGTTATTTGTGGGATTTATTTACTAATTTCTTTTGAGGTGTTGGGTTGGAGAAAATTGGTGCTTATTAAGTATTACGGTAAAATTGATGATGTGGACACAGGGAACTTATTTAAGCATCTAACATGGGCTGCTCTGTTGTAGATGGTCTAATTGCTTTGTAGAACATTAAGAGGCATTTAATTTTTGTGGCATATTCCATCGTTAACCTGGTATCATTCAAAACACTTGTTGTAGTGTAAGCAGTGTTTGTCAGTAGATTCAATAATGAATTTCACAATATTTGGTCATAAACTTATTTTTCCTCATACCATGTCCATTGCTGATGTTCTTTTATCTTGATCTTATTCCAAATTTCCAATCCAATTACTGGAGTTTGTAGCATGTTATTAGTAGGACAACTGATTTCAATTGAAAAAACACACAGTTAAGTCCAAGAACTAAACAACCTTGTTTAGTATAAATATCTCTACAAATTACATTCTGTACAAAAAAACCTCTACAAATTACATATCTTAATTATTATTATTATAAATTGCGTGTAGGGATATCAATACTACTTTTCAAGCTTAGAAGTCAGGTTAATCATTATTATAACAACCTTTATTATAAATATGTCGGAAACTTAGGTTAACATATTAGTTAGGTGGTTAGAGAATTAATTAACCTATCTGGTCTGTCTTCAGGGAACTTTTGAACATACAAGAGACCAATTTGTAGCCTATAATTGTAGGCACCTTAGTAATTCAGATGGGATATATATCTTTTGTGAATCCTTGATTTTGCCACTCAAAAAATAAGTGTTTGAGTCAAACGTGTAAGTTGACAGGGGAGGGATTTTCACTCTAAGCTCAGTTCCAAACAAAACTTTTCTATTGCTTAGTTTATTATCAGAATTTTGATGAAGAGTTTCATCTTTTAGAACACCAACAAGACCAAGTCCAATGGTTTTTTAATCTACTTTGTTCCTTGAGCTACAAGCTTTGTTCCTATTGGTAATTGAGAAAGGATTCTCAAATGAGGTTAAAGCTTTTGTGTCAATAATTGATGTTGGACTTATCAAACATTCAGTTCCACTTAGAGAGTTACTCTTCCCTTTTCTTTAGAGAAATCAACCAGACACTGAACCAGATTACACGCATCAATAGTAATATTTATAAACATAAATGCATAATTTCAACGGCAAAACAGAAATTTCAACAAAAGACAAATGCCACATGGCAGTTTTTTATTGGATTGTTTTATAGTGAATGAATTTCCCTTTCTACTAAGTTTTAATTCATATAGTATATAATATATATAATATGTGACACATATTGCCGGCTTGAATACGTTGTTTGTGTCAACTAGGACGGACTTTTCTTGGGAGTCACTTTCACAAGTATTGTGCATCTTCCATATGAATTCATTTATTGACATTTCATTATATATTTCTCCTCTTTGTTCCAAAAAATTTAAACTAGACACATATACTTGACTTAATAACCACCATGGGAACTGAGTCTCCAACAAAAGAAAAACCAATTCCTTCGTCAGAGGCCGAAAAGGTCTCTTTCCCAGCATCAGAACAAGAGGTAAATTACTAAGCAACATAAATTGAGAACACATGTTATTATGTCTTGCATTTATTCACAATTTATCTGTATGAAAAATAAATAAAAATTAGTTTTGATTGTTGAGTTTGCTTAAGGGATTAGATTAGATGTGTATTTTTTTTTTTTTAACAGATAGATAAAAGAACAGCTGAACAAAAGAAAATTGATGATTGGCTTCCCATAACTTCTTCAAGGAATGCAAAATGGTGGTATGCAGCTTTTCACAATGTTACTGCCATGGTTGGAGCTGGTGTCTTGAGTCTTCCATCTGCCATGGCAAATCTTGGATGGTATACTACTAATACTATATATGCTATACTCTTGGCTAACTCTACCATGTTTCAAAACTAGAAGTTTATGGTCCTTTTGATCCTAGCAAGTATGAGAATATGAGTGATCAAAATTCAACCTTCAACCCTTGTTTGAAAAATTCTAGTTTGAATATGAGTGACCATATGATTAGTACAAGTTTGAAAAATTCAAAGATGAATATGAGTGACTCAAAATTCAACCCTCAACCCTTGTTTTCTAGTTTGAATATGAGTGACCATATGATTAGTACAAGTTTGAAAAATTCAAAGATGAATATGAGTGACTCAAAATTCAACCCTCAACCCTTGTTTTCTAGTTTGAATATGAGTGACCATATGATTGGTACAGGTTTGAAAAATTTAAAAAATAATTAAAGATAATATGAGTGAATCCAAACTCAACCCTTGTTTTTTTTTTTTTTTTTCAAACCAACATCGATTAGGTTACCCTTTAACCTATTCACTTATTAGAGAAAATGGATGTTTGTGGGCTAACTTAACTTCTTCAAATAAAAATAAAATAGATGTTCATGAACTTCTATTTTCAAGAAGATTATGATCCTAGTTGGTATTTTAAATGATTTTTCAGTGCTGTTTATCGTAGACTATTCACAAACATAAGTGTAATTAATTAAGAACTCTTTTTGTTTTCTCCTTCTATACCAACCAATTAAAAAATATAAATAAAAAAAGTGGCCAAAGGGTCTATTATTATTATTTTTTATTCGCCGCAAGGTTCTATTTTTCTTTATGTCACAAGTCAAATCCCAATTCTCAAATTTCAAAACTATTGGTATTCTATACTATGTCATAAGTTCATCGAAGAAACATCATAAGTAAATGTTTATTGGATTATCATTTATTAGTTCATTATGCATTTATATATAGGCTGTGTTCGGTGTTCCATGATTTTTTTTTTAAGGAGACTGTGTTCCATGATTAAAATCAAACTTGATCAAACCATTTTCATATAAGTTGGTAGCTATTCTCATAATCAATATTTTTACTCACACATTCAATTAATGAAATCATATCATATCGCGATACAATTTTTTCAGGTTAATTCAAACAATATCATTACAAATATCTATTTCGTATGATTTGATTGATTAGACGTATAAAAATTGTTTATGGTGCATGAAAATTATTCTCATTGAAATAAAGTGAAAACAACTTGAAATAAGATCATATATATTCTTAATTTCAAAAAAAATTAAAGAAAAAAAACTAAGGACGATGAAAGTTTTTATTAATCAAAGTAACAATAATTAATGACAATTATATAACCTCCCTCGAGGGATTTAAAATTGTCTCTTGAGTTTATATTGTGACACTATTACCACCCGAACGAATTGAGCTCAGGTGGTTAATTAGCTTCGCAAATGACGAATTGTTTAGAAGAATCTCATTTTGATTCTTGAATGAACATTTTTTTATCAAACCTTACTTATCTCCTGACCAAACTTCGGATTATCATGACCTCTTTTCCATTAGAACCGAAGGCTAACATAAAAACAAAAAAAATTGTGAAACTATTACCACTAATTTGACATCTCAAGGACATTTAAATATCAATGAAACATAAGTTTGTTTATGTTTTACAATGTCAAATTGCAGGGGTCCTGGTGTGGTGATTCTAATCTTATCATGGATAATCACCCTCTACACTCTATGGCAAATGGTTGAGATGCATGAAATGGTTCCAGGAAAACGGTTTGACAGATACCATGAGTTGGGGCAGGAAGCATTTGGAGAAAAGCTTGGACTATGGATTGTGGTGCCACAACAATTGATATGTGAAGTTGGTGTGGACATTGTTTACATGGTTACCGGAGGCAAATCACTGCAGAAAATTCATGATTTGGTGTGTAAAAAAAATTGCAAATCAATGAAAACTACTTATTTCATCATGATATTTGCCTCTGTTCATTTTATTCTTGCCCATCTTCCCAACTTCAACTCCATTGCTGGTATCTCCTTGGCTGCAGCAATCATGTCTTTGAGGTGAGTTTTATCAACCGGTCAATATCAATCATCAACCTTCTTTTCTTAAATATTTTCTAATATTAATTTTGCTGAAAACTTGTTAACTTATAAAAGTGAACCATGTTGATAAAATACTACTAAAAGGTAAATAGAGATTGGTTTAGTGAACGATTTAGTGACCAATTCTTCAATTTGGTCAATAGTTAAATAAGTTTCTGACCAATTTTGAGACTGATATGTTGGAATTTATTAGAGGGCCAAAATCATGGATACCAATGGTATCACATAATATTATAGAAACTATTGTAATATAGTAATCATGTACCTTACCTTAGATGATTGAAGGATCCATAGAGATTTTAGAAAGACTTGGAAGAATTATGATATTTTTGCCTCTTACTGATGGGCAACATGTTTGTCTAAATGACTATATTATATAAGGGTCGTGTTAATCGGTGCTCCCGAGACATTGGTTAAGGAAACTAAAAAAAAGTTTTAAATTAAAAAAAATACTTTTTAAGTTTTTAATAAGTTGACTACAGAAGTTCTGATGTGATATTACTTTATTTGCTCTCTTAACCAGTGCCTACAGGCACTGGTTAACATTACCCATTATATAAGCTCATCAATAGAGACATGAACCTCTCAAAAGGCTAACTAAAATAACAATCCAATTCATCATGACCCGTTCCCAATAAAGTCGAATATAATATTTATTTTTAAAATATAAATAAACATAATAAGTGCAATAATATTTAATATTTTATACTATATTTCATTAATATTTAAATAATTAAATAATTTTTTTTTGTGAACAAAATAATTAAATAAAGTTATCCACATATTGTGACCAAGTTGACGTTTTAGGTGTCTAAATTGATTCGGTCACTAATATAGCAATTCTTTTTGTTAAAAAATGTACATAGAGAACATTGTTCTGTTTTAAAGTTTAAACCATTTGACTTTAGTCCAAAAATTAATATATAAAATAAGAGTACAATGGTAAAAAATTGTGATTAATTTTCAATGCGATCAGATTTTATCTTCTTAATTTATAATTTTTAACTAAACTTGATAGAAATTTGTGGGTTATTTAAATTCTATGTAGTTACTCAACAATTGCATGGGTGGCTTCATTAAAAAAGGGAGTTCAACCAGATGTGGCATATGGCTACAAAGCCACTACAACACCAGGAACTGTTTTCAATTTCTTCAGTGCTTTAGGTGATGTTGCATTTGCCTATGCTGGACACAATGTGGTGTTGGAGATTCAAGCAACAATCCCTTCCACACCAGAGAAACCATCTAAGGGTCCAATGTGGAGAGGAGTTTTATTAGCATATATTGTTGTAGCTCTATGTTATTTCCCAGTTGCTCTTATTGGGTATTGGATGTTTGGCAATTCAGTTGCTGATAACATTCTTACTTCTCTTAATAAACCTACTTGGCTTATAGTTGCAGCTAACATGTTTGTTGTCATCCATGTTATAGGAAGCTATCAGGTATGTATGATGGAATAATAATTTCCATTTTCATATGATTCATCACTACAATCATGTTATAGCTGACATTGTTTTATTTTATTGTCTTTATAGTTGTATGCAATGCCTGTTTTTGACATGATTGAGACCGTAATGGTCAAAAAATTGCGTTTCAAGCCAACCCGACTCCTAAGATTTGTTGTTCGCAATGTTTATGTTGGTGAGTACCTTTCTAAAATTGGATATTTTATACTAGAATTCACTTTATTCAAGGGGAATATAAGTGGGGGTGTCTGGGGTTCGAACCCGGCCTCCGCATATAACAATGCATGTTTCTGCCAACTGAGATAAGCTTATGGGGCTGAAATCGCAAATCTTTCCTACGATGAATAGTTTACTCATATTATGAATTGTATTATTGGTCAATTTGATGAAATCATACTGCTTGACTCCATTTATATGATTTCGGGGTCTTTTTCTTCTACTTGTTTTTTGAATGAAATCCAAAATTTCTATTTGTTTAGCTCTGATTATAATAAATATTTTGATTCAGCATTCACAATGTTTGTGGGCATAACCTTCCCATTCTTTGGTGCTCTCCTTGGATTTTTTGGAGGATTGGCATTTGCTCCGACAACATATTTTGTAAGTCCATAAAATTTATTTTTCTTTAAATATATTTGGAGTATATGATTTGATATAATAATGCTCAACATAATATAATGTGAAATATAATGTGATTTTGTAGCTTCCCTGCATTATGTGGCTTGCTATTTACAAACCCAAGAGGTTTAGCTTGTCTTGGTTCACCAACTGGGTATGTTCAATTGCATCACTCTTCTTGTTATATTTTACTTTGATATTGAAAGATTAAACATAGCTTATCTTATTGGACTGCATTGTTTTCAGATTTGCATTATACTTGGCCTCCTCCTTATGATTTTGTCACCAATAGGTGGATTGAGGTTAATCATACTCAATGCCAAGTCCTACGGTTTCTATACTTGACCATTCATGGTTGCATGTGTATAATGGATGTAACTTTGAGACTTGTCTTTGTCATATACTACATTTTATTTTCTCTACTTTTTCATAAGGACTCGTTTAGTTGGAACAAAGGGAGACAAGGTTGTTTTATATTCAAATTGTTTGTAAAGGGGGGAGGGCAATTCAATTTTAGCTCTCTCAGAAAATGGAGTGATTTTGTTTTCAAGAAAAAATGGAGTGATTTAGGAGAAGAAAATTTATGCTATAAAATCATTAATAAAGTGCATCATTGTGCTTGTTTATGTAAAAAAAAATGTTTGTATTATATAGTATGGAAAATACATGTGACATGAATTTAATTTTTGAATTTGTAATAAATATAATGCACAAAACTTGAAGGAATATTTATACTTTTAAGTTCCTTAACATGTGACATGGGTACAAGTTAGCATGACTCATATAGTATTACACACTCTTTCTCCTCGTGTTGCCTTGCAAGACAATCACTATTTTTTGGGAACAAATCTCACATAATTACTTGGACAATGCATGAATTTAACTTTAACCCATTTTTATTCACCAAAAAAGAAAATGCAATTTGTACAAATTGCCAAGGGACATTTATTTTTTGTTTTAAAAAAAAATAGATGATTGTAAATCAAAATTGTATATGTCAAAAAAAAAAAAAGTAATTATAACAAACAATTTCACTAAAAGAGGGGAAAGCAATGTACATTTAAAGTTAAAAAAATATACGAAAATTTCCTTTACATCGTAGTGGCTACTTTTTCTTCACTAATAATCATGTTATGGATGTTCCATAAGCAAATATTACTAATTTACATTAGATAATAACCAAATTCTTTCATACAACTCGATTCATTTCGTGCATTTGCATATCTTACTCTGCCATCATTGTTTCCATGGAGAATTAGTTTAAGAATAGAAGTCATGATTCTTTGCATTAAGGATGATCGACCTAAATCCTCTAATAGATTACAACAAACGTGTTTACCATTGCAATAAGTCAGTTTAATTTCTCTAAAGTCATGAGAATGTTGTCATCAACATTATTTTCAAGCATCCAATTAATAATCAATGAGAACAACGAGAAAGTAGCACAAAGCTACAACTATATAGGCAACAATTACTCCACTCCAAATAGGGCCCTTCATTGGTTTTTTTTTCCTTATGGTGTAGATGGAATGGTTGTTTGGATTTCTAACACCACCTTGTATCCAGTATAAGCTAAAGCTACATCTCCAAGAGAATTGAAGAAAACAAAAACAATTCTTGGTGTAATCGTAGCTTTGTAACCATGTGAAAATTATGTTTTCTCAAGTATTTATCCTCGTTCAATGATGAAGATTCACCGTATAGAAAAAATAAGCTTGAGAGTTTGACATAGAGAAAAAAATTTTAGAATTCATATCCTTATTTATTAATTTTGTTAAGTCTAACCCTAATTTTTTCCCTCCATAATGCTTTTTAGGTTTGTAACAAATCTATCCTAAAATTTTGCCCCTCAAAATGCATCAAATATGTTTTTATTAATAGCAAAAATTAAAAAAAGCCTAAACAAATCCATTCACAAATAGCAAAAATTAAAAATAAAAAAAAATAAAAAAAAAAGAGGCTAACCATATCGATAGACTTCTACATATATATTTTTTTTCTTTTCTTCTTATTAATTTTAGTTTTTTTTTCAACTAATTTTCTTATTTTGTGTTCTACACTTTTTTTGACAAAATACTTTGTACAATTATTTAATACTAAAAAAATGCATCGTTCCTATCCTCTTCCTTTTTTTTTATACACTTCTTTGATACCAAAAAATGCATCTTTTTTTTTTGACAATATTTTGTAGACTTATATAATACCCTAATTTTCATCACAACTTGGCTATATATACTAAACCCTAAACCGTGTTTCTCTAAAAAAAACCTTAACCCCTAATTTTTTTCCCTCCATAATGCTTTTTAGGTTTGCAACAAATCTATCTTAAAATTTTGCCTATCAAAATGCATTAAATATGTTTTTATTAATAGCAAAAAAAAAAACCTAAACAAATCCATTCATAAATAGCAAAAATTAAAAAAAAAAGACTAAACATATCGACTTCTACATATATATATTTTTTTTCTTTTCTTCTTATTAATCTTAGTTTTTTTTCAACTAATTTTCTTATTTTGTGTTCTACATTTTTTTTGACAAAATATTTTGTACAATTATTTAATACTAAAAAAAATGCATTGTTCCTATCCTCTTGCCTTTTTTTTTTTGCACACTTCTTTGATACTAAAAAAATGCATCTTTTTTTTTTCACAATATTTTATAGACTTATATAATACCCTAATTTCAATGATAACTTGGCTAAATATACCAAACCCTAAACTGTTTCTCTAAAAGAAACCTTAACCTCTAATTTTTCCCCTCCATAATGCTTTTTAGGTTTGCAACAAGTCTATATTAAAATTTTGCCTCTCAAAATGCATAAAATATGTTTTAATTAATAGCAAAAAAAAAAAAAAACCTAAACAAATCCATTCATAAATAGCAAAAATTAAAAAAAAACAAAAACTAAACATATCGATAGACTTCTACATATATTTTTTTTTCTTCTTATTAATCTTAGTTTTTTTAACTAATTTTCTTATTTTGTGTTCTACACTTTTTTTTACAAAGTATTTTGTACAATTATTTAATACTAAAAAAAATGCATCGTTCCTATCCTTTTTTTTTTTTATACACTTCTTTGATACTAAAAAAATGCATCTTTTTTTTTTTGACAATATTTTGTAGACTTATATAATACCCTAATTTCCATCATAACTTGGCTATCCTTATTTATTAATTTTGTTAAGTCTAACCCTAATTTTTTTCCCTCCATAATGCTTTTTAAGTTTGTAACAAATCTATCCTAAAATTTTGCCCCTCAAAATGCATCAAATATGTTTTTATTAATAGCAAAAATAAAAAAAAGCCTAAACAAATCCATTCACAAATAGAAAAAATTAAAAATAAAAAAAAATAAAAAAAAGAGGCTAACCATATCGATAGACTTCTACATATATTTTTTTTTTCTTTTCTTCTTATTAATTTTAGTTTTTTTTTCAACTAATTTTCTTATTTTGTGTTCTACACTTTTTTTTGACAAAATACTTTGTACAATTATTTAATACTAAAAAAATGCATCGTTCCTATCCTCTTCCTTTTTTTTTTATACACTTCTTTGATACCAAAAAATGCATCTTTTTTTTTTTGACAATATTTTGTAGACTTATATAATACCCTAATTTCTATCACAACTTGACTATATATACTAAACCCTAAACCGTGTTTCTCTAAAAAAAACCGTAACCCCTAATTTTTCCCTCCATAATGCTTTTTAGGTTTGCAACAAATCTATCTTAAAATTTTGCCTATCAAAATGCATTAAATATGTTTTTATTAATAGCAAAAAAAAAACCTAAACAAATCCAATCATAAATAGCAAAAATTAAAAAAAAAAAAGGCTAAACATATCGACTTCTACATATATATATATTTTTCTTTTCTTCTTATTAATCTTAGTTTTTTTTCAACTAATTTTCTTATTTTGTGTTCTACATTTTTTTTGACAAAATATTTTGTACAATTATTTAATACTAAAAAAATGCATTGTTCCTATCCTTTTGCCTTTTTTTTTTTTGCACACTTCTTTGATACTAAAAAATGCATCTTTTTTTTTTCACAATATTTTGTAGACTTATATAATACCCTAATTTCTATGATAACTTGGCTAAATATACCAAACCCTAAACTGTTTCTCTAAAAGAAACCTTAACCTCTAATTTTTCCCCTCCATAATGCTTTTTAGGTTTGCAACAAATCTATATTAAAATTTTGCCTATCAAAATGCATTAAATATGTTTTTATTAATAGCAAAAAAAAAACCTAAACAAATCCAATCATAAATAGCAAAAATTAAAAAAAAAAGGCTAAACATATCGACTTCTACATATATATATATTTTTCTTTTCTTCTTATTAATCTTAGTTTTTTTTCAACTAATTTTCTTATTTTGTGTTCTACATTTTTTTTGACAAAATATTTTGTACAATTATTTAATACTAAAAAAAATGCATTGTTCCTATCCTTTTGCCTTTTTTTTTTTTGCACACTTCTTTGATACTAAAAAATGCATCTTTTTTTTTTCACAATATTTTGTAGACTTATATAATACCCTAATTTCTATGATAACTTGGCTAAATATACCAAACCCTAAACTGTTTCTCTAAAAGAAACCTTAACCTCTAATTTTTCCCCTCCATAATGCTTTTTAGGTTTGCAACAAATCTATATTAAAATTTTGCCTCTCAAAATGCATAAAATATGTTTTTATTAATAGCAAAAAAAAAAAAACCTAAACAAATCCATTCATAAATAGCAAAAATTAAAAAAAAAAAAAACTAAACATATCGATAGACTTCTACATATATTTTTTTTCTTCTTATTAATCTTAGTTTTTTTAACTAATTTTCTTATTTTGTGTTCTACACTTTTTTTTACAATGTATTTTGTACAATTATTTAATACTAAAAAAATGCATCGTTCCTATCCTTTTTTTTTTTATACACTTCTTTGATACTAAAAAAATGCATCTTTTTTTTGACAATATTTTGTAGACTTATATAATACCCTAATTTCCATCATAACTTGGCTATCCTTATTTATTAATTTTGTTAAGTCTAACCCTAATTTTTTCCCTCCATAATGCTTTTTAGGTTTGTAACAAATCTATCCTAAAATTTTGCCTATCAAAATGCATCAAATATGTTTTTATTAATAGCAAAAATAAAAAAAAAAAGCCTAAACAAATCCATTCATAAATAGAAAAAATTAAAAAAAAAAAAAGGCTAACCATATCGATAGACTTCTACATATATTTTTTTTTCTTTTCTTCTTATTAATTTTAGTTTTTTTTTCAACTAATTTTCTTATTTTGTGTTCTACAATTTTTTTTTGACAAAATACTTTGTACAATTATTTAATACTAAAAAAATGCATCGTTCTTATCCTCTTCCTTTTTTTTATACACTTCTTTGATACCAAAAAAATGCATTTTTTTTTTGACAATATTTCATAAACTTATATAATACCCTAATTTCTATCATAACTTGGCTATTAATACTAAACCCTAAACCGTGTTTCTCTACAAAAAACCTTAACCCCTAATTTTTTCCCTCCATAATGTTTTTTAGGTTTGCAACAAATCTATCCTAAAATTTTGCCTCTCAAAATGCATCAAATATGTTTTTATTAACAGCAAAAAAAAAAAAACCTAAACAAATCCATTCATAAATAGCAAAAATTAAAAAAAAAAAGGCTAAACATATCGACTTCTATATATATATATATATATATATATATATATATATATATATATATATATTTTATTTATTTTCTTCTTATTAATTTTAGTTTTTTTTTTCAACTAATTTTCTTATTTTGTGTTCTACATTTTTTTGACAAAATATTTTGTACAATTATTTAATACTAAAAAAAATGCATTGTTCCTATCCTCTTGCCTTTTTTTTGTACACTACTTTGATACTAAAAAAATGCATCTTTTTTGTTCTTTTTACAATATTTTGTAGACTTATATAATACCCTAATTTCCATGATAACTTGGCTAAATATACCACACCCTAAACTGTTTCTCTAAAAAAACCTTAACCCCTAATTTTTTCCCTCCATAATGCTTTTTAGGTTTGCAACAAATCTATCTTAAAATTTTGCCTCTCAAAATGCATCAAATATGTTTTTATTAATAGAAAAAAAAAGCCTAAACAAATCCATTCATAAATAGTAAAAATTAAAAAAAAAAAAAAAGGCTAAACATATCGATAGACTTCTACATATATATTTTTGTTCTTTTCTTCTTTTTAATCTTAGTTTTTTTAACTAATTTTCTTATTTTGTGTTCTACACTTTTTTTTGACAAAGTATTTTGTACAATTATTTAATACTAAAAAAATGCATCGTTCCTATCCTCTTCCTTTTTTTCTATACACTTCTTTGATACTAAAAAAATGCATCTTTTTTTTTTGACAATATTTTGTAGACTTATATAATATCCTAATTTCCATCATAACGTGGCTATATATACTAAACCCTAAACCGTGTTTCTCTAAAAAAAACCTTAACCCCTAAGTTTTTCCCTAATGCTTTTTAGGTTTGCAACAAATCTATCCTAAAATTTTGCCTCTCAAAATGCATCAAATATGTTTTTATTAATAGCAACAAAAAAAAAAAACTAAACAAATCCATTCATAAATAGCAAAAATTTTTAAAAAAAGGCTAAACATATCGACTACCACACACACACACACACACACACACAGATATATATATATATATATATATATATATATATATATATATTATTTTTTTTTTCTTTTCTTCTTATTAATCTTAATTTTTTTTTCAACTAATTTTCTTATTTTGTGTTCTACATTTTTTTTTGACAAAATATTTTGTACAATTATTTAATACTAAAAAAAATGCATTGTTCTTATCCTCTTGCCTTTTTTTTGTACACTTCTTTGATACTAACAAAATGCATCTTTTTTTTTTTTACAATATTTTGTAGACTTATATAATACCCTAATTTCTATGATAACTTGACCATATATACCAAACCCTAAACTGTGTTTCTCTAAAAAAAACCTTAACCCATAATTTTTCCCTCCATAATGCTTTTTATGTTTGCAACAAATCTATCTTAAAATTTTGCCTCTCAAAATGCATCAAATATGTTTTTATTAATAGCAAAAAAAAAGCCTAAACAAATCCATTCATAAATAGCAAAAAAAAAAGGCTAAACATATCGATAGACTTCTACATTTTTTTTTCTTTTCTTCTTATTAATTTTAGTTTTTTTTAACTAATTTTCTTATTTTGTGTTCGACACTTTTTTTTGACAAAGTATTTTGTACAATTATTTAATACTAAAAAAATGTATCGTTCCTATTCTCTTGCCTTTTTTTTATACACTTCTTTGATACTAAAAAAATGCATCTTTTTTTTTTTGACAATATTTTGTAGACTTATATGATACCCTAATTTCCATGATAACTTGGCTATATATACCAAACCCTAAACTGTGTTTCTCTAAAAAATACCTTAACCCGTGGTAAATTTCACACACATCACAAGAATCATATCTATTGATATTTAGAGGTTTGCAAATGGAACGACGTGACCTTACAACTTTCATCTCATACCACTGCTTAACTGGTAACTTTTTGATCATACACCTGAATTGTCAGCAGCGATACGGTCAAGAGGGGAAATAGTTTTAACAGTTGCTTCGAGTGGTATAGCTGCATTATTAATACCAGGAGGTAGAACCGCACATTCGAGATTTGGCCTTCCCTTTATTATCGATGAATGCTCCACATGTAATGTCAAACCTAATACCCCGTTGGCTCGGTTGGTAGTCCAAGCAAGATTAGTAATATGGGACGAGGCTCTGATGATGCACAAATTTTACTTTGAAGCACTTGATCGTTCTTTCAGAGACGTTATGAAGGAGGTGGACAAGAGAAACAAATACATCCCTTTGTACCTGTAATTCCTAAAAGCACAAGACCAGAAATCGTTCATGGTATTATCAATTCTTCAAAACTATGGAATTATTGTGAGGTTCTTACCTTGACTAAGAACATGAGGCTTTTGTCTGGTGCGTTAGTAGTAGACATGGAGGAAAAAAGACAATTTTCAGAATGGGTTTTAAGTATAGGCGATGGACGAATAAGGGAAGACAATGAAGTGGACAAGACCATTGCTATTCCGTCAGATTTGCTCATAGAAAGCGCAGGAGATCCTCTTGCTGCTATTGTTGAAAGCACGTATCCTAACATCTTGGAGAGCATGAGTGACATAGGTTACTTTCAAAATAGAGCTATATTGACAACAAAAAATTCCATAGTCGACAAGATCAACGACTATATGTTGAACATGGTTCCAGATGAGGAGAAGGTTTATTTGAGTTATTATTCACCTATTCATCGTAACTTAAACGATGATCATATTGACAATGTTCATACACCTGAATTCCTCAACACCATCACTGCTTATGGACTTCCTAATCACAAATTAAGGTTAAAGGTTAGTGTGCCAGTTATGTTGTTGAGAAATATAGATACACGATATGGATTATGCAATGGAACCAGATTGGTTATCACTGGGATGGGAAGATACGTCATTGAGGGGAGGGTCATTTCCGGAAGTAATGTTGGTGAACAGGTTTTTGTATCCAGGTTATCTATATCGCCTTTAGATCTCAGGATTCCCTTTAAGTTTCAACAAAGACAATTCCCTTTGTCTGTATCATTTGCAATGACAATTAACAAAAGTCAAGGACAGTCGCTTAAACATGTTGGTGTATATCTACCAACACCTGTAATTTTTCAAAGACAGTTGTATGTTGCTGTTTCAAGAGTTACATCTAGAGAAGGACTAAAGATATTGATCACGGATGAAGATGGTGAAGATACCAATGTGACTTCTAACGTCGTATATGATGAAGTATTTCGCAATCTGCGATGAAACAACATGCCAATTTACTAAAAATTTCATATTCTCTTACCGAATTATTGAAAGGATTACCGAATTTTCTTTTATAATATTTTTCAGATTTTATACATTTTATAGAGTGTTTTATATTGTATACTCTGGATTATCATCTGTTATTTTTTCATCGTTACCAATTATATATTGCATTTTATTATTCGTATGTCATTTCTTTAGCATTAAATCCGTGCAGGCACGGGTCAAAATTCTAGTTGATAGATTAAAGACGGTAAATGAGTACATAAGATGCGCTATATTTAGAGTAAGTACAAAATTAACAAATTAACTGCTTACAAATAAATTCTAAACAACTACTAAGAAAGTGATAAATCACTCGCCAATTAATCAATATGTTTTTTTTTTTTTTGAGAGAAATTAATCAATATGTTTATTAGACTTTGTATGTTAAACATCGCATAATAAAAACAAGTTGAATTGTGGATTATTAACTACAACTTACATTCTTTTTGACATCAACTGACATGTATGTTAACAAAGAGTTTAGCAATTGAAGATTGAACCAATTTACTTACAAACAAAAATGATGGATATTTATTCATGGGTTGGAGGGAGAGTGTTGTATATATAATTTATAAATAGTAGTATTAGTTTGTTTTCATTTTGATGTGTGTTTGAAAGAAGTTATCACTATTTTTTGTATGTATTGATTCATAATAGATTTGATATTTTCATAATAAAAATACAATACAATCTTGAGATAATATATTTAAATCAACGCTAATATATTCATTCTCATGTGTGTGGATACATGGAAAATTTAAGAAGACCCAACTTATTCGTCGCATTGCAAATCTTGAGAATATCAACTATGTTGTTGATCCAAAGGAATCTAAGAGAGATAACCTGAGATTCTTTCAAGGCCCTCGAGATTCTTCCAAGGCTCTACTTATAAGTTATTGTCTTTTATCCATGCCTATATCAATAGAAAGAAATGAAACTACTGACTTTTGATATGTTTCTTTTTACGTTATTTTTGTTTTCACTCTATCAAGATGAATAGGCTTTCTCGAGTGTTTCCATTGTATGAGATATGTGTTTGATCCATCATGCACCTTATTTAATAATGGTTTTGGTCTGAACCTATTACGTAAAATAAATAGTATCAGAGGTCAAATTTCTAATACAAATATTATCGGCTTTACGACCTATTGTGTGTAAAAAAACAATCGTATGACACAAATTGTTATAATTGTGTATGTTAAAACGTCACCTCAAAGAAATGCGAGTTATAGATTATTAACTACAACTTACATTCTTTTTGGCATAAACTAACATATATGTTAACAAAAGCTTTACCAATTGAAAGATTGAACCAGCATACTTACAAACAAAAATGATAGATACTTACTCACGAGTTTGAGGAAGAGTGTTGTAAATATAATAAATTATAAATAGTACTATTAGTTTTACTTTCATTTTGATGTGAGTTTGCTTCAATGTTACCACAAACACTTCTAGGAAAGTGAGGTTAGTGATATAATATTTCAATGTTTGGTAAGGTGTTACAAAAATTGTTTGTAGGTATTATTTGATCTCGGTAGTAAAATGTATGCCCAACTTATCAAATTTTTATTCTCATATTTAAAGGGCGAGACTTATTTTATTTTTGAGAATAAAATACAAATATCAACTTTCATAGGAATAACAAAACTTTACCAAATACATTTGGGGAAATAATATTGCTAAGATTAGGATTTCTTTTTTTTTTAAGGAAGATTAGGATTTCTTGAAAAGCTAATCATTAGAATAAATTTTAAAACCATGAAACAAACGCATTTGGCTAGTTAGCAAGCTCAACATGTCTAGATTTTTCTCCATTTAAATATAATTACTATCATATTGTAAATAGAATTACTATCATATTATAATTACAACATTAAAATATATTAAAATATTTTTTCTACTTAAATTCAAAATATTTTTTTGAGGAATTTATTCAAAATATATTTAATACAACATATGTAGATATTTACATTATGAAGATTGAAAATATAATATGAGAATTTGAGTTCGATTCATGGGTGGAACAATGTATGATTAGACTTTACTTATATCCCGACCAAACCCCGAGTTACCAGGACCCCTTTCTCTTGAGAACTGGAGGGTTAAGACAAAAAAAAAAATTATATTTAAATATGTTAGGTTAGCTAAGTTTTTATTCCTATAAATATCTAAAATTTTATTTTTAATCCCTCTAAAAAATTTCACTAAGTTTTGGCCCTTTAATGTTTGTAGTCACAACTTTTGGTCTCTTTTTAGGTAAACTCATGCGTATCTTTCTAAATTTTGGAGTCATGTTTATTACATTATAGAAATATCTTTTGTAAAAAAAAATTTCAACAAGGAATGAATTAAACACAAGCTGTTAAGTTCTTACAATTAATATTCTTAATAACTCTTCAAAAATATGATAGATACATGAGTTAATTTATGGATCAAAAGTCGTTACAAAAAATATATGGGGATCAAAACTTGTTGAATTTTTTTTAGAGGATTAAAAATAAAATTGGAGACATTTATAGGGACTAGAAATTTATTTATCTCTAATATATCAAGTATGTTTCGGCCACGACAAAACTATTGTTTTCGGCCACAACAAAACTATTGTTTTCTTTTCAAAATCAAATCTTGTTGACTTTAGGGGGACATAGAAAATCCGAAAAAGATTTGTTTTAAAAGAAAATATTTAAATCAAAATATATTTAAAATAAATCAATTTGAGTTAGCTTATGTTGCTTTGAGACCTTAGAATGTGTTTCTTTTAAGTTTTTAAGTTCAATTCTTCTGATACCAATTTTGATGGGTTAGTTATTTACTTTATGAAATATATTTAAAATAATAATATAAGATTTGATTTAAATTTAAACTGAAACGCATCTTTGAAAAATTTAAATATACATCAAGTATGTGGTAAATAAAAACGTCAAATGAAGTATCAAATATGAAGAAAAAAAAGTTTTATGTAAATATAATTTGTGGAAAATTTAATTTTAAATATCGAATTATAAAAAGATATTTACATTATTTACATTTTTTAAAGGAAATTTATATACATTATTAAATTCTTTTTTATTGGTCCTCGTGAACTTAACTCAGGAAGAGACAATGCATAATATATGCAAGGTCGGGGTCAAACTTCAGCCACCACAAAAAAAATCTTTTTTATTGGCCTTGAGTGTGCATTTATTCTTTATTTTCTTAATAAAGATTGCCAAGGCTCCTAATTGTAACTTATTGTCTTTTATCTATGCCTATATCAATAGAAAGAAATGAAACTATGAAACTTGACTAATCTATTACGTTTCTTTTTACATTTTGTTTTTTACTTTGAAGATTGTTGGGCTCTCCATTGCTGTATAAACTATTATGGTGTTTTTCCATTGAGAGGAAATTTTTTAAATGTGAAGGTGCTAGCACGGAAAAAATAAGGAGTAATTCAGAAATTAATAGTATATAGAAGATTCTTGGACTGAAATTTGAGAAAAAGTATTGAAATGTAGATTTTTAAGATATGGCCAATTAATGATCATGGCCGATCATGTGAGTTAGATAAGAAATTGTCATAATTGAATATATTGTTTTTACTTCTATTTTTTAGAGGGATTTCTATCTTTTGTTTAAAAAATGTATAAATAGCATGATGTGCATATCAAAATTCACTTGAGTTGGCTTGAAACTTTGGAGTGGAGGTCTTTTTAAAGGTCTTGAGTTTGATTCTTTCCGATGTCAATTTGACCGGGTTAGTTAGTTTCTTAAAAATAACATGATATGCATATGATTTTATTTTTTTTAAATCATCAAATTATACTGTCAACTTATTAGTAATCATGTGGTGCACAAGATCATGATGGCTCCCACATTAAATGGCTACTAATAAACTTACTGCTGACGTTGAAACCCACAACCTTTCATGGCTGAGTTTGTCACTCCAATAATTAGGGTAAGTAAGGGTAATTTTATACTTGATTTGATAAAGAAGACATTTAGCGCTCCATTATTTTGAATAAAATATCCTTTCTAAAACTATTATCTAAATTTTTTTCTCTAGGCTTTTCATGAAATCGAAGACAAATTATTATCATTTTACACCATACAAGAATATGAAGTGTGGAAAAATGATAAAAGCATAAATTTGACAGAGTAGAAGATAAAGTATTACAATGTGTCAAAAAAAAAAGATAAAGTATTACAAGGTTTGTTGTTGGTATAATGGCAAAATCCATATTACGTTTAGAATTCTTCCTAGCTTATTTTGTGTTTAATGTTTATGTAGAGCTTGGGTTCGAGTACTTCCCTAGAAGGGATTGAGTACTTAAAGAAATATTGCCACTCACAAAAAATATTTCATTTTGGAAAATGAAGATGAAGGAAAGGCAATCGATTTGGCATTTGGTAAGGAGAAATCCCATGAAGAAAGGAGTGGGTTACGAATTTTTAGGAAAGGTTTTGCAATTCGTGAGTTTACCTCAACTCGTTTTATTTAGGTAAACTCGAGAACTCGTATGAGTTTACTTAAAATTAAAATTATATAAAATTTATTATATGAATGACATTTATAAGCTAATAAAATATTGTAAATAGGTCAATATTGTAAAATATTACTTAATTACAAAGGAAAAGAAAAATAAACAAGTAGTAAGTTAATTTCTTCAAAAGTTCAATCCTAGAGAATAAAGGAAACAAAAAATAAAGCTTGAACTTTAAGTAGTAAGTTACTAGGTGCGGTTCATTTTGAAGTTCTATTTTTGCTGAAATTTGAAAAGATGCCTTCCACCACCGATGAACACAAAACACCACCACTACAACCCTAACGGGCGTCGCTATCTCCGACATCACAATTGTCGGTGTTGGAATCTGTTTTGAAAAGAAAAGAAGCGGCACACGTTTATAATACTGTGATATTGGGTTGGGCTTTAAAATGAATTGGATTTTAATTGAAAACTGACCCAAAAAAACTGTTTTTTTAAAAGGTAAACTCGGACGAGTTTACCCGATTTTACCGATTTTAAGCCGTGATAACGCCGTCAACTTTCAGATTTTACCAAAAAACAAGTTTACCTACGAGTTTGCACGATTTTAGTACTAAAAATGTTAACTCGTGCGAGTTTACGTTTTAACACTCGATTTTCAAAACCTTACTTTCAGGTATGAGAATCTAATAAGAATAACTTATTTATATTTAGAAAGAGATTCATAAGTATAGTTAAAATAAAGTTTGTCATTCATTCTTTTTTTATTGCAGCCTAACACATTTCTTGATCATACAACCGCAAGCATAATACACAAAGACTTCGTTAATACAGAGCTTCCTATAAAGAAGTCCATTCAAGATTATAAGATGTGCCTTGAAACCATCCCTAACAAAACCATCCTTTCATTAAGGTAATATGACCTACATAAACATTTACTATACACATTACTTAATTTGTATCTTTTCTTCTTCAAAAGAAATTTGTATCTTTTTTCATGTGAAAATTTTCTTAAATGCAGAGTTTTGAGGACATGGGGATGATACAACTGTAGGACGGCTGGTTTTAATTAAAAAAACACACCATTAAGTCCAAGAACTTGATTAACTTTCCAATAAATTCATATTGTGGGCCTTACACAAACTCAAACAAGACAAGTAAATCATTAAGAAATAATGACAATAACAATGTACATAATCAAATAGGAAAACATCCAAAGAGGAAAACAAATGAATCAGAAATTGATCTGAAACAATAACAATATACATACTCAAAAAGGAAAACATCAAAAGGGGAAAACAAATGAATCACATATTTTTCCATTGTTTCTCTAAACAAGGGTTTTGTAATTTATACACTCAAAAGCAAGTTAATACAACCACAGACACCGTGGGAAACAGAAACAAAGAAGGATACAAAAATAAAATTACTAAATCAAACAATCTATATTTAAAGTGTTGTTGAATGCACATTTCGCCTTTATAAACGTACGATGTCAACCTTTGTTGAGGGTGAGTTTTGAATCAAAAAGTCTACCATTTCGGCATGTATCAATGAAGGTATGGCCGCTTTAATTTTCAGTGACTTCAAGTAACACAAGGAAGGGAGCTCTACCTTCAACAAATCACGAACTAAGGAAAGAACCTAAGCAATCAGGAAGTTAATGCAAGTCATATTTTTTTTATGGATGTTAATAAATACAAAATAAAAAGCACAAATAATGATATAGAATGAAGTACCGTAAGAGTATACGAAGAGAGAGTCAATGCTTCGATGTTAGCAACTTCAACCAACCAGTTGAGTAGAAACGACGAAGTCTCCTCTGCCTTCGAGTTCCAGTAACACGTTACATGGATATTTACATGTTTGATAGAAGAGAGAACATTCTTGCTTGCAAATAGTTTTGGAGTATAAGGACCAGAAAAAGCAAAGGTTTGAAGACTTGGAGCATATAGCTCGAGTCCAAAATAGGTTTCGATATTGGGCGCAAGGTCGCAATCATCCATAAGTATAGTTAAATTGACAAGCTTGGTACTTGATATGCAGAGGTTTTGTGCATCCTGAACCATACAACAGTCAATGGTCAAACGATTTAACATGTTAAATGTTGAAAAGGGCTCGACACAACCATCATCACTACGATGCAAGGCAATGTACTTTAAAGACAAGCTGGTTAATGCTGGCAAATTCAAATTTTTTGGAAATATTTGTATCGGACAAAGGAATATATCGTAACCAGAAAGATTAAGAGACGTTAATGTGTGACATGAAAAGAAGCAAGAGGAAAAGAGGTCAATACGACAAGGGAAATTCATTAGTAAGTGTTGGACATTGTGTGAAATAATGTATTTTATAATCATTTGGAATAGGCTTGGCTCCAAGTAATATGGGAAGTAAACATTGAGAGTGTGTATTGTGGTTGAGCCATCGCGAAGAGATAAAAATTGAGACAGGAATTCGTTGAAACTTTCCTCGGTCCTAAAGTGTGAAGAACTTAATGTAAGAGTAGGAAGACTCTTCCAAAGATTGATCCATCTTTTGGACAAAATACAAGTTTGAACGACCTCTTTTGCGTTCAAAAAGGACAATATGTAAATGAGAATACAATCGGTCAAGTTACTAATAATGTCTTCATTTTCGTTGTCCTTATTATGTCTCACCATTGTCTTGTAAACAAACAATTCTACAAGCAAATGGGACAAGTATTGATCGTTATTATTAAGCATAATGAAATGAAATTCATTAGAGAAAAAAACTATTACAGATAACATGGTCAACACACACAATCTCAAGATAACAATGAATCTGTTAAATTCTGCAAATGTGATTGAATGAATACAAGCACAAAAATTCAAAAACAGAAGATTCATTACATTTATACAAATACAATAAAGTATCAAAATCAACCAAGTTACAATTATTATTTGCATAAGAACACACATCTAAGCATTAAAAAAGCAAAGATTTTTGAAAAATCGACCCAACAAAAACTAAAGCCTCTAAATCTCTAAATTCACATATGGGTATTTAGCAAAAGCCAAAAAAATATGATTTTTTTAAAAAATAAATAAAAAATAGAACATCGAAACTCAAATACTACGAAGATGAAGTTCATCATAGATAAGGAAAGAAAAAGATTGAAATAATAACTGACCAGAACAGTGGGACCCACGACCGTGATCAGCGGGGCACGGAACGTCCGATCGTTGTTCAGCGGAGCAAGCTTTGAAATTTGTGCGAAAATGGATGAGAAAGAGAAAACCCTAAATTGGTTAGATAATAGCCTTGTGCGATTTCGCGCCAAAAAATGGTTCCCGCAAATAAATGTCTTTGACTTCAAAACATAGTTATAGAGAGGAACATTTATCGTATAAAGTGTTTTGATGTTTTCTTTTTTGTATTAACTCTTTAGTTTCTCTGAAAATTTGAGCTCTCGTTTGTTAAGATGTAAGTATAATCCGATCAATGATCGATTTATCCACAATAGATTAAAGGGGTTTTGAGCAAAATAAATGGTCAATAGAAAAATTATCTAAAAAGAATATTATTCTGTCCATTTTAAAATTAGTATATTTTAAGATTTTTACACATAAATTAAGAAATAAAATAATATTTTCAAATAAAAATTACAATTTTATAGAACCAACTTGTTCACAATTTATGTATGGCACTGGTTAAGCACTTTAAATAATAACCCTTTTATAAATGTTTATGTAATAAAGTGCATTGAAAATTGAATACTTTAACATTTTTAAAGAAATATTACTTAATTTAGAAAGCTTAAAGAGTGTACCAGAAACACTCGTTAACAAGACCTTGTATATATTTCACACTATCATAAATGAAAATTGAGTACAAATCACTAATTGAATAATACTATATAAGCAAAAGTCATATATATTTGATTTTGATCAAATACATCTAACTTTTTGCTTAATGTGATACTTTAAAAGTTTAAGTAACATTGAATGAATTTTTTTTCATTCGAAAGTGATATTCACTTAAGATGAAGGGATGAAGCTCCCCGTTAAAAATAGAAAAGACCTTCAATCTCAAAAAAAAATACATATAAATTTATTTATCTACCTCCCTTCAAATACACTAGAGGACTTAAACCCAAAACCTATCAAATTCAAGAAGTAATATTTAGTAATAAAATGAAAGGTTAGTGTAGCGGGTGCCCCCAATTAGAACCACTTCGATTTGTCTTGTTGAAGTCTTGCAATATCAAAAAATTGTCGGATGTATATATGTGTTTAAATGTATCATATTATGAGCTAAATTTTAAAAGTGAGATTTAAGATTTACCTAAAAAAAAAGTGAGATTTAAGATTATTTATCTTGACCGGACCAATTTTATCACATAGAACCCGTGTTCATGTTTCTACAGTTATGTCAGTTGCTAGAGTTCAATAGAAAGAAACAATTACGTATCACTACTATCTATTGCACATTTAGCCTTATAATTGGGACAGTGGTGGGTGAAGGACTTAAAAACTGGGTACTGTCCGATAGTGACCTAACATTACTGGAAATGGAATGCACCCTACATTATCTTCCTAATTAATTCTCACTTCTCTTTTCTCAATTGCCAACCAGACTATATAGATTGGGGACCATGCATTTCTTCCTTATTGCAAATAAAGAAAGATTAATTTCATCACAATAAGGCCTAGGCCTAGCTTAGGACATACATATGACAATTAAGATCATATATGTACCAACCTAACCGTGTTTGGTATATGACCAAGACAATAGTACAATAAATTTTTCTCAATGACACAGTGAGTTTTTAGTAATTCATGATGATAAAATCAAATTTACTTGATAAAAAAATATAGATTGACCAGAAGGAATTTAATCTAGGATTATTTGATTTAGGGGTCCTCAGGTTTCAAATTTGGCTAGCAAGGTGTTATAGTACACACGTTATTGTTTTTATTTTTTTTGCTACCTACTACCTTTACTTTAGCTTTGCATCTTAATCAATGCCACTGCACTTTAAACAGCACCTAGTCAAAAAATCATATGAATTGTGATAAATTAAGATACTAAAGTCACCAAATTTATATAGTTTTTTCTTTAATTATCTTTAACTCAAAGAGGAAAAACCATAAGAATAGGGGAAAATCTCTTCAAGTGCTGGGACCCTAAAATACTTTGGATATCTGATTATCTTATGGATTTATTTTCCTATACACTAACAAAAAATAATAATTTACACTGTGGATCAATCATAATTGTTCAATTACGTTTCTTTTTTAGGTTAATATCTCTAATAACTATATAATTTGAGCGATGTTTGAAAATAGCTACTGTAAAAATAATAATAAAGATTTCACCCTTATAATTTTAGGTTCTTCATATTTTAACCCTTTATAAGGCTATATATTTTCAAACTTCACCCAAACTACAAACTATTTGAGGTATTAATTTTTTTATTTATTTTTACTTTTTTTTCATATCTATCTAAAAGCCATACAAATGATACTTTGTGATTGTGTTATGGTATTATGGTATAAAAAAAACTTACATCTTACATCAAAATTATTATCTTATCTTATCATATATACAAAGGGAAAAAAGAGAAAGAGAAAAGGATTGAAAATGACAAAGAGCATGGGATGTTGTGGACTAAAAGCTAGATTTGAAACATAGACAAAGAAAATACAACACAACCCTTTATAGGACAATTGATTTTTCTTTTGGTAACCTTAGGAATAGTTAACATCTCTTTATATAAAAGTCTAAGTGAGGACAAAATTGGAGAATACACAAGAAAACCTCTCTTCAATCATCACATCAGACCAGAACCACAAATGCTTCTAAGAAAAACCATATGCAAGACCAGATTTCTACTTAAAAAAACACTAAAAAACTTCAAATGTTTCATCTTTGGAGGGTACCAAAAACTACCTAGATCTCTTTCCTTCAATCCATTCTTAGGTAGAAGTAGCAATAGTGCAAGAACATACACAAGTGATCAATTCTACAACGAGTTTTACGATATTCTTCAGTCTGATCTCAATAGAATAAACAGGAATGGTGAAATTAGCATGAACATGTCAAGAGAACAAGCAATGGAAGATGCTGCAAGTATTGAAAAAAAACATGTGAGTTTTGTGAAACAAAGTCCACAAAAAAACATCACTGAAAATGGAGTGAAAGAGAAAAAAGACAAAGGGAATAAGAAGAATGAAGGTGTTAATGAATTGGCATTGAAGATGAAGGAATTGGAGATGAATGATTCAGGTGATGTTGAACAAGTACTTGACATAGAAGAAGCACTTCACTATTATTCTCGTCTCAAGAGTCCTATTTATTTAGATATTGTGGACAAATTTTTCACTGACATGCACTCAGAATTGTCTGTTTCACAATCCTCTGTCAGTATCAAACGCTCAAAGTCAAAGGGAAGATTTGGATCAATCAGGTTGTAGATAACATAAATCTTAATTCTTGTGGTGTATATGATATCTGTTTTACTTTCACCATTTTTTTGTGTGACTTCTATTTTACTTCAATCAGTATGTTGAAGGGTTTGAGTTTGTTTGGTTTGAATTTCAGCTATATTAAACTTTATGCATGAATTGAATTTATAATGCCATTCATCTATAATGATTACTTAGAATTTTTCCATCTTGAAAGCCTTATTTGAGTCTATGACTCCTTTCTCAATTCTCATAGACCCTTCATAAGAATTTTCAAATCTTGTTTAGTTATTTGATAAGGTGAAAGAACACAAATGAAATGAAGTCTTAAAGTAATTCATAACTAATTAAAAGATCTTAAGTTTTTCTCATAGGGCAATTAAAAATAACTAATTCAATGCGTACACATGCAGGAGAGTATCTCAGCTTTATTCTGGGCATAAAGTTCCAAGGCATCAATTTTAATTTGAATTATTCCTGAATGAAGTAATTCCTGAATGAAGTAAACATGCCAATAACATTCAAGTTCTGTGCATATTTGAAATGGACAATTCACATCTTATGAATCTCCTATCTGGCACCTTCTTAGTTGGTTAATGTTTCAGTAGGGCATGTGGTTCAAAACTCTTTAAATGTTGGTCCTTTTTTTATGACAAATGTTAATTGTTACTTTAGTATTTTCTCTCTCGTCATGTGGACTTTTAATTACATAACTCATTCAATCAGTTAGCTCAACCAATACAAAACCAGTTTATGCCTATTTCATATGTTTTCCTCATTTATCAAGACACCAGTATAACCAGAGTTTAAAATGTTTCACTGCTGGGAATTTCAGAGAAAACAAGTATAAATTGCTAAACTACTACATATTTGTTTCTTAATGGAGTCCATATTTCTGGAAAAAAAATGAGAGACAACTTTAAGCACGGTTGTCCATGTTTTTGAATAGAGTGTATTCCAAACAAAGGTTCACATCATCACTTACGGTCTTCAATTCAATTGAAGTTGACTTATTGGTGTAAAGTTCACCGTTTTTTCTGTCAAATGGCATTGACAAAAATCTCACATGCGAGTGTGGAAAGATGGAGAGTTCAAGTTGGAACTTGCACTCCAACCCAAAATGTACCACAACTACCATATGAACCATACTTTCTTTTTCAGGCAAACCATATACAGTCCTTAGGCATGACTAATTCTGTAATTGAAAATACGTCCACTTTGATTTTAAATGCATTCATTGAAAATGACTGTCTATTCAAAACAAAGAACGCCTCATACCTACTTAAATATGCAACTTTTGTAAATGTAAAGCTTTGACACGTTTAGCCCAAAATAAAAATCTCAATGTTATCTCCTGCTGAAATGAAGCATAATTTGGAGACTACATGAATTCAATTAGATTGACAATTTCAATCCTTATAAAGTAAACTATTAATCATACTGATATAAGATTTATTTCTGAAACAAGTAGATTCATCACCAACAACAGAATAAGTAATTAGTGCACTAGTTGATCAGAAAAATATAGGTATTAGGTATTCCATGATTCCATTGATCAATCAAACATCAATTGAGAGCTTTATACATTATCTATCCAACAACAGCAGCGCGTAAAACCAATACATGTCTACCTTCTTAGCAGGGTAAAGATAAAAATAAATGAAAACCCCACTCTCCAATTTCCCAAATCCGAAGTAGTTGCCTAGGTATAAAATTATGGTAAATCAACTTGAAATAGTGCCATGACATATTCCCGATCTCTCATAATCTGTCACTCAATCACAGAAATGCATGATTCCACCCTTCTAAAATAAGACTTTCTCACTAGGAGTCCTTTTTAAATGATGCTAGTAGCCAGAAGATGAAAACAAGACATTATGCTCCTTTAAACGTTTCTGAAAATGAGCTAAACGGTTCTGCAATTGCATAATGCCAGCAGCCTTCTGAGAAAGAATGGCATTTAGTCTTGTTACGTAATCGTCTAGCTGATTCCCTGGTTGATCCGCTTCAACCAAGAGGTTCATCTCCTGCATGTCAAGGGCAGATAAAATATGAATTTGAAAAATAATGGACTTCAAACCATTCCTTGGAAGGATGTAGTGACAAGGGGTTGGTGTTCACAAATTCATTTATCTGTTCTAGGACGACTTGTTTCTTTTTCCTAGAAGAAATAAATGCTAAAACCATGGACAAATTCAAAAAAAGATTAACAAATTGAAGTTTAGTTAATATATAAATGTGCTTGATGCTAATATTTGCTGAATACTTGCCTTTTTGCTTATGCTATATTAGTATTTATCAAAAGAATCACTGACACACATCACTCCCATCATAAAACTAAAAAAGAAACGCCATAATGTTTTGGGGGATTATTATCTAAATTGAAGCCACTTCATAACTAGTTAATTACTCAGATGGTTAAGACACGTGAAATGATAGATAATAAGAGAGACATTGTAATACCTCTCTAACAATATTCATGGTTTCCTCTACTTGAGTCCGGTGAGCATTTACAAGATCCTCTTCTTCCTGAAATTACGACACACTTTAGGTAAGAACGAGCACAAGGTTTCTTAAACGGTAATCATTATTTCAGTAGCCAGCAAATCACCTGTAAGAGGGCACTTAAATCATCCTCTGAATTAGCGGGTTTAGGTTCAGCTTTTGGGAGGTCCTTCCATTTGACTAAACCACTAGGTTTCTTCGATTTGTCATCTGTCAGTGCATATGACTCCATCCTTACATTTTTCTTCAACGGTGGTTTCACTTGCTCATAATACTCTTCAGGGGGGCTAAAATCATCCCCTTCATTTTCATCATGCCATGCATCGGCTGTGTGATCCTCATAGACCGGTGCAGTAACAGAAGATAAGGGAACCGTAATTGATTCTTTAAAGTTGAAATTCGACGATAAAACATCCTTCTTTGAGTTGTTCCCTTTTGACAAGCTTTTCACCCTGGTTTTCGTTCAGTTTGTATCAATGAAATTTGTCATGTCAGTTGCTATATTCCACTATTATAATTTATATCTGTGTGAGGTGCGGTGTTGGTAATTTGAAGGCATATAGAACGTTTAAAAAATCATCGTTACCTGTCAGCATATCTTAAAGTATTCAGAGTGTGCTCGCAGGAACCAGAGCTAGGTGATATGCATGATATCATAACAGTACGGGAATTGCCAACAAAAGAATCCCTCAAAACTTCAGTCAGTTTACTTCCCCTGAAAGGGATGTGTCCTTGGTCATTATCAAGAGCTCTTATGCATTCCTTTAGGGCGAGTAAGCTCTTATTGATTTCAGCCCCTTCTATTCTGCATTATATAATTGGAAACAGCCAAGAATAAAAAACAATCATCAGACTAGCATCGAAATGCATGTGCTATGCATATAATTCATGATAGAATCCCAGATCTGATACATCTTTGACATTGAAAACAAAGTATATGGCCAAAATTGGAGCTTAATATTCAATCTAATTTTCCTAAGGATATTTTTTAGAAAGGTAACAATATGAATCCACCTTTATCCATTCAAGCTAAATCATACCTTGTCTGTTTGTCATTGTCAGTGGTGTCTGCTCCACGTTCACTTCCAGCAAGGTCTATGAAGGAGAGCTTGCCTACAAGCCGGGGAGGTTTGGATGCATTGCCATCAACTGACCTCTTGATAGCAAGTTGAAGTATTGCATGAGACCGTGAAGATTCCTCATTTGCACCTGTCGTTCCTGTACTTCTTGTGGCACTTCCTTTCTCAATCAGGTCTTTGATATTCTCCACATCTGCTACTTGGTACTCTTGCAAACCAACAATGCAAACTTGCTGCTTTCCATCCTCCCTCATGCAAAGCTTTCTGGAACAATACAACTTTTAATTTAACCTCCAGAACAGAGACAAAAAGAGCATATAAGAGAGAATTTGACTTACTTTCTTTCATTAAGGAGATCATAGAGCTTCCCGCCATATATTTCAAAGAAACTCACAAACAATTGAAATCCTTGGTTCCGGTAAGTATGATGCATCAATCTTAGGATGTCCCTTGATGCTTTAAGTGGCAGTGGCTTCATTGTAAATGTTTTTCCACTTCCTAGAAAAGCAAATGAAGGTGTTTACAAGTTTGCTCATCTTACAAAATGTCAAAGTCCAGTTGGTATGAAATACAGTACCTCAGAATCTAGATTTAAATATAAAGTCTCAAGAATTTATCTTCGATATAAAACAAAATGCAAGCATTGATTTAGGAACATCTAAAAATAAAAAAATTCAAAATACTCAATTTAAAAAAGATATTATAACCAAAGTGATAAATTGTATGTCAAAGTCAGTAAGTTTAAACATTTTATAGCCTCATGAGTAATGGCCTACACTTTGTACGCTGAAAAGAAATATTGGAAAAATCCAAAAGATATATGATTTCAAGTGGAAGCATCACTTCATAAAATATTAAATAGACATAAAATCGGATTATCTCCAGGAAGGCTGTAATATAGCAGCAATCAAATCAAATATTAGAGGGATGTAATCACCTGTTTGTCCATAAGCAAAGCAAGTTGCCTTGGTGCGTTCAAAGATGATTGGAACTATGGGTTCCACTGTTTCACGATAGACCTAAAAACAAAAATGTTGTATAAATAGTTACACTAGCATCAAAAACGTTATATCATATATGCTAAACTGAACTATTGAACCACATTATAGTTACCTCATCATTCGTAACCTCTTCATTCAAGACAGCATCAAAAACAAATTCATGCTTCTCTAAGTACTGAGTTAAGTCAACCTGTAAGGCATACAGATTTTAAAATCTTCAAATATAAAACATCTAGATCTAAGATTATCATGCCATAAACCTTTTCATATGAAGTTACACGTGAGGAGGTTAGTAGGTAAAATATTATCACCTAGGTCCATTACAATCTTTTGAAAAGTGAAAGCTTATTTAATCTCTAACATAAAACTACAGATAATCAGACTCACCTTCAGTTTAGTTTCGTGCACTGTTAAAGAATTGGAATGGGTATCTATAATGTCTTCCTCGTTCTTTGCTAATTCCTTCTTATTCAATGGTCTCTTACGAACCTGCATAAAAGAGACACACAAATATCATTCAATCATAATTTTAAATGCTCTTCACAAATCAGAACTGGACAATATTTCATTTTCAATTTCAGATCATTCAATGAATTTTAAATCCAACCCTATTGAGTACAAATCTCAGTATTGTGCCAAAGCAGTCTTTAAGAAAAACGTTTCAAATTTACCAGCCAACAGTCAGCAAAAACATTTCAAATAAAATTTAACAAAACAACTAAAAATGAAACATGCGTGATAAATTGATTTAACATACCACAACTTTAATCTTTGCCACAGAACTGGACTTCTCTTTATCTGCAGGTAAAGTTTTCAATGCGTTGTCAGGAGCACGAGCTTTGGCAGTCTGTTTGCTCATCATGTAAGGTTCAGTGTCATCAAAGCTTCTACCACGGTACAACAAGGAGTTGGACTCATATGCATTGGAGACCGGGATCTACCACCATAGAGATAAACAAATTATAACCAAATTCAAACTACCTAATCATAATTATCCTATTCTAAAGAGAAAATGAAGGATCAATCCTCCAAACTGATAACATATCAGCCTAAGATTTTATGTATCTACATAACCAACTTCATAATGCAATTTTTATATGCTATGAAGCACCAACACAAACACGGACACGAGACACAACACTAACACGTCGACACCAGTAATAATTTAAGAAAATGAATTGATTAAACGTAATCACATGTGTCAATGTCGTATACACACATTTGATCATATGTATTGGTGCTACAGAGCTTATAAGTTATTCAAAAACAAATCAACTATAACATCTACATTGAATAAGTACTTTTAACCTAGCATCATATATAAAAACAAATAAACAGTTCAACATCAAAATTAGGTCTAAAAATCAATTCAAATTTCACATATTGCGAACAATGAACATATCCAAGTACAACTGCATTCAATATAAATCCAAATTCAAAAGTACAGTACGGTCAATCAAATCAAATATCATATCATAAACAATAACAACCTCAGGAAGAAGCTCAGTATCAAACGAATGCAGATCCAACAAGCCAGGACTAAAATCACCGTTCGAATCATCACCGTTCATCTTCAAAGTCGAAGCACGGTAAGCATCAGGAGGCGAAGCCGGCTCCATATAATAATCACTTCCTCCGCCATTAAAGCTTCTCTGAACATTCCTATACATTCTCCCTCCTTGCGCTCCGCCACCGCCGTACAAGTTATAATCCTACTCGCATTACACAACCACAGTCAAATTAGATCAAATCAAATCAAAATGATCATTAACTTCACAAGATCGTCTCGAAAATCGAGAATGAGAAAATTGATGAAACGAACCTGAAGAGGATTTGCAGCGGAGGATTGAAGATGTTGAAGTCCAGCGGATTGAAGCCAACGGTTTCCGGTGGTAGCGCCGTCGAGGAAATTTTCGGAGTATTGCCGTTGGTGATGAACGCCGGTAGTACCACCGGCAGATCTAAGTCCCTGTCTTCCTCCACCGTTCATCTTTTACTTCAACTTCAATCAGATCGGAAGTTTCTAGAAACTGAAGAAGTTAGAAAAAATGTGAAAATGAAGGAAGATATAGGAATAAGAAGAATAACAGTGAAGTTTTATGCTTTGAGTTTGGAGAATGAAATGAATGAAGGAAAAGAAAACAAGATTTTGAAATTTTTTTGAATCAAGAGTTTTTTTTGTGACTGGCACGTGCGAGAAGAGTGAGTTTTAAGGGCAAAACGACGACGTTTAGTCGGGGCCGGTGTAGTAGAGTAGGACCCGTTGTTTTTTGAAGTTTGTCCCGTTTGTCACATGGGTGGGGACCACTATTGTCTATTATGAATTATCGTTGCGCGCTTGGCTTCACATTCAAAATTTCTATGACTTTTTTTTTCTTTTGAATGAATGTAAGATCTTATTATCTCAATCCACGTGGCAAAATCTTGTTGTTTCCGGGTCAATACTAATTTGCGGCGTTGGCCCGCTCCATTATGGGCCTACAGTATTGTGCTTCCGGGCCTTTCTCTTACTTGTGGTGTTTGTCTCCCCATTTAAGAAGAAAGAAAATGACACATATTATAAGTAATCTTTAAAGTTCCTCAAGTGTGAAGAGTTTCTATCAAGATTTAATATGTTTTTTTTTAAGTTTAATTATCCCACTCAAATTAGTATCGAAGAGAATTGAAGTATTGAACATAAAATTTTAAGGAGGAGCACACTTGCAGGTCTTAAGTTAATACCATCAGGCTAATTCAAATGGGTGTATAAGATTTAATATGTTAATAAAAAGAGCTTCGGAGTTGGGGAAGTATCTTGGTTTTAAATTTGATATCGACGACGAACATTTACAATACATTAATGTTACTTTGATTGTTGGCGAGAAGAGGTGGTTTGATATTTTGATCATAAAGGTACATTTGTTGTTGTTGGAAATGATGTTAGATTTGGAGGTTAACTTTCAAAGGAGATTATTTGTGGGGTTAAATATTTCCTTAGAGGTTGCTTAAGAGGAGGCTAACGTTTTAAATTGCAAGTTCAAGGAGAATGAATATGTAGCACATGATGATTGAGGTGGTGAAGTCGAGATTGTCAAGGTGGAAGAATAAACAGTTGTCTATTGAAGTTCATGTATTCGTAATAAAATTAGTTTTGTTCACTTTTTCAGTATAATATCTCACTTTTTTCAAGGCTCAACATGTATCATGTCTAAACAATAATATTTTTGGCAACGAGTAAATAGATAATTATCATTGAAATTGTAAGTTTCATCAATTATTCCTCTGAAATTAACAAAACTTCAATTATCCCCTTGAAATTGCACAACGTTAGTCAATTTACCCCTCCGTCAAATTTTTCTGATAGTCAACATGATGTTTTGCAAATACTTCATGAAGTTTTGCATTTTTGTGCAAAATACCCCCTGAACTTGAATATTTATATATTTTTTTCTTATCCTTGACTCAAAATATATTAAAGACAAACAATTAATAATTAACTTAGGCAATTTTCATTGTTAAATGTCAAAATGAAATATGGAACTAGAAACAACATATGAAACATCTTTATATCACAAGGAACAAGAAACAAGGAACAACATATAAAACATCTTATCCATAACATGTTTCACAAAGAACAAACTTTATATCACCACAAGCCTCACACCCACCATCACCTTCTTCAATGTCATCAATCCTTTTACAACAATAAAGCAATTTCTCAACCTTCTTGTCATCATGAAGTTAAGTATCTCTTTAAACAATTCCTTGAATCATAAATGCATTTCTCAAGCTTTCTTGTTTGCCTTTAATATCTTGAGTCAAGTATATCACTAGTGCAAATCACGGATACAAGACTTGTTTTTTAGAGTTTTCAGACCTGATTTTGTGTAAAAGTGGTCTTAAATCTAAAAAAAACAGGTTTTGTATCCCTAATATGTACTAGTAAGAAGAAAAAAAATATAAATTTTTAAGTTCGGGGGGCATTTTGCACATAAGTGCAAAACTTCAGGGGGGTATTTGCAAAACGTTATGTTGACTAAGAGAAGAATTTAACGGAGGGGGTAAATTGATTAACTTTGTGCGATTTCAGAGGAGTAATTGAAGTTTTGTTAATTTCAGGGGGGTAATTGACGAAACTTACAATTTCAGGGGGTAATTGTCTATTTATTATTTTGGCAACTGCTCTTTTTATTTTTAGAAAAATTATCGATGTTTTATGTAGCTAAATGTGAATTTTAAGTAGTTCGACATGGGAGATACAGGGACTTTGGAGAACACATGCACAAAACTCTTGTAATGCAATATTTTGAGGGAAGAAGGTCGACTGAAAGAAGAGCTTTGCTAACAATATATTAAAAAAGTTCAGAATTCAAAAATGGAAATAATTTATAAATTTTATGTAGAAAAGTTACTTTTTAAACTTTCAATATATTAAATGTATCATTTCCAAAACAAAACTAACTCTTTAGAATTCTTCGCTAGTACTCTAACACTTGTTAACATTTCCTTTAAAAGAATTAGAAGGCTATAAATCCTTGTGAAAATTGTACTTTAAAAATCATAAAGTTTCAGACAACACAAAAACAAACACCCTAATCTGAACACACGAATCATAAGATGGTCATTGGTGATTCACATTTTAGATTAGATAATATAATATAATAATAGAGACATTGTGAACACGAAAATCACACATTAAAATAAATATATTTTGTTTAGTAGATAGATAAAATGACAATGGTAATCATAAATTCATAGACACAAACGAAAAAGTCGGATTTCAAACTCGATCATAACGTTCGTTCAAACAATTACAATTTTTTTTTTGTCTTTAGTTAAAACTCAGTGACTAAAAATATAAATATTAGTGAAACAATATTTTCCGAATGCAATCGAATACTAATTAATACTATTTCTAAAGTATAAAATTTAACATTGCAACTTTAAAATTATGAATCTATTAAATGTCTCTTCGACACTAAAAGAATTTCTATCGTAAAGTATGATTAGTTTGTTCAGAAAATAATAAAATATACAAAATACAATATTGATACTAAAATAATTTATGAAAATAAATAAATTAAAAGGTTAGAATACGTTTGGTCTTTATAAATATACAAACCTTTTAATTTAATCTCCTTAAAAAAATTGTTAGACTTTTAATTTCCCAAAAGTTTTCATCATCATTTTTTGTCTTTACTTTTCGGTCAACTCATGTCCAATATTTATATTTTTTAATATTTTTTTTTAGAAATGTATAGAATATTATCAAATCTCTCCTGAAAAAATGAATTTCTTTTATGGAGTATGAATTATATAACTCCAAAAATTAAAATGTGTGTTTAAAGCTTTATTTCCTACAACCTGGGGAAAAGACATATCGGAGATGCATGTCTTTTGAATTTTGATTGGAGCTGTCTTTGAGCCTATTGGTTTGAGTAAAGATATTTATACAATTATTTGATGGTAACTTTTGTGACAATATTTCTTTTTTTATTGATTGAAAATATTAAAAGAAAAAAAGAATAGAAATGAAAATAATATCATGTGAGTATGAATGAGAATTATTTAACAGTTTTCATAAAAAAGTTGTACAATATCATTTCTTAATTAGTTTAGAGTGAATATTAGATTAGGTACAATTTATTTAGGTTGGTTGTGTGACATCATCTCATTGGACAAAATAAATTCTCAAAACAAATATCCCTAATCCTCTAATTGCAAGATAAATGGAGAGTAAACACCACGTCGGTTGGTGATTGATTTTAGAGGACGGTCTCAAATTATATGTTAGCTAGTTGTTTATCAATGTTTTTGAGAAACAATAAAACTACTTTTAATTTTAATTATTACAAGTAAGATCAAACCATAAATTTTAAAATAGATTATGCAATCTTTTTTCAGAAAATACATCAATGTTTATCATATTTATAGTTTGTTTTATGAATAAGATGAAGAAAACCTTTTTTTTGTATGAATATGATTGTCTTTCGACATAAATTGACCAAGACTAAAACCAGAACAAAGTTTAAAGTTTAAAATGCAAATAAAATTTAAAGAAAAGTAAATGGCATCGCATAAAATTAAAGATGGTCTACAAGATCATTGTACATCCATTATGTTCCTCGTTTCGCTCTCTGCTTGGGTCCTCAGAGTTTTGAAGAACTTTTGATAATGAAAATTTAAAGAAAAGTAAATGGCTTTGCATAAAATTAAATACGGTCTACAAGATCATTGTACATCCATTATATTTCTCATTTCGCTCTATGCTTGGGTACTCTGAGTTTTGAAGAACTTTTGATAATGAATTTTGTGACCCGTTTTTCTTATGAAAAATTATTATTATATATACATAGAATAAATAACTGCAAAGACCAACCGCTAAAAACCATATTCTCTTCGACAACTTTAATATGCTTTCCACGTATTTGATTGGATACCCGACTTAGAAAAATATTGCATCCTTTACCCTTTAAAACACCTGTCGAAATGCATAGAACAAAACACAGGCTAACACTAGTCTTTAATATTTTATTATTTTATTATCCAATCAACTTTTTTTAATATTCGTGGTTTTGTTACAAGATCCCGTAACAAGGGACTAAGGAAGTATATACTTATCTGTTCGATATTAAGTGACTCATCTAAATATTTCACATATTAAGATATTGTCTAAATGATAGAGGAATAATATTACTTTTACTAAATAACTTTGATCAAGTATTGTCTAATCATTCTTTTTTTTGGGTGATGTGGACTTAAAATTTTATGGTTGTGTTTCAGCAAAATCGTGTCACGATTTTTTTTTAAAAAAATTGGAGTTTTGGTTCGACAAAAATTGAATCACGATTAGCAGAAATCGGGGTACAATTTCGAATAACATTTTGGTATACTACGTACGAACTAGAAATTTGGAGCACGATTTGCCATAATTACGTACAAATTATAGGCTATATCATGTTTCACACACACACACACACACACACATATATATATATATATATATATATATATATATATATATATATATATCAAATTGCAAACATTTTTTAACATAATTACGTACAAATTATAGGCTATATGATGTTTTGCTTCATAATACAAATATTTTCTCAATGACATAATGTCACTACAAGATAATATTATAACTCCCTTAAGAAATATTGATTGTTGTTGTCACACAAATATTGATGAAATTAAATCAATCATTCCTCTAAATAATTTTGTATTACTTTGTTATTTATCACGTCAACCATTGAAGAAATAATACGTTTATACATTTGATGAATGTTTTAACGGTAATGCTTCTTCTCGCGAGAAATTTTATAGCGAAATCATCACCACCACTTTGGAAGTTTTTTTTTTTTTTTGTAACTGGAGCACTCTCTATTTTATATCTAACCCTGCATGATTTCCACCCATTCATATCTAACTGCAGCAATTCTTTCGCGAGAGGTTCGGGATCTTTTATTTCGCTATGAATAGCAGCGCTGATGTTTTAATTGTTGACGAGACACCTTAGAGCAACCTGATAAGCAGGAAATATAGCACTATTCATAACAAATGCTCTAACAAGTGTTGCTCCTAAACCTCTCCATAGCACAATAGAACCTTCATCTTTGATTATCTTCAAGGTACAATCCAAGATTCCTTTGTATTTCAATGATGAAGATGTTTGAGCCTGCAATCTTGTCTTTATAACATCTGTAGGGTAGTTGAAAAGCCAACTTGCTATCCCTGCTAATCCTCCTGCTACAAACATAGTACTCACACTTTCTTCACAACTTTCTCTGCAACCAGGATGAAGTTTCTCTCTTGTGTACTCATATGTCCCAAAGTATAAGGCAAGAGCAGGTGCATCTCTAAGAACAGTGATGCCAAATCCTCGATAAATGCCGCGAAGGCCCTCATTTTTCCAAATGTTCTTAGCCAGATTCATGGGAGTACTCTTTTTGTTTTCAGAAAAATGATCTACGTTTTTTTGTAGTTGAAGGCGAATTTTAATCAGCTCAACAGGGCAGATCAAAAGACTTTGGAGAGCACCTGCACCGAGTCCTCCTAATGCAACATTTGCAAGGGAAGGAGGTCCATTGGAAGAAGTAGAAGGGCTACACATTCTTGTGATAACTGTATAACTTTGAAAAATCATAGCATTCTACAACAAAAAAAATAAACACAATAACTTATTAATTTTTTTATGAACAGTAAGTTATTAAATGGTCACTAGACTAGTGATTATTTCACATTTCAAATTAGATGATAAAATTGTTTCAAAAATACACAATGAAACAATAAAAAAAATTACCCTCATCATAAAACTGATTGTGCCGAAAATAAAATTTAAAAAAAGCTCAGGATTTCTGTAGATAAACGAAATGACAATAATCATTGAAAACTCATACATATAAGTGGTGGATTCGAGATTCAAACCTGGTTACGACGTCCGATCTTAGAATTTATTTTTTCAATTGAACTAGAATATGTTATAAATTTCAAGAATTTGATTGATAATGAAGGGATTAAAGTGAAAAATTAACCTGAAAACCAACAGAGGCCAATGGAGCAGCCATGCCACGGTACAAAGCAGTAGGTCCTTCCTTAGCCAACAAATTTCTAAAGATTCTAATACCAGATGCATTGCCAGATTGTTGTTGCATGACACGAATTGTATCCATTGGGTAACTTGAGATTATACCAGCAGTGCCTCCAAATCCACCTGCTACAAACTCTCTCCCCACATTGTTCATCACAATATTTTCTGTCCAAAACTCCATTCTCTTTTTTCTGTAATGACATCAAAAAGAAAGCCAACCATAAATTATAGGCATCATACATATAAAAGTCCAAAAATTGAAATGTGTTTTTTTAGGCTTTATTTTGTTAATACCTGGAAAAAAGACAACCGAAACGTATAATGCACTGAAAAGAGTAGAGTGTGTGTGTTTGGTGTGAATGAAGAGAATGAGTTTTTGTTGTGATGAATGGGTTAGTACTACAATTTATTTATGTAGGTTGTGTGACATAAGCTCTTGGAGTACATGGTAAATTCTTTCACAAAACAGAACAAAATATCTTGCCGGCACACTTCAAATTGCAAGGAAGACTATAGTAATTTTACTACTTTAGTATTTTTAAATGTATTATTAATTAATTTTTAACGGTTTTAATTAAATTTTTCTCTAAACTTTCGAATTCTTTTTTGAGAAATGTTAACCAATGTCTTCGGACACTCTTTAATACCTTTAAATAGTACATTTTTATGATAAATATTGTATTTAATGCATTGGAAATTGAAATAATCGATTTTTTTTAATTTATACTCCATACGTTTCAAAATACATGTCCAAATCAACCACTTCACATATGCCAATGCACAATTTTGACCGTTAATATCTTTAATTATCTAAAGTAAAAAATTATAAAAATGTAATATTTTGAAAATATTTGTCGAGACAAATCAAACAACGTCTTACATGCTAATATTTGTATTTATACATTAGTTAAAAAGTACGGTCAAAGTAAGTCAAGTGAATAGTACACATTGCAAAAATTGAACATGTATTTTGAATCGGAGGGAGTAATTTCTTAAATTAGAATGTTTAAAGAGTACTGCGAGAGACATTGGTTAACAAAACCCTCTTTTTTTTTGTCACCAACACTAATTCGGTTGGTAATGCAATATTTTCCTTATCGCAAGACAAGAGCTAGCACCAAAACTCACACAATGGATATAGTACCGACTATATTTTATTCCATTAAAAAGAGTTGACTATATAGATTGAATTATGTTATAATGCTATATCATAAACTATAGTAAGATAAATCGTAATCTTAAACTTTGGAAGGATGGAAATGAGTGGTCTATTATTGCTCTTGATGGAGGACGTTATCAAAGAAGGCAAACATGGTAAAAAAAAAAAGTGGGGAGTGTGTGGAGGGAGAGAATGCCTTTTTGTGTGATAGGTGAGTCAAATTTATTAGGCGGTTACATGTAGGCTATGTGACATCAACCCCATTGGCCATTTTTTTAAGGGGACCCTTGGCCATTTATTGTGGATTAATAGTTTTTCTTTAATAAAATAATATACGGAGAAATCATATATTTAAAATGTGAAGAAATTATGAATAATAAATTTGAGTCACTATTCCAACACATTAAATATCGCTATAACTATCAGTATGGAGATGTTGTTGTGTGTAAGTTTATGTCTTACATCAAATAAAAAAGTAAAAGTTGAATATCTTATAAGTAAGAGGACCCATCACCTTGATGTGGGTGGTCCTCCTGGCTCCCCTTATGACCTAAAAGTGGTATCATAGTCCTGGTTCCTCGAAGGATATGATCGAGGCAACCGGTCTGTTGCGGAGAAATTAAGGTACATGCAAAGATCCCGTACTTCAAGTGATAGTTTTCTTCTTAAAAAAAAAATCATTTTGTACAACTAATTATTTTAAAAATATGATTTCTAGTCTAGTAAACAAACACAAAATCTTATACGTTTTTTAAAAAAATCTCTAAATCATTGAGTATGAAATTCACTTTCTTTGTTCCTCTAACAATATTCTTCTACAGCACCCACAACCGTCTGATGATCTTCGTCCGTTGTTGAGGATAGATGCCTTAAAAACTTTGTTCGTGAGAGCTTAGTTTTCTTTTGTTTCCTTTCCGCTTCTTTTTTGTTTATTAGCATTGTAACCAAAAAAAAATCACTTTCTTTGTAACTCATAAGAAAGGGACACAAATCCTGAACCAAATTGTCCATGGACACTATCTCTATACTTGTTCACCTATGCTGCTCGTGTACATTTCCTCTCTTTCCTTGCTCACCTCATATTTGTTTTCACAATTATCATGTAGTAAGACATTCGATTATTGACAATGTGTATGGAAATTTTTTTGATTGTTTGACCTAAAGGTTATGTGACAAAAACTAACCAACTACTAATTGACGATAAAAATTTCATACCAATATCATAGTATTAAAAATCACCCTAATGCAACAACGGTTCAGGTTAATAATAGGAAAAAGAGAAAACCCATAATAATTACTCAGCAGAACCAAATTTTATTGATTCATGGGCAATATTTTCGAATTCAATGTCATCAAACATACATATAGGGCATTGAGGAGAGACACCGACAAAATAAATAAACAAAATGGTGATGATTAAATGATTGATGGTGCTTGTCAGCAAAAAATTATTGGTGGTGAGTTGGTGGCATAGTTATTGAGGAAAAGAAAAAGATATTGTGCAACAAATTGTTTGGGGGAAAAATTGTAACCATGCAAACAACACACGACCCAAGAAAAAATATTGCATTCCTTCAGTTTTATTTTTGTTTACAGGAACTAGATTCTTCACTTATTAATCATAAAATGTAATTTTTTAGGAATTATAGGATACTTAACCAAAAATTAAAAGATATTAATCTGTAAACGGTCCTGGTAAATATCAATTATTTTGAACAATTATTTTGGTTTTAGTGTCTGTAGTTTTGTTTTTGTTTTAGTCCTTGCAAATATATAATCTTTAATTTTGGTCTATGGATTGTTATAGTCCTTGTACAATCTATTCATTTTGAAATAGTCCTTATAATATTCATTTTAGTCTTTATTTTGTTGGACTAAAATCAAATATTCTACATTGTTCTAAGGACCAAATTCAATATCAATTTTGTAAGGACTAAAACAAAACAACAAAGACCAAAAGCAAAAAATTATATATTTACAAGGATTAAAAACCAATTTTTTTAAAAGGACTAAAACCAAAATATTTGGTATTTGTAAAGATCATTTGCATAATTAAGGCTAAATAAGATCAACAAAACAATGAGATATTGTTTATTGAGCTAGAATTGAGGTCATGGAAACTTCAAAGTTCCAACACTAAGGGGAAATCTTGTTCGGACGGACCATCTCAATGATGCTTTATTTTGGATCTGGCTCTTCTAAAATGAGTTGCCCACTTTAAAATGTAAAATAAGCAATATCAACTATTAATTAATAAATTAAAGGTTGATATTGTAGTTACATTATAACAAATCTTGAATTTGTTACAATAACAACTCTTGTTTTTCTCACCTTACACTTTAGTGAGAGATCCTTGCCCCTTTACTTTAGGATACATTACTCTGTTTTGAACACTCTCTCTAATACTCACTCTTTTATTGGCTTAAATCATTGTGGGTCTATACTTTGAAAATTGAACTCCCACAAAGTGGTGGGACATACATTGATTTTATCCAATAAATGAATAAGTGCTAGAGTGTTGAAAAGTGAGTGTTGCTAGCATTCCTCGTTCATATATCTTGAAGCAGAACAACAAGATAGACCGTTCCTTCAAAAAAAAAAAAAGATAGACCACATATAAGGTTCACAAGCATCTATGTGTGTTTCAAGAAAAGGATCGTAGAAGGGATTCAAACGATCTACTCCAATCACTTCCATCTAAATCTTCGTTGCTAAATGGATTTTAAGAGGATTTAGGGTTATCATATTTATTTGGGTTAAGAAGAGAGGTTCTTCGAACACAATTAAGGAGCGTTTGGATAGAGCTATAAAGAGTCAAGCAAATGGATATTGGGTATATTCGATCAATGCCGTTTCATGAATGGTATCCTGGATCTTTTAGACAACTCTTATGTTATTTTTTGGTTGACCATAGGGCTGGCAATGAACCGAACCAACTCGAAAATAGTTCGAGACTCGATTCGATAATTGATTCGTTGAACTTGGTTCATGAACCAAATGAGTCGAACTTGAGTTAAAAATTATGCTCGTTAAATAAATGAGTTGAACTTGAGTTGAGTATGGTTCGACTCGTTTGGTTCATGAACCAACTCGATATATATAAAATATTATTTTGCATGCTTTTATATAATAAGTAATTTATTACAAGCTTCTTCTAATAATTATGTACTTTTCTCATAGGAATTATTACTAATTTGATTAAAAATCAACAATAATTGGAATAATAGAGGAAAAAAGTTAATACCTTTTGAAGGCTTTTAAACAAACATTTTTACACAAATAGTCCCACATCGGCTGTTTTGAAAATATTAGAGAAGAAGAGTATATATATATATAAGAGATGCATGATGAATACAATGTAAAACATGGTATGCGCTACAGTACTAAATGCTACTGCCTTTCTACCTTCATAGTTTTATTTCAGTTAATTTTTTATTAAAAGTCAAAGACATATATTTTTGACAAAAAAAAAAGTTTTTTTTGAAGAAAAAAAAGCTTTTGAAGTATACAATTCGAGCAGACGAGTTGAACCTAACGAGCCGAACCGAGTTGTTCGTGAACTTTAAACGAGCCGAACTCGAGCTAAAAAAAAGGTTCGTTTCAAACTCGAATCGAGTTTCGAGCCGAACCAATTCTTATCGAGTCGAGTCGAGCTCAGGCAGGTTCGACTCGACTCGACTCATTTCCAGCCCTAGTTGACCATATAACATAGGTTTTTTTTATAACTCTTTATTTTTAAGGGAAATGAGGCTTGGTAATCTAGACTTTGATTGATAGCCAAGTAAAAACTATCATAGTTTTAACTTGAGTACTTCTTATCGATTTGACCTTCACCAAAACTAATTAATCACTTGAGGTCAACCATGATAGATACAACAAGTGTGATTTAAGGGTGTTGAAGTTTGAAAGTTCTTGGCTTGATGATCAACCCTAACTAGAATTTGTGGTTCAAAAGGGAAGAGGAAGTAATTTAGCGGGACAATTGGTGTCCAAATTACTTCATTGCACAGAGGGGATCAATGTATGACAAAAGAAAGAGATCACTTCATGGCTCTTAACATTATTAATTATCGTAGGGAGTTAAAAGTTTATAAAGAAAATTGCAATCCTCAATCCATAACTTGGTATGACGTGATAAGTATTTTGATGCAAGAATGTTCTTTTTTTTTTTAACAAGATACAAGAATGTTCTTATCGGAGATAATAAGCCAATAGTCATTGGTTAAGAGCCAATGAAGCCAATGCAAACTGTTTTCATGTCGTTATCTCGACTAGATCAAGAACAACTGAATTGATGAGTTGATGTTGGACCAAAGAATGATAGTGGAGGATCATGAAAGATTGTGCAATATGCGAAATCTTATTTTGATTATCTTTTTATTCAAAATGGTGGTAAGCATATATGACCTAGTTATTCACTATGTGTTCGAGTCTAATCAATACTCTATTTTGATTAATGGAGAGAAATTATACCCTTGACTCGTGTGTCGCACGAGTTTATTGTTAAGAGATTGACATACAAATAATAAAATGCAATATATAATTGGTAACAGTGAAAAAAAGAACAGGTGATAATCCATAGTAGACAAAATAAAACACTTCAAAAAAGTATAAAACACTACTGATATATGTTTCAGTATGTTATATGCTTCAAAAAACACTACTAATAACAATCCAAAAACCATTACTTAAGTTATATGCTTCGAAAAACTTGCTTTTTTAGGTGTCTATTTAATAAAACAACACATGCGTACACATTCTGTTCCATAATTAATTCTTTTTGAGCAGCTGTTCCATAATTATTATTTTTTTGTCAAGTAGCCTAGTGGCTAGAGCTCACACAATTTAATTGTGGAGAAGTGGAGTGTCTGGGGTTCGAACCCCGACTCCTGCATATATTTGTTATTTTAACATGCTTTCTTATTTTAATTGAGCAAAGCTCACGGTGATATTGTTCCATAATTATTAATACAATTAAATTGATGATGATATTATTAGTTAAAAACAATGACCACCAGTAAAATAAATGACTACTTATTTAACAAAACAAAAAACCACCAAGTACTGTTGTTGAATCACTTTCCCCTTCCTCTATATGCAATCCGATCGAAGGAAATGTGATCTTCACCTCAAAATTCATTTACAGTTGCACAACTTTGCTTGCAAAGAAAGAAATAATAAAAGTATGCATAAAAAATAAAGGCTAACAACATAATAAGGTTTTGAACGAAACCAAATTTAGATTAAGTTCAAAAAACATGACATTACACGACACAGTCTGAATCCTTAGATAATAGACCAAAAAATTACGACAAAACTAAATAGGAAGATTGCCAAAATTGGTGTAAACATCTCAAACTAAAATAAAAAAACGCAAAAAGGATATTCCAATGCTCAAAAAAATATACATATCGATAAAATGCATGTTAAATTAGAATACCAGTTAAGCAGTGATATGAGAGGAAGGTTGTAAGGTTACGTCCTTCCATTTGCAAAAATCAAAATATCAAAATATATGATTTTTCTGCTGTCTGTGTAATTTACCACGGTTTCGGGTTTAGCCGAGTTTGCATGGATATTAGGGTAGCCGATTTTGCATGGAAATTAGGGTATTCTGTTTGTAAACGTATTAAATAAGTGTACAACAACTTGTAAAAAAAAGTCTATAGAAACAATAGATATGTAAAAAAAAAAGTCTACAAAAACAATAGATATATACAAACGATGACACAATCGGATATGAATGAAAAGCTCACCAGGAGAAATATTAGGGATTGCTGCATTTTAGAAAGAATTTGTTAGGTTAAATTGATGCGCTGCATTTTAGATGGAATTTGTTAGGTTAAATTGCTGCTAACCTAATGCAGCAGTTTAGAGGGAAATCATTAAGTTAAGTTGTTGCAAACCTGATAAAATTAATAAATAAGGATTAACCTAGTAGAGATCTTATCATAGACAAAGGAATCCAATTAAGATTGATCTTAAAAACTCCCGATCATTCAATCTTAACTGATATGATTCATAAGCCACTTAAACCCTAAAATTTGTATTTTACTGAAATGATTCATAAGCCACTTAAACCCTAAAATTTGTATTTTAAAGCCACTTGAAGCCTAAAATTTGTATTTTAAAATCTTTCTATATATAATATAATTTCAAAATATTCAAGTGAAAGCATCTTGAAAGTTGAAACAAAAATTATATATCAATTAGATTAAAAATTAAATAAAACAATGGGAATCTTCATGAAGAAACCAATTCTTATGCACAATGAAAAGATTATTACTCTCATCAATCTAATAATAATTTTGTGAAGAAAATATCAAAATCATTTTAAAGACTTAAACTATATACTTCAAGCAAAATTAACAATGAAGGGATTATAGTAGCAAACAAAAAATACTAACTTGAAAACCAACAGAGGCTAATGGAACAGCCATGCCACGATATAGAGCAGTAGGTCCTTCCTTAGCCAACAAATTTCTAAAGATGCTAATAGCAGATGCATTACCAGATTGTTGTTGCATGACACGAATTGTATCCATTGGGTAACTTGATATTATACCAGCAGTGCCTCCAAATCCACCTGCTACAAACTCTCTCCCCACATTGTTCTTCACAAAATTTTCTGTCCAAAACTCCATTCTCCCCTCACCAAATCCTTCTTTTTCTTACTTAAGGTATGACCAGTGTGTATTTGTTTTCTATAATTTTTTTTGAAGGGATTTGTTTTTTTTCTTATAATTATTAGTATTATTTTGACTTTAGCTGCATTATATTTTAATCTATTATATGATCATTTTAATATTTTTAATTGCATTTATTTCTTAATTATTATAATTAATTTTTCTATTCATTATTAGTTTATTACTCAAATACTGAATTAATTATATTCTATTAAATATTCTTTAAATAAAGTTTTATCGATCAAGGAATTAAATTGGTGTTTTTTAAACCAAATAGATTGCTGATTCTTGGCATTATTCAATGAATATTTTACTACATTTGACTATTTCACAATCATTAAAAAATGCTAAATTAAAGAAATAGAATTATAATTTTAATAAATTATCCTTATTAACTATTGTCATATTTTAATTATCATATATCCACAGTGAAAAATAATATTTTGAAAGTGATGCACATAATATTAATTAAAGAGAACAATTATAACCAAAAAAAAATCAATTAACAATATATTGAAAATTGAACGAGACACACTTTTTTATTTTTTATTATTTTTTTGCAAATGTGATAGTTATGACAACAGAAAAAGATTATAAATTGTTTATTATTTTTACTAAACATTCACTATTTAATTGTACTGGTCCAACACTTGTATTTAATTTTTAGGGACAATATTTAGAGACGGAATTTGTCCGTATCAAATGGACTCTGTCTCTAGTTTCGGTCTCTAGTTTCAACTCATTTATATTCATATTATGTTTACAAAATATCATTAATAAGCTAAAATTATGTTTAAAAGGGACAACATACTATGAAAAAAACCAATTTTATGGGGTTAAAACATCTCATTTTTTTCTAAAGACTAAAATTTAAATTTGTTATAGATAAAAAAACTTATTTAACCTGCAAATTAAAATATAAATCAATATGAATATATGATAACTCTAAAAAAATAATATATGATAATACCAACTGTGCCTCCAACAATTTATATTTTTAAGATAAAAATTTTATTTTTAGATTTCTTAACAGTGTTGGAGTACCGGTTAGTAAGATCCTTCTTGTTTACGGGTCATTTTAACAAGTGTCTTTGTTAAGGATTTAAAATTAAAAATGTTTTATACTCCAATTTAAATGTGTTGAATGCACATTTTTTAAGATAAAGTTTCCAATTTAAATTTTTTAACAAGTTGCCCTAAACACTTGTTACCATCTCCCTTTATTTTTTGGGTGATGATGATCAATCTTGATGCTTGGCCAATATCTAGACAATCCAATTTCGTCTTCTCTCTGTCGATTTTTTTTTAATCAAATCTCTTCTTTTTTTATGAAGTTGATATTTACTAGTACCTCCGTCTTTAATTATAAGACCCTTTTGGAAGAAAAAAAATTCCCTTTTTATAAGACCTCTTTACTATTTCTAACTACATTAATTATTTCTTTACGTACATGCCCCTATTTATTATATTTTTCTTCTTCTTTAATATGCAATAAATAACATATGGAAAACATAAACTAACTCTCTCTTTTAAGGATAAAATTGTAAAAACAATAGTGATTACAAACAACTTTAATAGAAATATTCACTTTCTTAATTCATGTGATTTTAGCAAAAGGGTCTTATATATAGGGATGAAGGTAGTATGAAGAATCAAATCTCCTCTAATTGATGAAAACGATTTACCAACAATATTAAATCATAATTCGAGAAGAATTGATAATTAATTATCACTAGTCGCCTAATAATAATCACATTTTTTAAAGTCCCATACATTTTTACATTGGCAAAGGTTGAGAATCCATGCTTAGTTTTAGCTTTTCGTATCAATCAACTGAAGATCTTAAAATACAAACAAAAAAAGGATAATATTCATTTTCTTAACACCAAATTGCATGTTTTTTATTCACTTTGTTGCTATCGTTATTTTTTAAATTTCTTATGTTTTCTTGGTTTATATAATACCCCACGGACGGCATTTTTCATTGATGAAAAAGATACAAGGTGAATCTATGTATTTTTTTTGCATTTAATTAATTTAGTTTGAGCATATTACACATCAATCATCAGTGTTATGTTTTTGTTTCCTACATTAATTATTGTCTTTTACACTAAAAGAGTTAAAACAAAAACTCAAAGATATAAACTAAAAAATTTTGATGATAAAAAGAACTATGTAGACTTTCATAAAGAAAAAAATGTAGAGATGATTAGAAATAAAATAGTAGTACTTTACTGTTTTTCTTTGGTTCTAAATTTAGTCCTTATTACCTTCCTATTATCTAATGCTGCAGATTCATCAGACAACATTGCAATTTATTGGGGTCAAAATAACAATGAGGGTACCCTAACAGAAACATGTGCAAAAGGAAACTACAACAACTACTCCTATGTAATCATAGCTTTTCTTAACAAATTTGGGAATGGAACAACACCTGAAATCAACTTAGCAGATCACTGTGACCCTTCTTCCAATGATTGCACAATGTTAAGCACACACATCGAGAATTGCCAAACGAAAGGGATCAAAGTCTTGCTTTCAATTGGTGGAGCAGACGGAGACTATGGTTTAGGTTCCACTGATGATGCCAAAAATGTTTCTGATTACTTGTGGAACAAGTTTTTGGGTGGAAATTCATCTTCACGTCCATTTGGTGATGCTATATTAGATGGTATTGATTTTGATATTGAAAAAAACTCCAAAGGAAAACAAAACCAACAACATTGGGAAGAACTTGCACGTTTTCTCAAGTCACATAGCAATTCAACACAAAATGTTTACTTAAGTGCAGCACCTCAATGTCCATACCCTGATGGAGAATTGGGCGTGGCACTTGAAACGGGCCTTTTTGACTATGTTTGGATACAGTTTTACAACAATCCTGAATGTGAATATAACCAAAGAGATGTTAATGGTTTGTTGGATTCATGGAAGCAATGGACGGAGTCGTTGATGGCGGGAAGATTGTTTTTGGGATTGCCTGCTTCCCCTGCAGCAGCAGATAGTGGCTATGTACCAGCTGATTTTTTATGTGAGATTGTACTTCCTGTTTTAAGGATATCGCGTAACTATGGCGGTGTAATGCTGTGGACAACACACTATGATAAACAAAGTGGATACAGCAACTACATAAAAAGTTCTCTATGCACACAAAAGCCTCCTGAATGTGGAGGAAATTATTGTCGCCACAAAGGTTCTTTTTATGGACTAAACTTAGGCGTAGTTCTCTGGAAACTCTTTCTACTATTCTGAGATAGTAGAAACAGTTTCGAAAGAAATGTACTCAAGTTTTGTCATTTTTTTATTTGCGTAGTAGCGAATTTATGTATATATGTGACAACTTACAACTTGTGCATGAAATTTGTTTGTTATTTCTTGCATATGCAAATAAATTAATTATGATCTTGTTCTATCAGCTAAAAAGTGGTGGATTTGGATCATCATCGGAGCGGGGGCAGCCGTTGCAATTTCTGTTATCTTCTTCTTAGGCTGTATCTTCAGAAGAAAAGAGAAAACACAAGGTAATCTCTAACATAGTAAATTTTAAGTGATGTGTTATCATTTTAAACAGAAGAGTTTTTTTCTTCTTTTTCATGTCAAATAATCAGTGGATGGAAAAATGATACAAAAGAATGTGTTACATGAAATTGAAGGTAATGTTGTGCTTTCTGACAAAGCAAGAAGTATAGAAAAAGAGGAAAGAACAAGTAACGAGGTCAACACAAGTTTGGACTTCAACTTGCTTAATAAGCCAGTTTATGTAGCTACTAGATAAACATATCTAACAACAGAATTATGCAGTAAAAGAATTCAATGATGCAAAATTGTATAAGCTGAAATTGGATTAAGTAAATAAAAACATTTCTCCACCCTAAATAAAAAGTTGATGTGTTTGTGGCTTTTGTCCTTTATTTGTTAGGGGTAATTTGTTTAATTAAATCATGAGGAACTGGTGAACCTATCATCAATTAAATAATTAAAAGAGTTACCTAAAGTGGTTGAAGCACATGGCTGGCTTTCAGGGTTGCCTCCAGCAGTATCACAATCCCTTTTAATTTGATGCAGATGAACTTAACCTGCCTCATATAGTTACTTTTTCTCCCCAATTTCTTTATTTAGTTGACCTCAAATCATTCTTTATATCTAACTACTTATGCAGTCCGAGATGATTCACAACATTTTATTTTATTGGAGTATTTATCTAATGTTTTATATAACAAAAAAAAAAGTGTGTGAGAATTGAATCGTCGATTTTTGAACTTATAGCGAATAATTTGATATATAAAACTTCTAAAACTTTAAATTAAGTAAAAGTATATGTAGAGATGATAAAATGTTGCACATACATGGTGTGTTAGAGACGGAGATTCAAATTTGTAATATTTCTATATTCCATATTAAGTGTATCCGAGGTTAATTTCTTAAAATAAAATAAAAACATAATGTAGTCTTCCACAACATGACCAACATATGTTTCAGTCTTAATTGAAAGAGATGTTCATGTTATCCAACATTGAATCTAATATGATCACTTCAACTGAAATGATCTACACGACAAAAAAAGAAGACAAGTTATAAAAGGTGAATTCAATTATCCAAAAGAAAGTGCAACATGTTGTGGTTGGGACTACCTAAAATAAAATGATCTTTTAGACATAGTGAGCGATATTTTCGGTTAAAAGGATACAAACTAGGAACAAGCCATCATGTTACAATTGACGTGCCCCCACTCTAACCAAACATTAGAATGATAACCTAAAATCAAGCATGAACGAACTCGTGTTTTTTAACTTTGCAATTTTGGATAGCGTGAATCCACATTCTGTTTGCAAAATAAAAAAGCATAAGAAATTTTTTCTCAAATGATAATCATTATATCGATGATCACAAAGTTATGGCTTTGCATTGGCATTCAAGGATGGAGAGTTAGAGAAGAGGAGTATGCAAATGAAATGCAAGTGGAGGTCACGCAAAGTCGCAAATGTTTGTTTGTCACATAAATTAAGATAGAGTTTAGCTAGATATAAAAATAACATTTGAAATTATTTTAAAATAAATTAATATAACAAAAATGATTTCACGTTGAATGATTGGATAAATGATACATATTTAAACAAATTCTATTGATATAGTACATAAAATAAAATAGACTTGATTGCAATTTTTGTCTCATATTTAATTAAGCTCGTGAAAATGGTTCTCCTTTGTAAACAAACTTACTTTTTGGTCTTCCCAATTTTATTATCATTATTTTAAAATTTGTGTTGGCTTTGTTTGCTAAAAAAAGATACTAGACTTACTATGTACATTTTTAGAAACAATGAAAATGAAAAACAAATAGTTTTCATTATTTTAAAAAACTATCATCCTTAACTAACATTTCATCTTTATTCTCTTATGATATGCTGATTTATTTTGAAAATCTCACATTTTCTTATTCGTAAGTTAAAAGAAACATATTTATAATATATATATATATATATATATATAGAAAATTATATAAGAAGGGAAGACAAGTAGAGAATAAACCACATTGTTAACATTTTTTAGATGACAAAACAAATCATCTTAAACCCAACATTCACAAATGTAGGAGATACAACATTCCTATTCATGATCATTTGAACTCTTTGTAGAATATCAACAACATAAGGTGCTTGAAAGTAAAAAATGTTAAACGCAAATGGTATAAAAACACGTTGATTGTGGGAATAAGCTTTCTCATGATTGAAGACTTTGCTTAAAATAGATTTCTTCCTCCCAATATATGTCATATTTAGTTTTTCAGATGTCTCGAATACGATTACTTCCCACGCCGGTAACCTATGGAAAACCAAACAAAATAAATTTGATTTCATTGCAGTTTTTTCCGGCAACAAATTGTTGCATAATGGTTGTCCAATTTTGTTTGCCGGCGTCAAATACGTGGGAGCAAACACATTATCGATTGCCAATTGTCAAATTTCATAATCCCATTGTTCGTGGTCTTTTACTTTCATATAAAAATGCTATAAAAAACTTGGGGCAATTTTTTATGCTACACATCTTATTCTTATTCTTGCTTTCAATGCCAAAATCATAAGAATATTATATAATTGCATGAAAATACATTTGATTTATTTCACTTTATCATGACTCTTGAAAAAGACACTGAAAATAGACATCATCAAAGGTTTAACAAAAAATAATATCTCCCTAAAAAAAGAATATGATCACACGAATAGATAAGGAAGATGAAGAATATATTTTCTAAAGTAGAAACGTAAAATAAAAGAAAACCACATAATCCTAATTGCGTTTTTTTTTTTTTTTTTTTGTGAAATTACGTTTTTGTTTAATGCTTGCTTAATAATGTATTTGATTTATTCTTTTTGACAAATATAATGTATTCGATTTTCTTTCAAAAAAAAAATGTATTCGATTTGATTAGTGCTAATATATATTTTTTGGTTTATAATTTTCACCCAATCAATATTATAATTCAGATGCAAAAAGAGAAATGCACTCATCCAAATTTAGTGCACAAAATTATTGTCTGTTTTTATATATTTAGATAAAAGGATTGTGTTACTATTTCTTTTATTCTAACAATTAACCGTCAAATCAAAACCGTTAAAGCTACATAGCTGGAAGCAGCTGCACAACCTTTTCAATAGCAAATTAGCAGCTGTATAGAGAGAAAACTGCACACTCACATATATCAATCACGATCCGAGTGCACGCAATTTTTAATCTCAACTATTGTTTTGAGATCAGATCAGACAGTTCATATCAAAGATAAACGCGTCACGTGTCACCACCACAATTACACCGGAAAATCTATTTATTTTTGGTGATTAGAATGATGCGTATTTAGCGGTTTCTTGTGTAAGAAACTTTTATAGAAGTCTCTTATTTTATTGTAACAACCACGTGCTCTCTAACACAAATACCCTTTCATTTTTCTTTCATTCTTTACGTCTTTCAATTTATAGATTCTGGTACTGACTAATTTCATGACCATTCCTCTTTTTCTTTTGTTCCAAAATGTCACATGAATCACCTATGATTCTTAATGGTTACCAATTCCAGAGAGACAACACCTTTTAATTCTTGTAATATTCTCTCTTTTACACCTCATTTTCTATCATATCATATCCTAATCTTCCTCTCTAAGTTTTCTTTTTCCTCATTATAAAACCATTTTTATCAAGGTCTTTTTTCTTTTCTTGAATACTTTTTTTTCTCTCTCTCCCATATTATATAAGGTTAACGTTCATTCTTATTTTCAGCCTATTTTTCATTTTCACCTCAACATAGCAATTAACAAACACATCAAATTAACACCCTCATTAATTTGGATCCTGTTTCAATACAATTCTCTCTCAGAGTGAAAATGTTAGGATTGTTGAAACCAAAAAGCTATACAAAATGGTAAGCACTAAACACAAACAATGGTTTTTCTTTTTCACCTTTTCTTCATTCTATTTTTTTATTATTCTGTTGTTGTTTCTAATTGTTTTTTTTGGAAAATTAACAGCAAAAATTGTTTGAAGTTGATAAAGACAAGATTAGAGACGATAAGGAAGAAGCGAAACGCGGTGCAAAAATTTCTTAAGAAAGATCTTGTTGATCTTCTCAGGAATTCTCTTGAATACAATGCATATGGAAGGGTAATCTTTAACTTTCTTGTAAATTTTGATTCATTCTTAATAAATTTTCTTTGACATTATTTGTTTCCTGTTTTTAATCTTTGTTTTCGGCCTGGATTGTAGCGTAAGGAATAATTCTTTTTCTCCAATGATTTGTTATTTAAAATTAGATTAGTCTCACAAAGATTCCTACATCTTGCATTCATATTTTATTTTATGCACGTATAATATGGCTATGTGTTGTATGTACATTGTTATTATTCAAGCAATCTAATTATGTTCAGAATATGATTATGAATTATGTAACATGTATTAGACTAATTATATGTTTTTCTTCTGTATATGAAGAAACTTATTATTTTATCATAGTAACTGAATTTGTATGGTAAACTGTTTGCATTTGAAAACAGGCTGAAGGGTTTTTGGTGGAGCAGAATATGTCAGCTTGCTACGAACTCATTGCCAAGTTTGCTGGATGCATATCGAGTCATGTTCGAGAACTTTCTAAGCAAGAGTACGATTTTCTTCATAATATATGTTTATGTAATTATGTATACATTCCTTAGGTCCATTTACTTTCTATGCTTCATGTTTTAATTTTTACTTCAAATAATAAACATGTTTTAACCTATTCAACAGCAATTGCCCGGATGAATGCAAGGAAGCCATACCTTCATTGATATATGCTGCTGCGAGATTTTCTGATCTTCCAGAACTACGTGATTTGAGAACGTTGTTTCAACAGAAATTCGGGGATTCTCTTGATCCTTACACAAGTAAAGAGGTAACCAATGAGACCACTCTTATATAGCTCTTACCAATTCACATTCTACAACTCTTGTACACTGTTCTCTTTGTTTACATAGCTTACTTGAATAATTGTTTTTCACCAGTTTATTGAGAGATTGAGGCAAACTCCTCCTACAAAAGAAATGAAGATCCAGTTATTGCATGAATTAGCACAAGAGCACTCTATTGAATGGGATAGGAAGGCTTTGGAGCAGAAACTTTATTTACCTCCTCCTGTTTTACATGAAGTAAATATCTTTTACCTATCATTGCTATGTTTGCTATTCTAATGATTCTAACATATCTTTCAGAATAAATATAAAGCTATGCTTTCAACTTAGTCCATGTTTGGATTTAGAGTATGTTTGGCAAAACCACAGTGAGACTATAAATTTGTTGAAACTCTAAAATGTAGTTTTTGCTAACATCATAGTGGTCCGCCGTGGTTATGTCAATTTCATCATTAATCCAAACATGCACTTAAAACTTGAGATCTCCTACTAGTGATGACTTATTGAAAGGAATGCTACTTTTTGCAGGAGAAAGAGAAACCAAACCATGATCCACAAAATGATCATGATGAGGTGAAACTCCAAAAGAATATTAATGATAACATCAAGCCTAAACTAGATGATTTCGAATGGAGGGTGCGAAGAAGCAATGAAAATGAAACTGCTAGCACCAACAGTTCATCCCTTGATAGCAGAAAGTCTCGTTCAAGTTCATCCGAAAATGTATTTGAGGATGATGAAGCAGAAATTAAGAAACCATTTTCTGATAAGTATGGTCCACCTCCTTATGTCAAAGAAGTTAAAGATGAAAGCAATATGAAGAAAACAGTTGAAGCTCTACCTGCTGAAAAGCCGAAACCAAGATCAGTGAGAAGGAGACCTCTCAAACCACCACCTGTTGAAAACACGGTTAAAGATTTCTCCGAAACAGGTGGTGCATTGGATGAAGAAATGATATTAGATGGACTTTTAATGCGATGCGTTGAGAAACAAACTCCTAATGAACCCGGCATAGGAAAAGAACGTGTAAAGGATCAAAATAGAAGGCATGCGAAATCAGGTTCAACTGATGCTACAACTTGGAGAAGAAAATCTCTTCCTCAAAGAGAAACAAGTAGGATGGATACTTTACAAGTCTATGATAGAGCTATTTCCTTAGCACCTGAAATGATGAGGACAACAACAAAAGGGCATGTGCATCCTAGTTTACCAGATTACGAGGACTTGTCGGATCGTCTAGCATCTCTCAGAAGAACATAATTAACTGATATTTTTTGTAACTTTGGATTTGATATTTCTTATGTTTTTCATTCTCCATATGAGTACTGTATAGACTCTATTGCTATGTTTGTATTTTAAGATTTGAATCAGGATATATGATATATTGATCTTCTAGACTATAGTTTTAGACCCAATGAGTATGTACAATTTTTTAAAAGGCAATGTAAGTAGTCAGTTCTTCATTCTTACATCAGTTCTCCAACATTTCCCTATTTCAATTCAACCTTGCTTCTCTTGTTATCACATCTCTTTACAATTTTATACATAGCAAATGTTCCTCTCAAATCTTATATTCAAACATGGCTAGTTGTAATGCTTTTTGACATGATATAACCACCCTGTAAAATTGGACTGTATGCTAATTTCAACGAATGCAATTTTGTAATATTTTAGCATTTTAAATTCAAGATTGGTGTATAATGTTGATCAATCTATCCGACCTCGTTTAATGAAATAAAACTTATTGTTGTTGTATAGTAATTTGAAGGGACGAGTTTTAAATTTAGGATTAGTATATGATTGAAAATCTTGCAATGATTAATTTTAGTGAGAATTAGAGTGATGCACAATCAAGAAGTATCACAAATGTAACACTTGATATTTGAGTCATATTTTTTCAAGTTATGTTATGGGATCCTCCTTTTTTTCTTTTTTTTTTCTTTCCAAATCATGTTATGTAATTTGTACCTTTCAAAATGAGATATGAACTTTGAATTGATACGTACATTTTAAGAGTTTAGTCTCTTTCGTTAGACTCAACCTCATCATTTATGCGTAGTATTTTATTTCTACACACGAAGAAATGGAATAATTAAATTAATATTTTATTTTACTATGATTCCTTCGTCAATTAGATTAAATTTTTACAAAAACAAACAAAATATACTGAGTTGGACAACACAAAGATGATAATTAACCTAGAGGTCCTCTACATTGCTTAAAAGTCAATAAAAACATTAATTTTCTCATAGGTTAAAAACATTAATTTTGTTAATTATTTATTGGGTTAAATATCTTTGTAAAATCTCTAAGTTTTTAAAATCACAAGTCTAAATTTTAAAAAAGATATTTATAAAAAATGAGTACTCCTTCAAAATAATCCATATAAAATGTTTGTCAAAAAAAATAATAATCCATATATAAAATGAAGTGAATAATTTTGTATTTAACCCTGATTATTTAAATTTTGGTAAATGCAAAATGGAGCATTCAGCTCCGTTGCCGGAAAAAGAAGACGGCGGCGATGAGGAAGTGATGAGCGAAGTCCACCTCGGTTGCCCACCTGGATTCTCTGGACCTCATATTTCCCGTTTCACCATTTCACTTTCTCACGGTAACTCTCATCTTCTACCTCTTCTACCTTCATTTACTTTACTCAATTCTTCAATTCAACTCTTTTGTAACAAATGCAACAAAAATAAACTTTAAATCATTGTTTTTTTTTTAGAAAGCTAAATCATTATTGTATCTCTAATTTTTAGATGTTGCTCACAGTTCTGAAAATGAAGCATTAGAAACTCAGATTCTAGAATTTGATCAAGATGGTGACCTTCTTCTACCTCGCCGCACCGGAAGTAATAACTTCTCTAATACCTTAATCATAGCTTTACAATTAGATAATAACATAGCATTATTACTTATGTAACTTCGTTTATCGTTGAAGCAAACTCGTGTGAAAATAGCTATTGTGTGAGGATTCAGCATAATATCACTTCTTCAATTCCAAATGTTGGCTTGCAGGTAACCATTTAATGTATTAATGCCCGTTTGGATTGACTTATTTGAGTTTAATTAGTAATTACGGCATAAGCATTTGTGAGACTATTTGAGAGAACTTATGGCATGTTCATAAGTTGTTTTCAGCTTATTATCATAAGCTTTCCAAGATAGCTTTTGAAACCAACTTATGGCTTATATGGAAACAATTTAACTTTATTTTTTCTTTTGTTATAGAAATAGCTTATATGTAAGTGCGTATCATGCTATAAGCTGCAAATTAGGTTGTTTGTCCAAACAAATCCTCATTCTGTCCCTTTCCCTTTCCCTTCAGGTTTGGAGAGCTGAACTGGTTTTAACTGATTTTATGTTGCATAAAGCATCGTGTTCGTCTGAATTTCACGGAGTTATTGCATTAGAACTTGGGGCTGGAACTGGTATATTCATAATCACTTTCCTGTTTCTTACACTTCATAATTTTTGCTGTCAATTTTTTTAAGACTATAACTGAAATTACAAAACCTATACTATCGGCTTGTAACATAGCATGTTCAATCCAAAGCTAGTGGTTATGAAAATCTTCATCCAATGCTTAGATGCATGATTGAATTCAGCGGCACACATTCATGTTCACTGTAAAAATTAATGCATGAAAAAGTATTGTTGTTATTTGAATAGTGGAGAATAGAAACAATAATTAATATGGCATTATCTTTACTAGTTTTCCAATTGCTGAGTGTTCAATGAAACACTTGAGCCACTCCTCGAGACTAGTTTAATGATCTGTGGAGAGGAATAATACTATCTGTTAATTTCAAAGAATTTCTTGTTTTTTAATAAAGAAATATTTTTTACAATGCTTACAATTTCAAGTTTTCAACTATGTTGCTAGGCCTGGTAGGTTTGTTACTTGCACGTACTGCAAACACTGTATTCGTAACAGGTAGGTTTGCTCTTCCCAAATCTATTGTATCTATTTACCTTGATTCATGTTTTCATGGAGCTCTATTTGATTTCATTATTTTTCGTGATCTTGATGACCTTGTTAAAAGGCTGATGCTTATTTGATGGCAGACCGTGGGAATCAAATACTTGACAACTGTGTGAAGAATGTTCAGCTTAATCTTGGATTATTGAATAATCCAGCCGCAGTTTTTGTGCGTGACCTTGATTGGTTTGATTCCTGGCCTCCTAAAGCAAGAGTAGAAGAAGCTTCTCACACACAAAGGTAAAGTTCATTATTTTGGTGAAATTTTTTCAAAAATAATTATTGCTTCTTTCTTTTTCTTTTGGGGTTGGGATTGAGTTTGTAACTTGAGACAGCAATGTTGGTATATGTCATATGTTTTGCAATATTTTCCCTCCGGTTCATAATTTCCTTGGATGAACACAGCTACTTCATCTTTTTAAAAGTAAATTTCAGGTGCACATCTCAATCACTTTATGGTGTCATCCAGGTATTCTTGGACTTCTAGAGAAATTGAAGATGCAGAAAATGCTTCTTTGCTCTTGGCTGCTGATGTTATTTATAGTGATGACCTGACTGATGCATTCTTCAGTACCTTAGAGAGATTAATGTCAAGGGGTTCAGCTAAGGTATGAGTTAACTTGGTGTTAAATGCTATGCGACTATCCTGTTTTGAGTCAGTATGTAGTATGGACTGGAACATCATAGGTTGATCTGTTTTGAACCATAAGTACAATATTCAATAGTAGTTATTTGACTCAGTCTATATATTTCTAGGTGTTATACATGGCACTGGAAAAGCGTTACAACTTCAGTTTTTCTGACCTTGATGTCGTTGCAAATGGATATTCACATTTTCGTAGCTATCTTAGGAATGAGGATGGTAAGCTCCCATAAGCACATGGTGTAGTCATGACTCAACAAAAATGTGTTTTAGTGAGTTAATTTCATGTAACATTGCTTATAATTGCAGCAGTTGAAAGCTTTGAGTCTGCAAACATGCCTAATTTTGTGGGCAAGCAGATGGACATCTCTCAAATTCCACAGTATGTTAAAGAATATGAAAGAACACGTGATGTCGAGATTTGGCAGATCAAGTACTGTGGACCAAGACATGAAACCTCGGTTACCACTGGATAAAAGTTGGAAGCTGTATTCCATTATCAATGTTATTTATTTTGCTCAATTTTATGTAATATTATTTAAAGTGTAGCTGTTTTTTAACTTCGACTGCATAGCATTATTGTTAGAGGACTTTTTAATTTGAAAAGTTACCTAACAAAGATATGGTTGGTATTGTTTTACCGACACATCTTTTTTGTCTAATATAATCATGAGAAATGAGAAAATGTAAGAGGTGCCATGCCAAGTATCAGGTTTGAGTTTGGTAGAGAGAATTTTCGGTGGTCTTGTCATGTACACTTGTTGTCTTGTTTTGATTTGTTTGTGCTGGTGGGAATAATGCAATTGCTTCGAAAATTGTAAACAACTTAGGGGCAACGATCATAACAGTAAACTTTGAGAGAGTATGGCAGTAAATTAAATTCCCAGATATTTCATTTCAGGTCGAGTGGCTCCTGATACAGATGTAAAGACTGTGTTGTAGTGAAAACTTCTCCTCTAAATTTTACTGTCCATACAGCTCCATTAAGCAGCTGTAAAGGAACCAACTTTGGTGCTCCTTGACAAATATACTCTGGCTGGCATAACCAATGAAAACAATGACAGATCTTAAATCACCACTTTGAATCGTAATTGGCCAAAATTATTTTTACACCCATCTTCAACACTTTATTTTTTATTGGTCAACATTCTTATAGACCCATCACATTTATATAAGACTCATATGATTTGTTGAGACTCGTAGAATTTTAATCAACAATAGGCAGCACGTTAAAAGTATGTTTGAGAGGGTAATATTAACACAGCTCAAATACATTAAAGGTTGTAATACACCATCCTTATGAGTGAGTGACCAACAGGGATCAAGGCCAACAGGTTGAAGCTTCTATGTAAGTTGTTTATATTGCTAAGCTTCTTTTAAGTAATTTAAGCATAGTAGTATTATTATCATGTGAAAAGTATAGTATTATTTTCGTTTTTTTTCCTTGGATAATATTAGTTTATGAAATGTGGTTCATTATGAAATCACAATTAATTCAAAATAAGTGAAGTTATCTCATCAAAACGAAAAGAAAGTCAAGTCATGAGAATTAGGCTACTTATAAGAGTTTTTCTTAAAAAAATGTCTTCTTAACTAGTTTCTTTGATGTACTGACACTTACTTTAGGACACTCTTTAACCATCTTAATTTAATAAAATATTTATTAAAAAAAGTAAATTATTTAATTTCAATGCATTAAATTTATAAATTTTTATAAAAACTTACGATTTTAAGGTGTTAAAAGGACTCCAAAGACAATCGTTAATATTTCTTTAATTTTAATCTTACGTTAAAATATATATATATATATATATATATATATATATATATATATATATATATACCTTGTCAAAAAATATATATAAAAAAAAACATCAAATAAAATATTTTGTCAAAAAAAAATCAATATTCGTATTTTCAAAATATATGTACTAATTTAAAATTTTCAGCAAAATAATTTAAAAATTGTTAAAATATGAATGGCAACTCAAATCTCTGAAAAATAAAAACATAAAATACTTTTGAAATATACTCCGTATAATCTAAAAAACAACAAATCACCTTTGTTTTTAAACATAGCAGAAGAATATTCAATGGAAAAGATTTAGATTTATAAAAAATAAAAATACATCTAGACACTGATACTGAACGATTTTAAAACACACATGTCAAAAGACATGATTCAAAAATTAGACTCAGAAGCATGACAGGAATATATTTATTTATGAACTTGATCAAACTTATTTTTTGGAGCATGATATTTCCAAATCTCGGTTAATTAACAAATACTCCCTCCGTCACTTAATATAGCCACCTATTACTTTTTTCACATTTCTTAAGAAATGTTGTTGGTGTAGTTAATGTGTCTGTTTTATAGTAAAATTTTACAAAATTACTCTCATTAAAGAGATAATGTGAAAAGTCAATTTATTGTAATTTTAGAATTAGTAGTAGTATTAAATAAGGGTATATATAGAAAAAAATAATTAATGTGTGTTGTAATTTGAAAAGGAGGTTATATTTAGGGACAAAAAAATAAACAAAAGGGTTATATTAAGGGACGGAGGGAGTATTACCCATCTTCCATCACTATTCTATTCGCTAATCCCAAGTAATTATCATCAGTATATCATCGATTCATCATCATACTATACTACTGTAGCAGTAGTTAAAAAAATAGTAGTAATAAAAAAGAGAAAAAGAAAATTGCAAGGTTTTCTCAGTGAACACTCTTTGTCTTTGTCTTTCTCTTTGGTTTTCTTCATCTTGCTTTTTCTCTTTTTCAGCAATTCAACTTTTCTATTGTATTTTTCCCAAAATTATTATCATTAATTAATTATTACTCAAAACCCAAAGTTTTGTTCATCACACTTGAATTGAGTAGTAAATCAAATCAAACGCAATATGGGTTGTAATCAATCGAAGATCGAGAACGAAGAATCAATTCTCCGATGCAAAGAACGAAAGCGTTACATGAAAGAAGCTGTTTCATCTCGTAATGCTTTCGCCGCCGCTCACTCCGCCTATTCAACCTCCCTCAAAAACACCGGCGCCGCCTTAGGTGACTTTTCTCACGGCGAAGTCGCTAATCCTCAATCAACCACCACCAGCATCAACACCGTCGGTGATAATTCCTACATATCACCACTAGTACCACCACAAAAACCCTTCGACATCGCTCTTCCTCCGCCACCACTTCCACCACAACTTCCTCCTGATTTCTCTCCTACGCTTCAACGTGCTGCTTCCATGCCTGAAATCAAGAGCAATAAGCCCGATCCTAGGCCCATGCCCAACCCCATTCTTGAGGAGGAGGATGATGATGAAGAACTAGAAAACGAAGGCTCTTTGAGAAAAAGAAGAAGTAATAGAAACGTTGGTGTTGGTGTTGGTGTTGGTGGGGGTGTGAGTAGTAATAGTAATAGAAGATTAGAAGATGAAGAAGATGAAGCTCCACCACCTATGCCGCCGCCTTTAGTGAAGCAACCACCTATTAGTAGTGATCATATTGGTGGTAATAACAATCAAAGTCATCATCATCATACTATGTCGAATCCGCAACAAAATTCCGCTGCTTGGGAGTATTTTTTTCCATCCATGGAGAATATTGCAGGAACAAGCTTGAATGAAGAAGGCGAACACGGAGGAGTTACATTCAATAGAATGCAGCATACTGCAATGCCTAGCAGGGTTGGTGTTGTGGAAGAACCGGTTACAGCTCGAATGGGTGTTGGTGTTGGGATTCCTGGACGTATCCCTGAGCATGAGGAAGTGATGGAGTCGCCGATGGAGTCACCGTTGCCATCAGGGTTGAAGATGAAGCAGATGCCGGTTACGCCTCCTTCGATGGAGGCAAAGAGGATTGTGAAACATAATAATAGTGTTAATTTGGTGCAGATATTTACTGATCTTGATGATCATTTTCTTAAGGCTTCTCAGAGTGCTCATGAGGTTTCAAAGATACTCGAGGCTACAAGATTGCACTATCACTCCAATTTTGCTGATAATAGAGGTATTCTACTGCATTGCACAACTTGATAGTTTTATCTCTATATGGATTGTGGAAATTTGAAAATTATTTGCTTTTGAATTGTTTCTCTAGCCACATCAATCTTGATATCACCACAGCTCACTGCATAATTGTTTGATGATGAACTTCTAATTTTAACTGCTAATTTTAAGACAAATTGACAGGAATGGTGTTGATAACTTAACAGATTTTACTGTATGGTGGCTAGACTTCATTGAATGTTGCCTTGTTTGGTTATGTCGTACAAAGAGAAGACATGAGCAGGCACTAGTTATTAGGGTGGATACAATAGAGGATAGTTCTAGAGTTAAAAGCAAAGGAACTATTAGAAAAATCCATAAAGAATTATTTAGATTTAAATGATTTATCATCAGACATGATTTATGAAATGGGGTTTCTATGTCACTTAGTTTATGCAGTTGACCCCTCATAGTGACAAGTTTTTTTTTTTGTTTTTTTTGTATGGGTTTCATATTAAATAATATTTATGGTTTGCTTTTTTTCTTATTGAAGGACACATTGATCACTCCGCAAGGGTCATGCGAGTTATTACTTGGAATCGGTCCTTTAAAGGAATACCTAATTTGGATGATGGGAAGGATGATTTTGACTCAGATGAGCATGAAACTCATGCTACCATCTTGGACAAGTTGCTAGCTTGGGAAAAGAAACTTTATGATGAAGTTAAGGTAAGTTGACTGAGCCAAATGTTAAGTAATAGGAGTTTTGCTCGCTTTTTTCTCTCTTTAAATTTTCACAATTTTCTTACAACGTCATGGCCATGCCATGGCAGGAGTTTTGTATAATCAAGTTGGCTTTTAACTTTCGTATAAAGTCATGCTACTTTATATGTCAACATAAATCTATACATCTGCTCAGTTTAGTTTCTATTTTCTCTTTCTGCCAGTCATTTTCCTACTGCTCTATCTTCGCTTAATTTTTTGTTAAACATGCAGCCATGCGTGTTTGTGTGTATTTTTTCTTGATCTTTTCTGAATTTTTCCACTTCATATAATGTTGTAGGCTGGTGAACTAATGAAATTTGATTACCAAAGAAAAGTCGCCTCACTAAACAGGCTGAAAAAAAGAGGTAATAACTCTGAAGCATTGGAGAAAGCCAAAGCAGCTGTCAGCCAATTGCATACAAGATATATTGTAGATATGCAATCATTGGATTCGACAGTCTCAGAGATTAACCGGTTACGTGATGAACAATTGTATCCAAGACTTGTTAAGCTTGTTGAAGAGTAAGTTATAATTTATTATTACCCATGTCTAGTAGTCTTGTAGTTGTAGCCTTAAATGTGTTATTTTTTAACTTCTTCCTCATATTTTTCAAATGTTTCTTCATTCAAGTCTATAATAATGTTTCCCTCATGGCATACTTGTTCAAACTCTATTTAAGTGAAAGTAAGTTGTATGATTCTTGTAGGGAAGCTGTTTATCTCACAACACCATTAATACTCGAGTCCAGATCTGTATGAATGCACAATCATATATCCATACAGTACAAACTTCTCTGCTAATTTTGATAGGTTTTTTCTTTTGACTGCAGGATGGCCACTATGTGGAAAAAAATGTTATCTGAACATGAGAAGCAATCGGAGACGGTGACATTGCTGAGATCGTTGGACCCTTCCCAATCTCCTAAGCAGACAAGTGAACACCATCATGAGCGAACTTGTCAGCTATTGGTTGTTGTTAACCAGTGGCATGGACAATTTGAGATGCTAGTCAGCAATCAAAAGGGATACATAAAGTCCCTAAGTAATTGGTTAAAATTAAATCTTATCCCTATCGAGAGCAGTTTAAAGGAGAAAGTTTCTTCACCTCCAAGAGTTAGAAGTCCGCCTCTACAAGGTCTTCTCCATGCATGGCATGACCGTCTAGAGAAACTTCCCGATGAGCTTGCTAAGACAGCTATAGGAAACTTTGCTGCTGTGATAGATACTATTTGCAATCAACAAGAAGATGAGATGATTTTGAAGAGGAAATGTGAGGAAAGTCGAAAGGAACTTTCCCGCAAAACCAGGCAATTTGAGGATTGGTATCACAAGTATACGCAAAGGAAAACGCCAGATGATCCAGAGGCTGAAGATGCCAATGCTCATGATGAAGTTGTTACAGAGAAGCAGTTTTTGGTTGAACAAGTGAGAAAGAGGTTGGAACAGGAGGAAGCGGAATATGAAAAGCAATGCCTCCAAGTAAGGCAAAAAACTTTGGGAAGTCTCAAAAATCGCATGCCAGAGCTCTTTAGGGCTATGTGTGATTTTTCTCTTGAATGTTCTAAAATGTACATGGAATTAGGTTCGATATCGCAGCACCTGGGCCAGAACTCATCATGAGGTGCTTTGGGTATTTTATTATGCTTATTTTTTGTGGGTCAATTATTTTTTTCTTGGATACATGTTATATGATATTACTCTTGAAATCTCTTGATTTGTGGATAAGCCGTGAAGATTAGGTATGGTAATGATAAATAAACTATATTTTAATTTTGATGAAATTCCAGAGCATGAAAGTTGAATGAATTGATGCCCTTAATGTTTGTTCATGTTCCTATCACATGCCAATGCTACTGAACCCATTTGAACAATCTGTATACTGGTTAATTGAAAAAATATGATTTATTTATATTTATAAACCGTTGTGCTAATTACCGGAGAAATTGATCATCCTCCTCCTCAAGTATTTCTTTTCCTTATGTCAAATCTTCACGCGAGAAGATCCATTCTCATCATTTTTTGAGTTTGAATGGAAAAAATCATTTGCTGTATTTAAATTCGCTAATTGTCAGGGATTTAAAAACTTGGCTAAAAATAAGATGCACTGAAAACTAATCCACTTGCATTTCATTACGTGTGAATTTATTTACAAACAAAGGAGACAATTTGAAGGAAAAATATCATAAAGCCAAAAGGAAAAGGGAAACTGTGAACAAGACTCCAGATTAGAGGTCAATGTATTATTACAAGGTAGTCAAAGGCACTTTTCTGTGACTTGATGATTACATGGGAATATCACGTTGAGCAACAAAAAAACTTTCTCCCACCACCTGGTATTTCATTTCTTAAAGTTATTCCTGTAGGCTTTGATGGAAATGCTCTTGCTAGTCTCCTTCCTGCATTTAGCAGATAGAAACAACCACTTAACACAGATCCGTTATTTTCTTACACTAACTTGTAACTTCTAGGGTCAAATAGCAAAATACTATTGAAATCTGGTTCATAAACTTTCATATAATTTTTACTCCATAGTCCATACCAAACCTGACCATTATTGGAGAATAACTGAATAGGCTAAAGTGAAGATTCAGTACATAAGCCACATACCTATTTCATAGAAAAGCTCATTAATGTTCTCAGCAGTCTTGGCAGATGTTTCCATGTAGAACATTCCATTCTCTTGAGCAAATTGCTCTCCGTCCTGCATTAGTTTAATTTACTCAAACAACTTACAAGGAAAAATAGAAGGGAAGAGGGATCTGTTGCAATGAACCACAGTTTCCGACGTGAACATTTGACCCAAACACGTCGGCACCACTAATGTAAAAAACATAGGACATTGATACCGATACATATTTGTTTGAAAAGAACAAGGGAGAAGGTTGTGAAGAAGTTTTAAACACAACCTCAGTTTCAACTTCTCTCTTTGGCTCCAAGTCACATTTGTTTGCTACCAGTGCCATCACCAACTTCTGACTTCCTACAACATGTGGTTATATGGTTATACTCAAATAGAAATAAGCTTTTCAAGAACACTGATAAAAGATCGAAACAAAACATGTTCCTAATGCACATGAATACTATTAAGAGTTGAACCCCAAACTAGATGTTTTAGACATCTGGTCGCCTTTTACTAAATGTTGCCGTCACAATTTTAAATTTCCTGTGTTTGAGGTATTACCATGTCTTTGCAATTCCTGAACCCATTTTTTCGCTCGAACAAATGTGTCCTGAAATATAAATTTGGATCATAAACAACATTGTTGATCATTTTCGAATGTAACAAAATAAATACTTACAATGCTAGAGATGTCATAAACAACAATTGCTGCTGCGGCACCGCGGTAATACATAGGAGCCAAACTATGATATCGTTCTTGTCCTGCTGTGTCCCATATGTCAAACTTCACAGTGGCTTCAGATAATGATAATATTTGTGTGAAAAAAGCAGCTCCTATGGTTGGTTCCTATGTGTACATTAATTAATATGAAGGTTACTAAACTCTGTTGATAATAATATGAATGAAGAAAGTATATTTCATTTATTGATATGAAAATTGAAATGGAAGTAAACCTGATTTTGAAAGAACTGGCCTTTGACAAATCTTAATGCTAAACTAGTTTTTCCTGTTCCCATATCTCCAAGAAGTACCTACAAGAAGAGCCATATATATATAAATTCTATATAAATCTGTAACTATGATCCTAATAAACACATTTTTAGATAAATTTTTTAACATAATCATGTCATAGAGATTGGACAAAGTTTTTCGTTTGCTGCTCAAGCGTAACACAACCCTCGCCTTTTACCCGGGCTTGGGACCGGCTATGCATAGCAAAGCTAAACATAGGCTGGATTTTTTATAATAACTATAAATTTGGTAGAGGAAGATCAAGTACAGATTCATAAAAAAATGACTGGCATCTGAAAACAAAAACATAATTTAGCAATAAGGTAAGACATACCTACCAGCTTGGCTTGAATGATCTTATTCCCCGGTCTTGACATACTAATAAGTTGAAAAATATTTTGTAGAAGTTGCAGAAAATGATGAAAGATGTAAAATGAAAGAGAGTACTTACTGTGTAGATCAAAGAAACTACTAGTTGCATTTATCATTAGGAATTTGGTGGAAAATAAGGTAAGAGACTAGTAGTTTTTACTAGTGTTGACTGGTAGTTAATCAAATGTATAGAGCATTCTAGCAAATAAGCAATATTGATTGGATTTGGTAGTGTGAATAAATTGCAAGTTAATATGTTGCTATACGTCTGAACATAAAAGGAAAAAAAGGCTTCAAAATTTCACTCATGCATTCTATGACTATGACTCCAGAGTCTCATAGCTAGTTGAAGAAAGAAAGTTCCAAAAAAATCCAAACTTGGTTTGGTATCTTGAACCATGTATGTGTCCTTTTCAAAATGCTACTTGATTAACAGCGATCTATTTCATTAGAACTTTAATTCATTGATGAGAAATAGGAGTAATCTATATAGATTGATCTTGCAGGAACTAGCTAATCCAATGCACAATCAAACGTGCAATTGATTTATATTATGACTTAAGCACATGAAGAGAGTCCAACTCAAAAAAACTAATCGATTAGGTGAGAGAGTCTCCTAACTTAAAGGAGTATATTAAACATTTTTATCTACTCAGAATAGAACTTCTAACAATCTAACTCTAATCCAAAAATATTGATAACTAGCCCGTGTGAATGAAAACGGTCCCAATATAACATGCTCATAATTAATCAAGATTAAAAAATGAAGTTGATTTAACTTTAACTAACCATTCACATTCATTTTGTAACCAAAAAAAAAAACATTCACATTCATTTCACTCAATTCTCCTTGGTTGTTCCGGACGAAGCCAAGACTCCATTTGAACAAATCTAATAGCATGCCCATATTCCAAGTCCCTATAAAGTTGATGGTTATGCCCTTAAATAAAAGCCTACTAAATCAATTTTGAGTAATGTCTGAAAGGTCTAACTTAACAAGCAATGTTAAAATTATTAGGCTAATTTATAATTTATAATTTTATAATTTGATCGATGGATGAGAGACGACACTAGTGGAATGTGCACCGGTGGCAATGAGTTTTTGCGGTGGAACGAAAGGTGTCTGCATGCACGTTAGCACTCCAACGTTCAAGTCAATAATAAAACTGAGAGAGAGTGTGTAGAAAATGTCGTGAAAAGTAAATCATACTTTGAGGGTGAAGCTAATTCACCCTTATATAGGCGCGCGTATGAATAACCGTCTTTGGGTTTTGCGGCATGTGATTAAGGAGCAGTTAGAGGACACGTGTATCGTGATCCTCGCACGGAGGCGTGCTAGGAAGCGATGAGGTGCACGAATGTTGGGATGTGCCTTCAGGCATTGAGCCTTAAGCCGGTGTATGTATAGTCCACTTGTCAGTGTAGGATTGATCTTCTGACCGATCTGATCCAGAACATAATCTTTTTTGTTAATGATTTGTTATCATCGACGTTATAAACTTAATATGCAAACTTAATAGTCCATTTGCAACAGCCTTATTAAATTTCTATGAATAACCTAAGCACATTTCACTTGCATTACATGTATTTTTTTTTTGACAAGACTTGCTTTACATGTATAAGATGCAGTTTATTCAACAAAAAAAAAAGTATAAGATGCAGTAGATATGATTATTTTCTTATGTTGCATAAATTCAGTTATGTAACAAAAAATTTTTTAACAAAATTTGTCCCCTAAAAAAATGTAACAAAATTTGCATGTTATACTATCAATAAAATATATATTTCTCATGAGTACGGGTGAATCACATAATGTGTATGTTCTTTTGTAATATATATGCACTCGGGATGGACCTAGAAATATACTATACAAGGGGCTAAATAATCAGTGTCAAAAAAAGGGGCTAAATAATCGATAATTAATTAACTATAGAAATATTTGTTTTCGTTCTTCGATGTTTTTTTTTTCTAAATGACCGTAGATATTAATTATTTTAATAATCTGGACTCTGAAGTACCTTTAAGAGTTTTCTTAAAAACAAAAGTACCTTTAAGAGTTATTTCTTCTAAATAATTTTTTTTAAAATAAATTTCTTCTAAATAAAAATTGTATAACGAAAATTGTATATATATTTTTTCACAGAAAAATTGTACTGTAATATTTTTGATAATATAATAATATTTTTCAATATATAATAAATTTACTTCTCTTTTACTAATTTTTGTTTTTACTCGCAAATGAAATTACATCCCTCACAAAAAATAAAAAATAAAAGAGATAAGTAGAGACTTGAGACTACAAGATGCCAAATACATGCTATATCATAATTCACTAGACCAAACCTTTTGAAATCGTAGCTAAAGTCTTCTGTTTTTAGATTACTTCAATTGAAAGACACATATGTCTAAATTTTTTGTAATGGTTTATCTTACTTATATGTTTACTTTTTATTTTTTTCACAATTACTAATATATTTACCTTTTTTTAGGGAACTTATACATTTACTTGATATCTCCACAATACTTACTTTATATCTCAACTCTAGTAATACCAACCTTAAAAATTGTAAATTTCTTGCAAATACTCTTTGAAATTAGAGAAAAGACAAAATCTACTTGAAATTGTTAATCGTTTGTCAATTTGCCCCTTCCATTAGTCAACATGATGTGATTGTTGACCGTATATGTGAAACTGTCATGTTTTTCCAACAAAAAAAAAGAAAATATTTGAAAAATAATTTTTTTGGATTTTTTGAACGGTAACATTCGAGAACAAATACCCCTTCAAATTGGGCAAAATTCCCCTTAAAATCGACGATAATCAAACAAATTGGTCCTTGTGACAAAAGGTCACGCTAGTATTTTAGAGATTGTATGAACGATCAATAGACATGGTGTTACTCTACAAATTTGCACAATTTTTTCGAGTGTAAATTTAATTTATTGTCGGGTATAAGATTAATCTTCATAGTCTCGTTCTTATCTCACTGTTGCTTCCTTCCCCTCCATGTTCTTGTACCACATTGAACATTATGTTTTTAAATTATTTTGTGTAACAAGTTTCCGTAACAATGTAAAAATAGTGGAAAAGATATATGGCAATGTACAAATTTCATTTTTGTCTCTTTACATTCTTGTTTCAATGTTTTGTCATTTCAATATTATATTATATTATATGGCAATGTTGTTTTGAAATTATTGATGTTCTAAAAAAATGAGAAATACAAGATTTCAGATTATACAAGCTAAAATCATGTTCGGGTTAGAGAATCCAAACAAAAAGTATTTTAAGAAGAAATAAAAAATAAGGTGTATGAAAGAGAAACTTATAAGATAGAAAAAGTAATAGTTGTTAATCTTTTATGTTTGTTGATTGTGTTGTTATTTTCATCGGCGTCCAACAACCTATTGATCTAGATGTGATTTTCTATTTGGACTTTGACTCTTTTTATTTCAAAAGAAAAAGACAAATTTAAGCACCATCGAATCAATTTACTATAATAACCCTTTTCTTCAATTTTTTGTTTAAAAAACAAATACAATTGAAAGGTGAAAAAAGACATTTAACCTGTACCTAAAAGTTAAAACATAAGCAAAGTTGATGACTTAAGAACAATTTAACCCAAAGAACAAGAAAGAAAAGACAAATCAAACATAGACACGTACAAATTAGGAAACACCACCACAATTTCCTACACCAAACCAATAATCAATCATCAAATTCAAATTTCAATGTTTAGATTTTTGTAGATAAAACGTTAAATGCAATGCAATCACATTATCCAAAACCTTAAAAAGCTCCTTAAGAAAAACCATGAAAATCTCAAAAGAAACATGTTACACTTACACACATCTCCTATGGCCATGCCAACCTCGTACGGATCAAACTCACGTTGTTTTTTCAAACCGTTTTCGAGTTACATGCACGTTGAGCCTCTTACTCTTGTTCACCACCATGTACATTTTCTATCCATCGGATCCATACCTTAAAATCGTACGGTTGAAGCTGAAGAAGATTAAGGTACATCGTGTGCCGCATATCACCGTCGATATCTCCATGCTCTTCACGTTGAGAGTGCAAAATGCTGACGTGTATTCCATGGACTTTGGTGCTGTTGACGTGGCGGTATCTTATAGAGGGAAACCACTTGGACACGTGACTTCGAAGAATGGGCACGTGAGGGCTATGGGATCTTCATTTGTGGATGCTGATGCGGAATTTAGTGGTATTGGTGTGTTACCTGAGATAGTGTTGTTGTTGGAGGACCTTGCTAAGGGTATGATACCCTTTGATACTGTTAGTCAAGTTAGGGGCAAAATGGGGATTCTATTCTTTTACTTTCCCATTAAGGTAAATCGTTTTCTTACTTACATGTTCTTCATAATCATATCTTGCTTTAGTTCTTCTCAATTATTATTTTTTAATAATTTGAGTTAGGTTATAGTTTATGGTGCTAATATGATAATGTTCCAATAATAGGCTAAACTATCATGTGCGGTTTTGGTGAGTACAATAAATCAGACAATTATTCGTCAACATTGTCTCCATGAGGTAAAGATTAACTATTATTGTTTTAGAGTTTGATTGTTATACAATTTGTTTGAAATTTGCTTCTTTAATTAATATTAGAATTTACTTTGAATGAATTGAGTGTAAAATTATAAACCAAGTGGTAAGGTTATTTGTTAATGAATTTTACTTGAAGGCGCATAGTTTGAAGTATAAGTTTTAACATTAACTAAAAGAATTATTTGGTCATATTTTATTTAATTACTTTCTAACAAATTTTTATTTACTTGGTCTTTTTCCCGTAGAAAAAGATATAAGTTTAAAATTATTATACCGTTGATAAAAAAATCTGATAGATAATAAGACTAAGTCAATATTTGGTTTAGGGTTAATTATAAATCTCGCGTCGCAATACACAAACCAACATGATAATGAGAAGTTTTAATTTAAAGAGTTGGAAAAACGTGCATTCGATGGGTATCCACCATGATAACAAACACACCATAAGACAATTTTATGATTTGATTTTGTATGTGTATGTTCGGGTCAATATTTTATCAGTCTCATTTGTTGATTATCCATGCACTAACATTTTCTTTAAAAGAATAATTTTATTAGTAAATGAGCTTATTTAAATAATGTACCTGATTTTTTTTATGATTTTATTTCAGGGATGAAAAGAAGATCTAGCCAACACTGAAGAGTGATCGGAAAATGTTAGACCCGTTGTATATATATGTACCACCAATTTAAATAGTTGGTACTCGGTACCCCAATGCTTGGATCAAAATTACATATACATGGTTTGTAATCATAATTGGAAAATCGATAAAGATTAAGTTATGTAAATTATGTTGATAAATCTTTAAGAATAGTTTAATCAATGATTTAAGTTAATTTTTACATAATTGGTTATTATTTTACAAATATCATCCCAATGTTGGGTTTGGGGGCCCCTATTTTAAACGGATATTGCATTAATAATATCACACACCCACCCTCACCGTTCATATCATTATTGTATTCAAACTAAAAGTTTGGGATTTGCATTTTTCTAACTTAGTTATCTATATATCTTTGTGAAAAAATACATCGAAATATGAAGAAAAAATGTAATATAGGGAATGAGAGATGGTGGCTTAACCTCTTTCTTTTTTTTGTCAAAAATAATGAGATTCTATTACTAAATCACAATACAACCAGCTTACTGGCCAAATACACACTTCATCTCATTAAGGATACTGATTTTACAGAAAAACTACTCATCATATATCCATCTCTCTCTTCTTTTTTTTTCATTTTCTTTTATATAGATGAATGCCTTGACAATTTTATATTGTGATCGACTAATATAGTGAGAGAAAAAAAATCTAAGGATTGCTAGAATTTAGAGGACTAATTTGACATCACAATTTTTATAAGATCGAATTGGAGAATTGCTTGAAATTACACAAGTATACACAGGCAGATTAAAATGTGTTGTGAGTATGAAGAGAGATTAACAAACTCTTGCATTATTTTCCTTAAAAAAAACTTACATTATTTAATAACTATTTATAAGAAAATATTTTTTAAAAGTAAAAACGAAAAAATGTTTGGTTAGAACTTAGAACACAGAGAAACTCAAATACCCAAAAGCATTTGGATGATATGTTTGATTAGAATAATTGTAGTTGCGTGCAGAGGATATCCCGATAAAAAAAATAAAAAATAAAGAAAACACAAATACACATATAATACAATATTATATTATCTTAATATATGAGTGTTTTTTTTTACTCGCAACAAATAATGAGGAAATCTGAATACATGAGAAAGTAAACAAATTTACTCGCAGCAAATTATAAGGACACATCGAGTATCGGACAAGTACCGTACGTATCTGACACGGGTGTTTTACTATTTTACAAGTACATATGCTTCAGAGATGGTAGGATTGTGTTAAAAATTAAATTTCGTTAGAAAGAGTTTTGTTTTGGAGATGTTTTGAATTAGAGTGTTAAGAAGTTTTATAAGTTAGTGAATATCAAAATTATGATTAAACTTATAAATTGTGGGGAAAAAATAAGACATATGAAGGGGTTTAAATTGAAATAAAGGAGGGTATGTGAGCATACAAGGGAGTGGATTGACAACAAGTTTAAATTGAGAATGAAAATAACGATTATGTTAAAATATATGAAAATAATCGATTATATTTGAAATATATGATTGACAACGATTTTTAATTGTTGGTGAGAATTTTATTATTTTTTAAATAATAAGTAAATCTCGTCCAACAAAAGTGAATGAGTAACTCTATTTTCAATTCACTAGAGGTACGTTCTTTCAGAGTTTTTTTTTCTTTCTTTCTCTTTTTCATCTCGATCTAGGGTTCGACACAGCGTGGTGCTCGTTTTTATTCCCTTTGTTGTTGTTAGATTAGGTTATGTGTGGCACACTATAGTAGACACCCACTAGAGTTAGTGGCGAGATATCTGAATTTTTTTTCTTTTCATTTTATTAGGGATCTAAAGAAGCGGCCGTTTCAAGAATGGAATATAATTCCGATGAAGAGTTATGGCGTGAGTTCTCTCAATACAATGGCGGTACGTTGTTTTGCACCTTTACCATTGTCTTCTTATTATTTTTTGATGAAATCAATTTTTTTTTAATCGATCAATACACACAAATTATGCTAATACATCTATAATCAATGGTATAATTTTGATTCAAATAATTCCATTCTCTTTGGAAAAAAAATTGGTTTAATTATGCAAGAAATCCCTACAAATATGAATCACTTTGATGTTAGTCTTCGTAAAAACAATTTCTCTCAATTTAATCTTACAATTTGAAAGTACTTTTAATTTGGTCACTCAACTCAACCAATTTTTCATTTGAAAACGTTGATGTGACTATTAATTTTTATTTGGTCACTCAAGCAATTTTTCATTTGAAAACGTTGATATAATATAGTGACTCTTGATTTTTTTTGGATTCAAGATCAAGAATAAACATGAAGGTTACGAGTTTTGAGTTGAAGAAATCTAAATTTTTTTATAATATTCTTCGTGCTTATTCTTGATCTTGAACCCCAAAAAATCAAGAATCTTATTCAACTTTATTTAATTTTTTTCAACCCCAAAACATACTATAATCTACAAGATCTGAAACAATGAATCGAATTCAGACAACATCACGAAATCTACAAAAGATATGAATTTTGTGGGTGTTTGTATGATTTCGGTCTTAGAAACTATTATTTAGGGTCATATTCTTCAATTCTTCCACTCATCCATAACATGAACCATCATCAAACTCGTCCACTTAGGGTCCTCCTCTTCAATTCCTCTTTGACCTAACTCCCCAATTTCATTAACCCAATGATTTTACTTTTTTGAAAAAATGATTAAAAATAATAGTGTTTAATTTGTGATTAATATATCGGGGAATGATTAGAATAAACCATTTAGTCTTCTCTTCAACAAGCCGGCCCTAGTTTTCTCTCTCTAGCTTTTTTCTTCCAGATTTTTCATTGAGGGAGTGGTTTTGGGTCGATTCTTGACCTGAAATCACCCCTCTTCATCTTTTTCTCTCTATTTCAATCTAAATAAGTGATTTTCACATAGATCTAGGTTTTTTGTTTGTGATTTCATCACCTAAGTGTGGTGGTTTGTTGTTCGTCGTCTTGTGCGGCGTTGTTTGATTTCCCTTCTTCATGCGGTGTTCATTTGATTTATATTGAAGGATCGATTATTCAATCAAAGATTTGGGCGTCAACGTTGCAGATCCGAAGACTATGGATATTCCAGTGACTTTAATTTTATCATATATTTTTGTAGGCATTATGCCGTTATATGCTATTAACTTGGATGTTGTGAGTTTGTTCGTAGATTCATTCTTTACGTTTTTAGCGGTGTTAAATGATGTAACCTCTCGATTTGAATGAATGAATATCATTTTGTTTACTTCTTACAATAACTAAAATCAAAATGATCACCATTTGCAGAACTTTTGCACGTTAAGTCTTTTTTTATATGATATCTATGGAAAGCATAATGAGAAACACATGAAAGAGCTCAAGAGATAGCACACACACTCACATGCATATATTGAGAAATTTTATCATTGAGCTATAGCATTAATTTGTTGAATATGTATATTCCGTGTGATTAGAAATTCACTAAACATAATATGATAATATCCTTGTCAACTGAATTAAACTCACGGAGACACATTAATTGATACTTTACTAAGGAACTTTATCATCTTGACAACAAAATTTCAACTGCTTTATTTTCTCTTTTCTCTTTTCACCTTGCTAGTGGAATGGGCTTGTTTTGTTTTGGTCTGACATATCCAACAAAAATCTAAATTAACCATTTACTATACATGTGACTATGTGATTTTTTAAATTTTTTGAACAAATGTGATTGTGTGATTATTATAACCGATTACTACTAGGGAATGTTTTGTATCTGTCGACAAAATGTGTAACTATATTTGTAAATTTGATCAGGACCAAAGGTGTCAGAGCTGGAAGTGTTACAAAAAGAGCATGATGAAAAACTTTCCAAAATTGAAGAGCTGAAGAGACAAATTGAATCCACAAAGCACCGTTTGGAAATGAAACAGGGCACAAGGGACAAAATGGGAAGTTTTGTTGCCTTAAGCAAGAAATATAACAGTGTTAGAGAGGAATACAATGCAATTCTGGCTGAAAAATCAAGGGGATCAAAGTAATTTTACCTTTCAAGTTACTCTATTAGCTTCAACAATTATTTTTATTTAATATTGCCTGACCACTATGTTATTTGACATGATTTTGTGCGGTTTTTAAGTTATTTATTTTGATATTAAAGTCGCCTAAAGAGTAAATAGTTAAATACTCAGATGAAATTGTAAATTAATCCATGTGAAATTCTTAAACGTATGTCAGTTTGTTACCTCCATCCGTTTTCTCTGTTAGTCAATATGACATGGCCGTTGACTCTGTGTAACAATTGATTTTCTAGTTTATTGTAACATATACACACAAACCCTAGAGAATAATTGATTATAAGAGACAAATATGAGGGGGTATTTTGTCTAAAAGAATGTTTGGTTTGTAGATTAGGTAACTACATTGTTATCAAACTAATACTTAATAAATGTAGCATATTTTAATTGTTATAGAATGTAACATTGATTTTCCAAGTGTCATGATGTTTGCTTCAAGTGCAAAACCAGCTGAACTCATTAGTTCTTTTGAAAGTGATATTCCTAAACAGGTAGAAGGTGGACAAATTCAGGATCAAGGGCAATGTTCACAAGCTAAAGGGCAACAAGGGCAAGTTCAAGGACAACAAGAAGCTTTTGGTGCAAGGCCACCTCCAATTAGAGGACCTGCACAAGTACAACCACCCATCAGAGCACAAAACATGATGGCAACACAAGGAACTTTGAGAGCATCACCACCTATCTACTTACAACCAACACCACCTTCAAGGCCACCTCCGCTCAGAGTCCTCGTCCCAAAGTCTGGTTCAGGAACTAATTCAGGAACGCGAACTCAAAATCCTTAGTATATTTAAATGAAGTTGGAACAATGTTGCTGGCTGAATACAACTATATGAAGAGCCTTTTTTTTTTGTTGATTGCATTTTCGATAATTGTATTTAAGTGTGACATGTTATATTCGATGATGTATTTTGGATCACTTGTCTTGATGGTGAATTTTGGATGACTTGTTATGGGTGATGAAATATGCTTACAAACTTATTTAAGCATTATTACTTTGATTGTGTTTATGAGCTATTATTGCATGTATTGAAGTTTTTTTGATTAAGGGACCAACATGAATTTTTGTTGTCAATTTTAGGAAGCATATTTTGCACATAAGTATAAAATTTTGGGAGGATACTGCCTAACTTCCATTGTCACAAAAACTGAGATATCAACACAAATTAACTCATGCATTCATTTCCAATCAATGATCTTGCACACGCAAAACTGAACTAAACAATGCAATTTTTTCATCACCGTTGCTTTCCAAATTTCATCACTACTATGCACACGCAAAATGATCTTGCACCACACAAGTGTCTTTTTACCATTGAATCAATAAGTCGCACTATATATCATTTTATTTAATGATAAGTTTATTGATTCAATGGTATGCTTGATATAATATTCGTATGACAATTTTTAGAGGAATATTTGTCTCACTACATCATAGAATTGACTTATATTTTTTAACAAAAAAAAAAAAGAATTGACTTATATTTTAATATAGACAAAATTATCTTTGTGGTCCTCTAAGTTGGACCATTATATTTGAATTGTTCTACTCAAATTAGTCATTTGTGTTATGCTGCAACGAGTATCTGATACGTATCTTACACCGTTATCTGTTTGATACGATCTGATATGTTTCGGAAGAGTAATTGGTGATTAATTAAATTTTATTTTTAAAAAAAAAAAGTGTGTGATACATTTCAAATACATCAGTGATACACAAGGGAATACGACAGTGGAAAACCAATATGCGCGGGATAAGTTGATGTTTCTATTATTTTTAGGATACATGTAATTAACTAAATAATGATGTTCTCTTTTTAGATATATGATATAAATAATTGACTAATTGTCACTTTCTTTATTATCAATATTTCTTATATTTATATTTCTGTTGTTGCCCACCATATGTTATGTCTTTTTTTTTTTTTTGAGAACGATGTTATTGTTGATTGTCATGTGAAGATAATTTCGTTGGCTTGCCTTGTTGTTCTATGTCTGTTTGGTCTATGTTTTGCGCCTGTTTTTTTCTTGAGTTTTAGTCTATAGTTTGTATTTTAAGTTTCAATCCTGAGATTAAATTTAATTTTTATTTTTTTTGGTCTAATAGCATAGTGGCTAGAGCTCACACAATTAAATATGAAGAAGTGAGGTGTCCGAGGTTCGAACTCCGGCCCCTGCATAAATTATGCAATGTCCCTACCAATTGAGCTAAGCTCACGGGAACATTAAAATTAATTTTTTATTAAAGTATATTACGATCATATCGCATCTTAAATTTTAAATTTCAGCGTAAGTCATTTTAACAAATTTTATTAAAAAACTCCATGTGACATTTTAATATTAAAATTATTCACATAAACATTCCATATTCGTGCATTTCCTCTTCCCATTCACTTCTTTTAATTTGAATTTCAACATATGAAAACCATTGAACCACATTACCTAATTTTTCATATAAATGTCTCCATTCATTCAAGATCAATGTCTCCATTCATTCTAGTGTGAAGCGTTATAAATGGACACTTGAATTGTTCATCTCTATGTGTGGAACGAAAATTGTGGTTCACACAATCACGAAATATAACATAAAGAACGACAATGTAAAATGAGCAAATTGAAACAACTCATGTTATATCATATCAATGTGGTTTACACTTGAAAGGTTCATTTACTAAAATCTAGAATTTTTTAACATGAAATAAATTAAATATGAATTTTTTAAAACGACAAAAGTTTAAGATATAAGTAACAAAAATATGGACGTAGAAATCAAATTTTTACGATATTTTTTTCGGATGAACTTTTAATAACGTTCTTAACACGCCTGTAAAAAATTGTTGAAAAACTTAAGAGTTTAAACACAAAGTAAACAAATTTGGATTGAGTAAGGACTAATATTGAGTGCAGAAATTTTTTGTAGGGATTAAAAAAACTATTAAAATTAAGTAAGGACTAAACTTAGAAAGTAACAATTTTATAGGCACCAAAAACATATTTAACCCTTTGTTTTTTTATGTTTGGTTTTGCAGTTTAAATTTGATTTTGGGTAATTTAATCTGTAAAATTGATTTTGATTAAAAGTAAGTTGAGTGTAAAGTGAATTTAGTTTGAATACATTTATATGTATCACCAAAAAAAAAAATACATTTATATGAAAGTGAGTTAAATTGTAAGATGGTGCGTAAAATTCAATTTTATAATTAAAAAAAAAACTATAAATCTTAACTTTAAGTAAAATCAAATCTACATAAAAGTAAGCAAACATGTCAGAAGTAATTTTACACTTTTAGAATCAATTTTGACTCCTCTAAAAATGGAACCAAACATACACATAATTTTTTTTTTGTTTTATCTCATCTTGTGTACTTTTTTTTTCTACTATTTGTATATCTTATTTGATGAATAGCTTTTGAATATATGATCTTGCTATTTAAAAAAAAAAAACTTAAATGTTTGTAAGCAATATTATACACATATGTACTATGTAGTAATCACATAAATTAACAAACTAATATAGCTCGTGTGTGACACTCGTTAATGTGTTGATAACTTCAGAAAAATTTGTCGCTGACAAATATCTCAATAACTTCGATCATTCATCTTAGCAAGTCCAAATATCTCAATAACTTTTAGAGTAAATTACACTCCCCTCCCTTTAAAGATGCTTGAATTACACTCCCCTCTCCTCTTATGTTAAAATATACATTCCCCTCCCCTCTTATTCAAAACATATTAGAGAAAAATACATTTCCCTCCCCTAAGAAAAGCTTGAATTACATTCCCCTCCCCTCTTATGTTAAAATCTACACTTTACTCCCTCAATATATATTTTTTTATTTTTAATAATCTAGAAAAAAATAATAATCTAATACACTTCAAAAATAACAGTATTGCAGGTCTATTTTAACATAATAAAAAATTGAATACATATTTTTTTGCTATTTTTTATTCACAATTTCATTAACATGTAGTTTTAAACCCTATTATAAAATATGAAACAAGCCAAAATAAAATTAAAATATGTGAAAAATTACTAACGACAATAAACCATGGTTATTTAAAAGTTAATTTTAAACTCTAAATTATAAAATCAATAGCAAAATATTTAAATTTAATTATCATTAACATTTAAATTATAAAGAAATGAATTAATTTTTCTTAAAGGGTGGTTTAAAATTAATATATATCATAAAAATATTTATTTATGTTAAAATAGATTAAAGTGTAATGTATATTTAATTATCAAGGGAGGGGAGTGTAAATTTTATTTTTCAAGGGAGGAAATTGTATATTTTAACATAAGAGGGGAGGGGAGTGTATTTCAAGCATCTTTGAGGGGAGGGGAGTGTAATTTACTCTAACTTTTATCTAATCATATCAACATGTCGGAAATTACTAAAAAAACCATAACACCTAGAGAGTTGTTTCGTTATGGAAGTAAAATGACTTACAATGACTATTTTTAATACAAGACTGACTTTTTTTGAAAATCAGATGAGTAACTCACTTCAAAGTCCTCCAAAATTGTACTTAATGGATTGTCTATATAGTTGAATGTAACTGAATTGGTGTTAATTGTGTGATTTCTTGTCATAAAATTGTACTTAGATAATAATTTATGTGTGATTAATGGATCGTAACAAGTTCGCTAGGCCAAATTTTCCCGTCTAATAAAAAATTCCATGTTATGTGCTATAAAATGTCTCTGGTTCAAATCCTTAATGTTACTATTCGAGATAATGTCCTTAATGCGTTCTTTACTAGGCCAAAAACTGGAGCATGTTACGATGCTAAACTGCCACAAAACAAAACTATCAGAGATTTAAGTTTCAACAATGGTGCTAGTGTGAGAACAAGATATCTTCAAAGTAAGTATTTTAGTGGGATCTGAAATTCTTTTTGTACTTTTGAACACATCTTGTTCTCAAACCATTTTCTATGCTCCATGGCTAAAACTTTAATGATGTTTAATAAAAAAAACGCATAAACCCATGATTCATATGATATAAATATAAAAAAATATGTGTTGAGTAAAACGATGTTCAATAGTGTAGCATTATAATAGTGTAATCTCTCTCATCTCTACCTCAAATGAAAAGAAAATAAAATACTTACGTCCCTACCTTTGATGTCATCATTTTAGTGCATAAAATTTAGGATGAAGAGATGATGTACATACTGTCCAAAATAGGAAAAAATTAAGATAAAGCACTTATAAATGAAATCAAATAGAACAAAAATAGGTTACAAAGGACTAGGAAGAAAAAATTAGTTACTGAGGAGATCTAAAAAAAAATATTAAGGAGGAGATCCGCAAAATTGTTAATGGTTTTTTTTTCTTTTCAAATTCATCTTTCTTTAGATTAATAATTAATGGGATTTTTTTTTTTGGGTCTTATTCTCAAGGGTTGACTCTCCAATGATATTTTTAAGAAACTTTTAATCTGTACATGTTGTATTCATTTGTCAATTTTTTGACCGCTATATTTCGTTTTTTTATTTCTTTGTATAAACAATATTTTTTATTATTAATATTAAATTAGATTTAAAGTTGACCAAAGTTAGTTAAGTGATATAAAATATGGTTCATAATAAAATATGTTTGAAACTCTAAATAGTTTATAATCTTTTTCCCAATACATAATCAAATTCAAAACTCAACAATCATGATTTCGTTACGAATTTCAATTTGTCATAAATAATGTTTGGTAATTTGATTCATAATGTTCAAAAAGTCTTGATCACATCCCTTGGCAAGAAGCAAAGGACAATAACTACGAAGGATAAACAAGCAAATTACTCTATTAGGCTATTAATGTTAGCTTCATTATTGTGTGTGGGGGATAGAGGTGAGAATAGACTAGATTGATCTACAAAATTTCTACAACCTAGCATATGTAAGGCCACAGCGAGATTAAACTTTTTTAAAAGAAATGATATTTATATAATTATTTTTTAACAATTTTTGTGACATGTAATACAAACAAGACAAAATTAAGCCTAACATTTTTAACTTAGATTAGACTCAAGCTTTGTAGAGTTCAGCCTAACCAATTACTCCCTCTGTTCCATATTATAAGGAAAAAAAATCACACTTATTAAAAAAACTAAAACATAGTAGTTTGTAACATAGTTTTTTGTGTTATTTTTGAAATAAGTTTAATTGGAAGATGTAAAAACAATTTTCATTGGTTGTTGGTTATTGAGAAAATGAAAGAGAAAGCAAATTGAATGTACTTTGCATTTAATTTTTCTTTGGAAAAGATAATTTTTTAAATTATACTCCCTCCGTCCCACAATACTTAACTCATTTGAAAATGTGAAATTTTGACCTAACTTACTTTGACCATATTTTTCTACTAATATACAAAGATAAATAATATCATATAAGATGTCGTTAGATTCGTCTCGATGAGTATTTTCAAAATATCAAATTTTCATAATTTTTTCTAATATATTATTCAAGATATTTAAGCTCAAAATTGTGCATTGACATGCGTAATAAGGTCAACTGTGTCAAGTATTATGGGACGGAGGGAGTAATTAAGTTGGTCTTTTTTGCTTATAATTTGAGACAAAGAAAATGAGTTTTTTTTCTTATAATTTGGGACGGAAGGAGTACTCCCTCCGTTTCAAAATGCAAGCAAAATTAACTTTTTAGGTTCATTCATTTAATGATGAATGTAGTTTATAATATGGATCATATTCATCATTAAATGAATAAATCTAAAAAGTCAAATTTGCTTATATTTAAAAATGGAGGGAGTACCAATTAGGGGAAGGGCAAAATGTGTTAGACCTTAAATGACCAACCTGTTAAATTATTAAGGCAGCCACTACTACTTGGAAGAATCTAGTAAAAAAAAACTTGTCTTTGGCATAGGCTTCAGCAGCCAATGCAGTAACAATCTTTGCCTATTAACGGGTTTCAAGAACATGTCATATGGGTAGAGATTGATTCATCCGTGGTTAAAAAAATTTAAAAGGCAGTGACACTCACTATGAGTATTTGAATTCCTTAAAGAGAGTGAAGTGTGAAAAGAAAAAAATCAATTTTTTTTTTGACAAGAAAAAAAATCAATTATTATAATTTAACAATTTCGAGATTTGTTAGAATGTATATACAATATCTAGTGTTAATTTATTAATTAATTGTTGATATTATTTATTTTACACTTTAAAGTGAATTGTTCACTTTAGAGCAGTAGGATATGAGTATTTGAGCCATATAATTGAAGAGTACATTTTTCACATTGCCTAATTTCAAAACTGTATATTTGACGAGTTGGTCGAATTCGCAACACTAAACAAAACAATAGAAAAGTTATCTCCTTAAAAGAGGCCAATCACTTGTCCTGAAGAACCCACATCAATCCCTTATAAATGTCAATTAAGAAATAAATAAATTACAAACCCCAAAACATTGTAACGAATTAGATTGTCATTACGATAAGTCGTAATTAAAACCTTTCACTTTAGATTTAATCCATCACTGAGATTGAATTTTTATAAAATCAATCATGGATGGTAAATTAATATCCTTCCAAGCAAAAAAAACCTTGTGGCGAGTTTTCCAAGGTATATCAAGATAGTAGATAGGAGTATAAAGTGAAACATTCTAGAGCTACAAAGATAATTATTAAATCATTAGCGCATTCCAAACATGTGTCAACCATGTAACATAAAAGGAGACTTTCGGTTGCACTTGAGAAACTTGTAGCCCTCAAAAGTGAAAGCATGACCCATGACATCGTTAACAAAACCACAAGATAACCCTAACAAATTGATGAGCGATATCAAACTTGACCAAAGAAAACAAGTTCCAAAAAGATATGACGAAGACATTCCCTAAAACCATAACAACTAGGACAAAGAGAATCATTAAGAGAGACAATCTCACATCTTACCAAATTATCTCTAGGTGAAAGACTATTGTTCTATAACCTTCAAACAAACAAACAAAGTTAACGAATAGAAATATTTTAGTAAAAACGAAAGATAATTTTGGTCAAAAAAATTACTCTTATTTTCAATACTCTAACCTAATTTGCCCGGAAAATATCTCTAATACTACTTCACATCCGCAAGACCATGTATCTCTCTTATCTTCCCATCTTTTTATGGGTAAATCTTTGCATGACAATGTATCAATAGTCTAGTTATTCTTATTCCCATATAAAAAATGAATATTTTGGTAGAATTGAATATTTTTGGGACCGATCAAAATGAACAATGTGCTCATTTGAAGTTATAGAGAACCGATAAAATATGGGAGGACATATTTCATTTCTTTGGTTGGTCAAATTCCAATAGCCGTTAAACGTGATAGTGGGTTAGATATTTGATATTTCTATTCACTTTTCTAAAAATAGGTCAACTGGTCATGGCACATTTTTAATGGGGCTGGATGGTAGATTACTAGATTAGCACAAGATGGTCCAGTTTGCTACCACAAATTCTTATTCTTGATTTTACACCATTGAAATAAAGAACACTCCAAAAAGTCATTTCTCTTTCATGAATTAGTTCTCCAAGCAAATTGCATTCACCGTAAAAAGTTTATTGTCCTGCAACTTAATTTAAGGAATTAGAATTTCCGTACTACATCTAAAATTAAGGATTTTCTTTTATAAAATGTAAATAGTTTCTAAAGTGAGAATAGTTGATATTTCATTCACACCTATTTATATGTTTTATACATCAACTTTTGGGTAACTTTTGACATTATTCCTTATTCACTTTAGAGTGCGAAATTTACTATTGCTTATTAGTATATGGAGCCACTTCTAGCTTAACCTTCTCACTTCTCAAGTGGGTGATATTCACATTTAGTGGTATAATATATTGTTGTATTATATCTCGGTTTTCAACCACTTAGATTAACACTACTAGTAAAAACAACAGACACTTAGACAAAGAGGATGTCTTTCAACTTTTCAAGACTACAACAAAACATATTGGCTACGTACGTACCATACACTAATAAACATTAATCATCAAAAAGACGTTTTTATTGAATATTTCTGCTTCAACTTGAATTAACCGTCTAAGGATCCTCCAGTATCTAGGTTTTTTTGATGAATTAATCACAATTAAATTAACCGTCTAAGGATCCTCAAGTATCTAGGTTTTTTTTTTTGTCAAAAAAAAAAACATCTAAGTTTTTTACTAATTTTTAAAATTAGATAGAATCTTCAAAATATTTAAGACGAGACTTTGCGCCCAAATTGTCCTTACAAGAACTTTTTTGAGTATAATGGTTAATATTAAAAACAACAAATTTACTTAATATCCCTAAAAAAACAAATTTACTTAATATTTTAGATTATGAAACATGAAGAAAAAAAAATCTTGTAAAGAGGCATAGTGATCTTTTTTGGACATTCATGTCACTAGTGCAAAATATTTATTGGTTAGTTTTGTCTAAGATTATCTATCTATAATATTTAAATAAAGAGGTTTGTCTCGTAAATACAGTTTAACCGATGGTTATCAAAGATGTTTATTTGTAAAAGCTGAGTTCAAACCTAAACGTCTTCACTAAACAATATTAGGTGTGTAAGTTTAATCACTAAATTATTTAAAAGAAATACAAACGCTCAAATCAACTTGATATTGAGAGAGAAACTCATGAGTGTATAATACTGTGTTGAGGTTCTAGCAAATTAGCAAAATCCATTGAAACTGATTGGTCAACAAAAAGAATATAAGGGAAAAAGAATATATTACTAATCAGTAATGACAATTGACAAATGAAATGCACGCGTACACATCAGCCGCACTAGACACGTTTTATAAACTATAGTACTATCTATCTATTTGAGATTAATTTGCATAAAAATAAAATAAAAATTGCATAGTAATTATAAGCTATAGTACTAAGACTTACTAGGAAATAGATTCTCTCATATATTTTCTCTGTCATTCATCTACGTTTTTCTCTCTTTTTAAAACTGGTGTTTTTTATTTATTTATTTATTATGAATTCTCAGTTGTTGGATGAAATAAGTGAAGAATGGTTGAACAATAAAAGATTGAAAGGATTCATTTTCTAATAAGTCTTAGTTGATCACAAACATAGACAAAAAAATATTTAGGTGCACACATAAGTAAAAAAAAATGTGACTAATTAATTTTCTTTTAAATTTTTCATGTGTATGTGCCTAAATATTTTTTATTTTATTTAGGGTTGTATATCACCAAAGTTAAGTAATGCTCCATAATTTTAAATCATATCTTTGTGCCACTTTTATAAGTTAGTTTTTAAAATATCTCTACAAATATAAATGTGATGTTATTTGATTGATTACATATGTATATCTCTAATGATTTGTCATAAACATTCTATTTTATACATTTTTCTTTCATGACATTTCTATGTTTTCCACACATCTCACTAGCTATATTCTCATTTTTTTCGATGTCACGTTACTTTCTTTTAAACCTCTGGTTTCTTTGCACTATTCTCTCATCACATGGGGGTCGAGTGTGGGAATACCTGGTATAGCACTAGTTAATGAATCAAGAAATAAACAATTTTTTTAGAGGCTAAGAAATAGATGCTAGTAATAATACCGTCTATTATTAAAAAAATAATATAAAAAAAAAAACTATTACTCTCTCCATCTTAAATTAAGCGAGTCATTTGTTCATTTCACATTTATTAAGAAAAATGTATAAGTGAATGAGAGAGAAAAATAATTTTAAGTGTTCTTATTAAGTATTTGTGTATTTTCCATTAGCATAAATGCAAAGTAGAATATATTGAATTGAAAATGATAAAAGTGGTATTAATTAAAGTTATAATTGGAAGAGAAAAAAAAAGTAATTAATATTACATTGAAAAGAAATAAGTCGGTTATAATAGAACAATATTTGTTTACAAAAGGATCACTTATTGAGGGATGGAGGGAGTACACTTTTGATCAAGTAGTATAGTGATTAGAATTCATCTTTTAAGATGAATACATGAGGTGTTCGTGATTCGAACTTTGACCCATGCATATTACAATGCATCGTCCGTACCGATTAAGATATGTTCACTTGGACTAAGAAATAACTAGTATTACTTTGTACCCTAAAAAAAAACTACCGATTAAGATATGCATCGAGTTTGATTCTAAACACTTAAAAAATAAATTCTTTTAAAAAGGTTCGCAAATTTATAATTTAATCTGAATTTAATTATGTTTACTTAAGTTGATCGACTTATTAAGCCTAAAAGTTTTTCATAGCACGCAACACGATCTTCTTAGTTAAATAGACTTCTAAAAATGTTTTAGTCTTATCTATTTACAATAAAAGTCTAGTTTGATCTGCGTATGATGTAGATTAGTTCGTAAGACACTCCCAATCAGACTGATCTAACATGAGTTTTCCTCTCAACCAACTCTTCAAACAACATATTTGTGGTATCAACGCACATAATTCGCACGATTTTGGTAACTTATCCTATAATTTGAGACAAATGTAGTACTCCCTCTGAATCTTAGTATAGAAACAATTCACTTTTTATGTTTATTGAATAATTGATGTATCAGATCTATAATATACTTTTTAAATGTGAGCCTCTAAAATTCATATTTTAAATGTGAGTCTCTATCTTAATCAGGATTTATACATTTGTTTGTTTGTAGGAGACTAGCTCTTTTTTTTTTGTCAAATAGTATAGTGGTTAAAAATTCTCTTAATTTAGTTGAACTCATGGAGAAGATGCTAGCTTATTCTATTAGACTCGATCTCAATTGGCAAATTAATAAAACGTTAATAAGGTTAATTTGATAAAAAAGAAAATATTCTCATACTTTCATTTATAATTATATTGTTCTTCTTGTTTTATGATTATATTCTTCTAATTTGGTTTTTTTTTGTTGGGATTCGAACCTCAGAGCTTCCATATTATGCATTATTCTTACTAACTGAATTAAGCTCAGAACGATATATTCTTAATTTGTCTAACATAATAAGACAATTTTCGTGTAACATATGTAGCACTAAATTCACAATTATTGCTGTCTCGCAAGTTTCATCTTTGTTTTGTAAGTTCCATGTTTATCAGTAAGTTTTCACCAAGTCAAACGCATTTAAACGGCCTACAATACATGTTGGGAAGGTCATTTGACAATAATAATATTCTCATTACCATATTTCTCACCTTTTTTCTTAAAAAAAATAATAGTATATGATGTTGACTCATTTATACAAAAGATATTTTCAACACATTGAAACTATATTTTTTTCCTTTCCCCATGATAAAAAAGTGTATCAGTCAAAATAATAAAACAACAAAACATGGAAAAAGAGTATTTCTTTTGGTATGTAAACACCATCATCCTTATTTTTAATCACCCTAATCCTCATTTCTCACCCAAGGTTAGGCAATTATACAACAAGAGGCACAATTAGAAGAAAATGTTAAAAAAGATTACTGGTCAATATCAACAAGTTCGCATGCATCTTGTCCAAAAAGAAGTTCTTATGCAGTGAATCAAAATATGCCTTTTCTAATGGCATTTGGCAAGAAGCATGATTCTCAACTCAACCAAGACCATGCGTTTCACCAAATTCTCCCCTAACTATATTAACTTAAAAATAATACATAAACATAGATTTGTCAACTAACATCATATTTTTTTTATACTATTATTTATTATTATTGCTATTAGTATTATTTTTCTTATTATTTTATTATCCTCACTCCCCTCTATTTATTTATGTGTAAACCACACTCTTCACCTTGAAATTTTTCATCACTCATTCCATTAACCTTGTTGTGATCAATTCACAAACAACACCATGCCTAAGAAGCTTCAAAAAACCCTTCAAGATTACCTCAACAAAATCAAAAACAAAAATCCACAACCTCAAATTCGATTAACCAAAATGCTCTCTGGCTGCAAACATCCCAAAACACCATCTTTTTCCTTAGATAACGGTAGAAACATATCATCCTCTAACGCCGTTAACAACAATAACAACAAAATCAATGATGCTGCAACACTAGCTGACGTTGACCGTTTTCTCTTTGAGAATTTCAAGTCTCTATATTTCAAAGATGATGAAGAAACAGAACAAAACAACAACAACAACAAAAACAAAAGAATCTCGGATGAAAAAAACAACGAGGAACCACCAAAACGTATTGGTGGTTCCTGGTTGTTGGAATCACCGAGATTCATTACAACACCACCTCAAGATCTTTGTGGCTCAGCACGATTCTTCGTGAAACCAGGTAACTCAGGATCATTGATGGAAGATGCACTGTCTCTAACAAACAGTGATGAAGCTGATTCGAGTAATTCGAATAATTCAAATTCATCATCAACAGCATCACCTTCAAAAGAGGTTATTGTAGTAAACCATGATGATCACGATCACCACACTCTTCCTGAGAATTGTGTTGCACTGGTATCATATTCGCCAAGTCCTTACGATGATTTCAGGCGATCAATGCAAGAATTGGTGGAATCAAAGTATGGTAAGATTGAAAACAATCAAAGGAAAATTGATTGGGACTTCATGGAGGAGATTTTGTTTTGTTATCTTAATGTTAATGAGAAAAAATCTCATAAGTTTATATTAAGTGCTTTTGTTGATCTCATCACTGTTATGAGGAAGAATTCAGAGGCTGCTCCGGCGAAGCCGTGTAGCGTGAGAACTGTTAGGATTGGTAGGGAAGTCAGGAAGAAGAAGACCAAGCAGGTTACCATAGAATTTGGTTCCTCTTAGTTTTTCTTTTCTTTTTTTTGTTAGCTAATTTTCATGAAATAAAATATATATTAGAATAAATGTATTAGGGCGGGTTTTTTTCTTCCAATAACAATCCTTGAATATTGGAGTCTTATGTCAGGATCCAATGGTCCTTGTATTAATGTTATGCATAAAACTCATGCTTCAAAAGCATGTCAAGTTTGATTTTTGTAAACTAAAGTATATCTCTTAGATTGCTGTCTATGGTGTTACTACTCAACTTTAATTAGTCTCAGCAGCAGTTGCACGTAAATGATACTTCAATTTTTACAAACACAAAAATTAAGTATATCTCTATGTTTAACAATATTTATTTAAAACATTCACAAACCTGTACCGGTTTGAGATTGAATTTCCAATAAATGGTTAAAAAAATTAACATAGGATCGATCAATAGGTTAGTATGGAAAACTGTGTTGAGTTTATAATTTTAGGCATTACATGTGGTAATTAAGGTGTATCAAATTATGATATTGAGTGATGTTGAAGAAAGATGTCTTTAATTGTTTTAGATTTTGTAATGTTGCTGATTTTGTGGATTTCTGAAAGATATTGACGTTCTTGATGATCAAATTGTTTATCGCATGTTCCCCGGTGGTATACGATAGCTAGGATGTGATGCCATTCTCCCTTGTTTGCTTGTTTGTTTATATACGGCTGCTACGTTTCAGATGGTGCATATCATGCGAATATGATTTATTTGTATATTAAATAAATGGTTAATACACATAGTAATTTAGAATTAGAAAGAATAGATGGAAAAAAGTACACAAACATATATCTATTTGTATATTAAATAAATGGTTAACATACATAGCAATTTAGAATTAGATAGAATAGATGGAAAGAAGTACACAAACAAATATTTCGCGACCAGCCCATTCTGATAAATTGTAGAGTTAAAAATAACTTGGAAGTTACTATTATATAGATTAATCATATCCATAAAATTAATTTTACATTGACATAATTCAAAACTAACAATGTATGCACTTGTTTAAATACATAAACAAAGATTCATTTAATTTCCCTCAAAAAAAAATTCATTTAATTATAAGTAAAATACCAACCAACGATTAAATCGGAAAATTCAAAACATATCATAAGTAGTTAATGTTGTAAGTCTAACACTACCTAAATATTACGCTGGTATAATATAGAATGGGAGAGAGAGGAAAAAGTTGATCGAGACTCATGAATGATGATGATTGATGATAGCTCATAACTTCCGCAGAATTACTGTTATAAGTTCAGTTATGCATATGACGTATTACGGTTATGTTTGACTTAGATTGTAAAAAAATGTTAAAAACATAAAAGTTTTTTTTTTTTAAGGAAAAAACATAAAAGTTATAATGTCACTACTTACCAGAAAAGTGTAAAGAAATCCAATGTGAAGGGTTTTAAAAATACTGTTGTATTTCAAGGTTTGATTGAATGATGAAAAAGAGAGAGCTTGAGTTTGTTTGGTATTCCAAAGTACAGTTCATTTTAATTAGTATTGATTGATTGATACAAATATGTTCATTAAAAACTAACATTAATTTATAATTCAGACTTTCGCAATTTTTTTTGTTTATTCATCCCTCTAGTTTATTAGGATATATGCAACTTAGTCATGATAAACAAAAAGGCCATGCAGTCTAGTAAAATTGACAGCGTCGAGAGTTGGTACTTGTCATGACCCTCCAACGTTCAAGTCACTATTGGAAAATGCATTTTCAACATATTGTTTGCATTCCATGTGTAGATTATCAAACATATTGAAAGACTTAAGTTTCTAATGAATTACAAAGTAAAAAACTCAAAACTTATAACATTATTTATCTGTACAATACAATATTCGCTAGCTGCATATACAATAAAATACAGATAAATGGTCTTGATGGATTATTGAACAAAATCGGTTGCCACGGGATACATTTTATATCTCAGCATTTTGCTTAAAAATGGATATATATTATCACAGGCAGATAACTGGGGAACATACCAAGGAGCACGCTTCTGTTCCAGAATGATTCGACGCCAGCCAAAGAAATTCCCTGGTCATTCTCTTGATGTATATCGAGTCATTATGAAGTATACAGTGCTGATTCACTCAAGTCACAAGGTCAATATTAATTCTCTAGATGACGCTTTCCAACATATGTTGTATGACACAATGCAAAAAAGTATACCTGTTGCAATAAGGTGCCCAGATAATTATATTTTTGGATTAAATCCCTCAACCAGACATTATGAGATCATTTTCTCTATCAAATAAAAGAGAACACCACACTCTAATTAACATTGCTTCATCTGTTCCCACATTCCTAGACTTGTTACAACTTGTGTGATGAACTAATATTTAAATATTCATTCCTGTCCACAACACATTATCAACCACAAACTAGGAGAGATGCTAAGAGCACACCTGAGCTTTAGCTGAAAAAGTATCAAGAGTCAAGAGCAGGACACTTTCAATCAACCTTTCCTTCAACATACTGCTCATACAGAGAATGATATTTTACTGGGATGTAATCCTTGAACCTGTTGAGCATAAGATGGCTAAGGTCAAGATGATTTGACATCAGAAATTTCAATTCGATCAAATGCCTGAAATGTGCTTCCTCTTTTAATCATGCACAAAAGTGACAAAATGATTGGAAATCTCAATGGAGGGTAAAGACCCGTTAGACACTTTACAGTTAGTGTATATAATGCCTTTGCCCATGCAATAATAGTAGCTATAATGAGTTTGCCCATGCAATACGATTATACCGGGCAAGAACGAGATAAGAATAGTAACTAGTCTTGAGGACAAATCCAGAATTCTCAATAATAACGCACTGCCTATTGATGAATGGAAACAGGGACACTGCTTCATAACCAGAAAGGAACTTAGTTTATTACAACGTGCTCATCTATTCGCTTTCTGTTGCACTTGTAGGTAGAAAAAGAACTATATATTTTACATTATAAGATTAAAATAAGTTTTTGTATAATGTCCAATATTGTTTCTATTGTTTATTTTTATTTTTATTTTTTTTTGAAGGGTTCTATTGTTAATCGTTTTTTTCTTATTATTGTGGATTGTTCCTATTTTAATGGGATTTAACTAATTTTTTAATTGATAATGTAAATTTAAATATTATAAAAATGGTAAAATGATAAAAATAATTTAAATGAAGGAGTAAAATTGGAAAGGAAAAATCCCACCCAAAAGGGTGTATTCCTTTTACATATTGTTATAGATTTACATACCTTTTTAGGAGAGGCAGCCTCTCGGGTCCAGAAAACAATCTAGAAATGCTTAGTAAAACTTCGCTAATCTTCAATGTTTTGGTTTTGAGCGCTTTCATGTAACCCACAAAGTCTATATATTCTGCAGCACTGAGTTTATCTCGGACCTACAGAGCATGATTAAAACAAAGCATCCTCACTCTAAAGTTCTCATCAATGTATTTTCTAAGAAAGGAATTTCTGTATAACGATCAGCAAATGAAAAGGAACTAGAAATTTCCAGTTAAACTTTGTGTAATCATTTCAAGAACCAATGTCAAAATTAAGACCCTATCTAATCATGTCCTTACAGTTCATGTTCATGTATTTCAGTTATTGGCAGTTAATGCATTTCCTACATCTCGTGCAATATGCAGAACTATTTATCACATAAAAGGATTTTACCTGAGCAAGGAATGCTGATCCTTGGGTTCCATCAGAAGTAGGTGTTGAATCAGCAGGAAGATTGTCTTTTTGTCTAAGAAACTCAAGATTTCTACTTTGAGAGGCCACGTTATCTTTACATTGCAGATCTACGTCACCTTGAGCATTTTGACTAGCTATATGACAAATCTAATTATTTATCAAGATTGAATTTATTACACACTGAAATAAGAGCTGTGTGATTTAAGAAAATTCTACCTGACGACGATTGCTCATTAGAATTTCCAATATGTTGCTTTAGGTCATACTCTCCTGCTATAAATCTACGCTTCTTGGTGATACAAGGTGCTATTGGCATATTCTTTGATTTTTCACCCAGTTGACAACTATCAGCCAAATCAAACCCGTCATGTTCTTGTGACAGCACAGTCCTCCTTTTATGCAAAACTACCTCGCATGTATCACTTGAACTTTCACTACCTACAAACATCCTATGGTCGGAAGACAAAGATGAGCGATTTGCAGGCAGAACTCCCCGCATGAATGAAGTGTTGCCCTTTTTTGTATCAAGCAAAGACGAAGCTTTCGAAGTGCAGTTTGGATCCACTGGTGTAGGCTGCATGTACAATCATTAACAAACTTGAGTACCAAACAAAAGCATTATATGCTTCAAAAAATGTGTCTTTACAGTATACAATGAAGTAGTTACCAGAGGTGACAGAAGTTTTTCCATGTGAAATTTGTCCATAGAGTGCTCTGATGATGGAATTTCTCCCAGATTCCCTGAATGAGGAAAGATAATCTAGTTCAATCATATTGCTATATTAGTAGAAAAAAGAAAACAATTATTAGCCAGATTTGCATTGATTGAAGACTGCAGAAATGGAACATGAAATACAGTCCAGTTTAGAATTATTATAGGAATTCTTTTACAACTAAAAAAGTTAAGTTAGAGATATGATTGCAATTTTAGACTTTATCAAAGTTAGAACGTGGTTTTGCTTTTCGGACTATATCCTAAGTTCCCTTTTATTTTTTTCTGATTGGTGATTGAATCCAGTTTCTTGTATTTCCTTGTGTTCTTGGGTGCTGAACCTTTATTGTAATGGGTCGGGGTACTGGCTTGTACTCCCCTCTTTACTGTTGCTCTGCTAATAAAAAAAGTCTAAAAAGGTATGTTCAAACAAAACACAAACAGTTTATGTTAGTGCTGGATAAAACCGGTATGCACCATAAAAACACTGAGAAAATACAATAGTTTTAGGGAATGAGTTAATGATAGTACCCAGAAGAATAAATGGGAATAGGGTTAGAGTTGGTTAGGCAGTTAGATCTCTGTTTAGTTGGTATTGTCGGAGCATATGATTTGTATTGTATGGTTTATATACTTTCTAGTTTCTATACCTTGTAACATAATATACTGTATAGAAGTATAGTAGAGTGAGTATAAAAGTATGGTAGCACGTGTCAATTTGTTGCTGTTGCAGTTATGTACTGTCAGTTAGAGTTTGTAACTAACTGAATGTGGTATAAACACATGAGTACAACTCAGATAACACAAAAAGTTATTGTTCAGAACAATCTATACACACTTTTCTCTCTGAAATTCGCTCTGGTATCAACTTCTTTCAGTTAGTTAAATTAGAATCCATCAAGCAAATGGGTAGTTGAGCACAAGGGTTTAAATAGCAGGAGCAAGATAGAAAGTTATATGAAAGAAAAACAGTTTATTTAAGTCAAATTTGTTCATCTTATTTTCCTCCTTATCCTTCCCGGGTGGAAGGAGTTAACCCGGATTTAATAACAGTACCCACCCTCTGAAATAACAAAGTCCAACCCAATTTACTACAAATTCAAATGCCTATTCAAGAAACATATTCACAACATTTTAGTGTGACAGTAAAACTAGGGAGAGACCAGATTTTACAGAACTAAAGCCAACAAAATATAGTTCTAGCAAACACTGACCACCATTTTCAGCTTCTAATAATGACAGCTTTGTAGCACCTCGAGTTCGTCCATCTCGAAAAAATCGAGTCAGAGTAAAAACAACTTCTCCAAATCTTGAGTAACACTGCAAGATCAGAAATCAGTTAGTGCAAAAAATGTTACACAAAAAGACAAACAACAGAACTAACTAGCACCTTGATGTGAGGCTGTATCCATTTTGAGACTTGGGATTGGCGATGAGGTTGTGTAAACCTGTAAATTACTCCAAGACCTTAATAATCCCACGGCATAAGTTGGCAAACCAAAGGCCAAAATAATAATTGCTAAGGTCATAGAATAACAGACTTTTAATTTGATAAGCAATAATTCTAACTAGCATTTTGACATTTTTAGTCAAAAAAAGTAGCATTTTGATATGTGTATCGGTTGACTTTGGTATTTGCTGATGTTTATACTCAGATACTTATTTCAGAATATTCAGATAAAAGGAAACGTTAGTGGTTCATATCAAATATCATGACACTGACTTTCGATAGAGAGATGGCGGAAGAGAACATCACTCAGAAAAAGTCTATTTGTTAGGACCAAAACAAGCCACCGGCTGTCCGGCTTATCATTTATTTTCAAGAACAAAAACAGCTGGATCAATATCTTTTCCTTTTAAAATGTACCACTTAAAAGACTAAAAAAAGAGAACGGAGAGTTGCTCATAAAAGTTTGTTACTCTGTCAGCAGTACCAAGCTATATATTTTGGAGAAATTTAGAGCAAAAGATCTAAAAGTTAAAACCTTTCATCACAGAAAATAATTGCTCCATAGTCATGGCGATGACGAATTACACGTCCAACAGCTTGATTCACAGCTCTGGAGGCTTGTTGATTATACCATTCATCTCCAGTTAAAACCTGATTAAGTTCCAGAATCCAGATAAATAAGTATATGTATATTGCATAGAACAGGTGTACAACATTTATGTCAAATGAAAAAATTGTAACCTTGAACGACCCTCCTTGTGCCCCAGATTGTTGATCCAAGTACTCACGTTTTAAACGAACCTGTTAGTGAATGAACCCAATGGCTGAATTTTAATAACATATATAGCACATGTGTATACAAATATATGTAAGTGACATAACTACCACAAATTTTAATAACATATTTAGTATCAGAATGCTTAACGAATGCAACAACATACAAATTTGCAAGCCAAAACAAACAATGGTAAGAGATTTTTAATAAGAGAATGGAAAAAGATTAGCAAACCTTAGGATCAGTGACTGTGGCATACGGCAAACCAGTAACTACCACAGCTCTACCTGCATGATCTGCAAAATCTAATCCTTCGCTAACCTGTTAAATAATCATTCACACTCACAAACTTTAGGTTCAGATGCATCAAAGTGAAGCAGTTAGCTATAGGTTTGCATTACAGTACAATTTCTTGGATGACGTAGCATTCATGAACATTTTCCCTATTAAACATATGATGATTGGTTAATTTATATGATAAACATGTTTTTGTATCCTAAGTTTTTCCCATATATTGCCGCATCCCTCCCTTCAGCCCTAGTTTTAAGGTGTGTCATACTAGTAGAGGTACAACTACATACATGAGTATATGTATAACATATTATAATTTAATAATATGAATGCATATGAGAACACATGTCATTTCTTGACAGACAGGATCAAGGCATACCTTCCCACGACAAACAGCAAAGAAGACAGCTCCAGATGCAGTGGTATCGTTCAGTTTAGTTAAGTAGTCCTGTCAAAGAAACATACAGATCCATAAGGCTATTTTACGCATCCAATGATATTTATGGAAGAATGCTGTTCACTATGCCACAGAAAAATAATACCTTAATTGATGAGGTAAACATTGAAGATTCCCTAGGTTCTATTACTGGTTTTTTGTTTTTGCAAATCCTCTCCCATATTGATGAACCATCATTACTCTGAAAATAAAAAACCACGAAAAAGGTTAAGTTAACCAAGAGCATACATATTTAACTTTTGATTAGGGCTTACCAAGCTTTTCCAGCACTCAATGCTTTGCTCCAGAAGGTAATAAGATGGGAAGAATACAAGAAGTCCATCCGGAACAATTCGAGTCAAATTTACTGTTAAAAAAGGTGAAATTATAGCAATTAATAACAATCCCGTCTGAATCATGAATGTAATTTACATAATACTAACTTCTTGTAATTTGCATTAGTTTTCCTCACTTGGGTTTCAGCATACTATTCAGAAATTTATTTTTCCCCTCAGGGCTATAAAAGCAAAGCTACACTCATCTGTCTTAAACAACCACATCTCATGTCTTTCTCCAAATAAATACCTAGATAAGGACATAAATGATCAAATTTTCTGACAAGTGACAACTTAAACTCTAACTCACTTTACAACCAGTTACACAAATCCATATCTAAACATGAAATATATATCCCATATCTTTCTTGGAATGATTCACAGTTTCACATACTACTGAAAACTAGCAAAGTTCCAATGTTGCAATAATATGCAAAACCTATGTGTGTTTAACTGTCAATCTAAAGCACTCCAAAATCTGAAAAGGCCAAGAAGGCTAGAATATAGATCCAGGATCAAGCCACATCAAAAATGCAATGTTCCAGACCAGACACAAACAAGATTTCAACTATCAAACATAGTGCAACTCCAACATTTTTAACTAGATATGCAATTTTCATCGTGTTTGGACAGTGCACAAACAAGGCTACATTGTAACAAATCCGGTATAGCCATGAGATTGACACATACCGATTGCATTTCCCAGCTCCTGCTTGTACTCCATCGTATCACGAGTGCGGTAAGAGGAGTTAAAAGTACGCCCTAAAGGACCAACAGGTACAACTCCAGCCCATATCTGATTTGGGCCTATTACATGTGGATTTTCCAGCCGAATGGGGAAGTCTCTGACACAACCAGAATCAAGTCAGTTATTTAATGACAAAAATGTAATATATTATTAGATGAAAAACAATACGCAAGAAAAGGAACTTACAATTTCAGTTCCTCGGCAAAAGAGTCTAGAGGAGATAATGTGCCTGATGTCAATATAATTGATCTAACCCCATCCTTAGCAAATTCTTCCAAAGCTATTCCTGGATTAAAGCACCACCAGCTGAGTGTCCTTGACACCTTGCCTGCAACATTGAAATAAAGAGACATATTAACTGAGAAGGGAAGGGAAATGGATATCTACAGTTACAAAATACTATATAGATTCACTGCAAACACTTTAGATAGTCTGTAGAATGAAAGAAATATTTTTCATTTATGAGATGAAATTTCTACATGAAAACTTCCTCCGCAAGGTATCTATTACTTTTACTACACAACCAAACAGTCGCATGTTAAACTTGTAAATCCTTATTCCAGTAGAGCTGCATGTAGACATCAAAAGACACATGACTCAAAGGCCCAAGAGCTTTACCATGCTTAGGATATAGGAATAAACTCAAGAAAATATAACCCAAAGTTCTCAGAATCAATCTCTTTTTTGTCATGAAAATATCAATTGCCTGGATATATAAAAACTTAAAATAAATTTAGTCTAACAAAGAAATAAAGCAAAATCGATCAATAATAGGGATAAAAATCATAAACAATAAGCCGAACAAGTGCCACAGAAATGATCAATCATGCCCCATAAAAGTTTTAATTTAACTTTCAAACTAAAAGTAAATGTGTAAAAACTGACATAACAACGAAGTTAACAACAAGAGTATGTATAGTGCATCCAAATAAGTCCAAAACTACCTATAGAACCATTGGCATCCCAAGCCTTAGCCTCCTTCACATGAACCTGTTTTTTGCAGGGAAATAAAAAAATTTGAAATAAGATACTATAGAACAAGTAAAGCAGCAAAACTATACAGACAAGAATTGCTGTAAACAACAGGACACAAACAATCCACTGAAATGTAAATAAGAGTTCAAAACTTACACGATAGTATTTGGCATGAGAAGTTCTTCCATCCCGGAAAATGATGTCAAGAATATCCTTCATAGTTTCCAATCTGCAGATGGTGCTAGTTGATTTCTCCTGATTATCTTCTTCGAGGAGAGTTGAAGCATCAGTGACGATACTCTTAAGCTTGGGAGCAGTCTTGTGTGTGATATTAAGATCAGCCAGCAGTTCAAAAATATAAGGCCCGGGTTTGGTGAACCCCAACTCCTTGGATTCAATATGCACCTCAGCAATACGCTTTTCAAGTTTTAGAAGAAGTGCTGCAATAAATAAAATATCATCATGTGCCTGATAGCAGGAAATATACTGCACAAGTAAAAAAAAAAAAAAGAGAATGTCTTTTGTATACAGTTGTCTGCCTTGCCAGAAAATCCAGTAAACATTTGAAAACTAAATAAGCTTTTTACTTTAGATAAGTTTCCTAAATAATGTTAACAGAGTAAGTAAAAGCGTACATCATGATATTGTCACAGAGAATGGGACCTTATACTAGCATATTATAAGATTTAGCTCACCTTTAAGGATAGCAAAATCATCTGGATTTTGTGACTTATCATTTGATTTATTTCTTCTTTCTATTAAAAGGTCAACACAACTTTGAGCCTCAGAAATGCAAGCTGTTAGAAGCCAAGAAGGCAGGTCAAAGGAGGCTGCGTCAGCACATATGCTTTCCTGCAGAAGGTAACTGTCATTTAGTGATAACAAGCAAATTTTAATGTCATGAAAAAGTATCAATAAGACAACAACACATTACTAGAGTAGTCAAAAGGACAATGTTAAATAAATAATTGTCAGGTTGACACTGTAAAGAACAATGTATTATGCAGTAGATCTCATTTGTCAGTAATTTATTAGTAAATCTTCGTACCAGGTTGTGAGCTTCGTCGAATATGAGTATACTATTGCTCCAAGAAATTTGCAGAGCCTTTCTTTTCCCTCGATCAATAAGATAGTTGTATGGAGCAAATATTATATCAACAGCCTTGTGGAGCTCCTTTGCTAAATGATAAGGACACCTGAAATAAGCAGACACGGTTTGAAACAGAAGTCTGAGTAATCAACCATTTCACTTGATAAAAAAAAAGGATACAGCGCAGTTGAGAAAACATACGGCCCGGATGTTTTGCCAATATTGACCAAATCCTCGATATCCACGGGCTCTTCTCCAAGATTAGGATTTTGCTTCAAATAGTCTACATAGAATTTTGGTAATATTCTCAAATTAGTATGCGTCATACATGATAACATGCCAAAAATTCAAATCAAAATGCAATATTTTTTTAAAATTGGTATCCGGCCCAAGGACCCGCTCATTTAAAGCCAAAGCAATTTTTTGTATGAACTAACCCACCAAAATTGACACCAGGGGGAATCAAACCTAAGACCTTGAGAGGAGCACACTCCAAGGTCACAAACCAACACCACTAGGTCAACCCAAGTGGGATTCAAAATGCAATAATTTGACTGAACATTTTCACAGTTAATTCATAAATGATTCCAGTAACCTATATTGTATGCAAAGGATAAGGTTTTACAAACTTACCAAGAACTTGATTGAAATGATTACATCGACGCTTTTGCTTCGCACGCCTTCGACAGGCAAATCGACATGCATTTGTTTGTGTTCTTCCACGAAGTAACTTCACTTCATCGTGAATGCAAAATTGTTCACGAGAACCCAGAACGGTCATTTTAGGTCTGCGTATTAATGAAAACCAGGTGAGTTTAGGCCCGAAACACTTATATCACCATAAAACTGTAAACTACAAAAGTCAGCTCAATTTGGACAAGTCTAGTGAACATTAAATATCAACCAAGACCAGTGGAAAGTGCCATAATCACTAAGCTGAAGAAAGTAGATATTCGAAAGAAAGTGCTAGTGCATGGTCTCAATTTATATTTTTTAGGTGAATTAACGACAATCAACATGACAGACACTATCAATTACTATCGACGCTCACAACAACCAAAAAAAATGGTATAGCATCGAAACTATAGATAAGTCATTTTTAAACTTTAGAACTAAAAGGATCTTTGTGAATATAATTTGACCTGTAAGATGTCCGTTTCAACTCTTGGATTACTTGACGTATCTGACTGTGGGTGCGTGAAGCATATACAATAGTAGGAAACTTTGAGGCCCCAGGCTCTGATTGTGACGATGAAACCTCAGTTTTACCGTTATCACCGGTTTTTATGCTCATACCAGTTGAGAAACTGCCCAAACTCTTCCGCCAGGCTAAAGTAGCACATAGAAGACATAGTGTTTTTCCAGTTCCTGTGGGACTCTCCAACAGTGCATTAGATTCCTGCCATACCGAAACACAAAAATACAGCACATCAAGAAATATCCATAGCACAGTATACTAAGAAGGCATTTGGAATAACTAATTTAGGCTTATGTGTCTGTTTGGATTGTCTTATTTGAGCTTATCTCCTGATATAAGCACTTGTGAGACTATTTGATAGAGTTTATAAAAAATCTTATTACATGTTCATAACCATTTTGCAACTTATTTCCATAAGCTCTCTAGAAAAACTTGTGAAAACAGATTATAGTTTTTACGAAAACATTCTGGCTTTATTTTATCTTTTTGTTAATAGAAATAGCTTATTTATTCATAAACACTTGTATGATAAGTGTTTAAGCTATATGTGGCAAATAAAGTTGTTTCTCTGAACATGACCTATACCAGTGTTGGATACACTTCTAAAAACAACTAATATCATGTCCATGATCTATTTTCAGTTTATTTCAATGAGTTCCTCACTCCTCGTAATAGAGACTCCTCGACCCTCGTTATTGGACGAGTGTGGATATCCGACACCGACACATATGATTAATTGAATTATATCATTTTCACAAATTATCATCAATGTAGTTGACGTGTCTGTGTCCGTGTTCACACTTCATGGATCAACAAACACTTAAACATTCTAGAATGACTTAATGGATAAGTCCTTAAGTAAGCCATTTACCCTAACACGCCTAAGTTTGACTACTAATCAATCTAATGATAATTTGAAAGCAAGAATCGATTATTAATAAAAATAGCTTAAATGGAAAAGCACAGTGCTACCTCTTGAAGCGATTGCATGACTTTGTCCATGTAAACGAGCTGAGAATCATAGGCTTCATAGGGAAAATCAACGTCGATTCCTCTGATCTTGTACGTCGGCATTTTCTTGGTTCCCGATTGAAACCGAAGACAGAGATGAATCAATGTTTTTCTCCAAGAGTTTGCATTTGTATGAACTTTGATTGAAATTGAAAAAAAAAAATGTATTGAACCCTAATTTTTGCACTGGCTAGTGGCTAGTGATGGAGGGATATATAATTTTCCCGCCAACGCGCCCGAGTTCAGTCAAACGTCGTCGTAGTTAACATCCGTTCATTTTGATTTGTTTTATTTTTTGAAGGAAAATAAAAAGACTCGTTGGGTTTTCTTTTTGATGAAAATGAAAACAATTAAGGAAAACTATTCGGAAGTTTAAAATCTAAATAAGGGCCGGTAACGCACGTTGGTCCGCCTTGTCTAGATTTAAAATAGGACAAACCAATTTAATTAGTCGAATTCAAAATATTAATTTGTCTTTTGGTAGACTACTGAGTTGGTGGGTCATCCATCAAACAAGAGGCTTGGAGACATAACTCTCTAGTTCATAGGCTGAAAAATCTTCTCGTGCTCAATAACCTAATGATGAGATGACATGTATGTCATCCTGTTTATCGGTGTTTTTGTTGGCATGTGTTTTTAATGTTGGTTTTTTACAGGAAAACCTTCTCCACTGCCATAACACTCACCGTCACTACCACAGCACCAACCACCGCCAGAGGAGGTTGGTGTGAGATTTTGTGGTGGTCCTTCCAATGTGTTGCTCTTGTCAAAATTTTGTAAGTATGTTGGAGGCGACATTGGGTTGGAAATGTAAGTATAAACATTATGTTTTCTTTACTATTAATATTATTTATTCATATATTTGCGTTTTGTTTTTCGTTACTGTTTTTTTAGGAATACGAGAAACCGCTCAAATGCATTAACAATTAAAATATGATAATTGACCTCAATAAATTGTCGAGGGATCTAAAATCGTGATAATTTATGATATTTTTGGATGATGTGTTTGTAATGTTTAAGATACATCATTTAAGATACTTTGGAGTTTGGATGGGTTTGTAACCATTTTATTTGTTAAGTTTGGGTTATAGACCATTTCAAGGACATATGTCCCTTTGTAATAGACTTCAACTTTACTGAGGTCAGACCACCCCATTATTGGATCAAATAGAGATGGATGATGTTATATTATCCTCTTATGACAATCATCATAAGGCACATCCATTAAAAGACGTATGCTTGTTCTTTAAATGATCCAACGATGCCCTCATATGTGTTTTCCTCGTTTTTCAAGTTGACTAGGCATCTAAGGATCACATGTTACATGTCATATCAAAAGAAATGCAAGGTGCAATATTGGAGACCAGCTAGCAAGTTATTTTCTAGTTTTATAATGCCTTTTATCCCATGTCGATACCTCTTGCAAAGGGTGATGTGTCGAGGACAGCAGATCGAGATGTTCTTATAGAGCAAAATAATGCAAACGACACTCTGGATGCCTTGCAAATATGTAGTGAATAATGACGAGGAATGCGTATAGCATCCTATAAACGCTAGTATCTAGCAGATTGTCACATGAATGATGTCTTCCTCCCCAATATCGGTCGAGGCTTAGATGAAGTATTGCAAAGGATATGCAAAGCCAGCGACTCAATAGTTAAACTTAGAGTTTTATTTTACATTTTATCAAAATGATTTTTATGTTTTGTTAGTATATTAGATAATGAACACAGATTGTTGGTTTATCGGAAAGATTTTAATTTCGACGTTTTATTGAACTATTTTGTTACGTCATCAACTCAATTGTAAAACATGTTTTGTTGTGTCATCAGATTGGTATATCATATTGTTTGTTTTATGTCAACATGCCAATTACACCATTTTCAGTTATGTCAAAACATTATTTACTCATCAAAAATTATACTGATCCTTGACAATTTTTTTTTATCAATTAGACTAGTTCATAACTCTTGACTGTAACAGTACGCAACTTCTGATGCTCATGTCTAAGCGTTGATGCCAAAATTTTTAGTATCAAAATTTATCTACCGATGGGATCGGGTTGTAACCTCCCGTCTTTGAAAGCAAGGACATTTAGGAAATTTTGAGGGGTCTGTTGTTAGCAATTTAAAGGGACCCAAAGAGCAATTTTTCTCATTTTCAAAAAAGACCAAATAAGCCCAACCAGTAGTACTTTACTTTATCGAAAAAGAGATTCATTTAGCAGTAGATGTTTCTAGAAGCAATTCGGATTCTCCAGACATCTCTGGGACCAGTGAACCACATCTAGAACTCGTTCAAACTGATTATAAATCAATAAATTCCAAGGCCATATAAAAAGAAAGTGAAAAATAATCAATAAATAAAACAAACCCCGAAATTCCATTCCAGTCCCCACTCAAAACCAAACTCAAAAGTTTCTCCTTCTCATAAGTTCCGTTAGCGTTTCGTAAGCTCTCGCTGTTACAAATTTCTTCAGATTGTTCCAGAAACCCTTCAAAACCCTCTCTTCCTCTTCTCGATCGCGCTTCGTTAGGTATAATAAACTCTTCTTCTTCCTCCTTTTCAATTCCGTTCATGTATCTAGTGATAGATCTATGCATTATCGGTGTTGTACTGTATTCAATTTAGAATTCCTTCATATTTTTTGTTGTATCAGTGTAGTTTTTCGCACTGTATCGTTGATGCTTGATTTAGTTTGAAAAATCAGTGTAATTATGTTGATTTAGTGTTGAGATGTTTCTGGAAGTGAATTCTATGCTGTTATTAAGTTGTTACGGTTCAATTTATTTTAATTACTCTGTAGCTGGTGTTTATGGCATTGAATGTAGATGATGTTGATACTTGTTTGGCTGTTATATCTATGGTAGCACTTTTTTGATTGAAGACGTGTTTGGTGTGACAAGTGTTAGTGTCTGATATTATATATGTGATTAGGTGTATACTTGGTTTTAATTTTGAAGGGGTCAAAATTGATTTAGTGGTTGTAGAATTGACTCTATTTGGATGATTGAAAGGAGAATTTGATTTTGCTTGTATAATTGATTCTTTTTGAAACTAGAATCCGTAGCTTTTGGCTTCTACTCTTATATTTTTAGCTCTAAATTTATCTTTATTTTTTTAGCATTGAATTGACGGATAAATCCATTTTTGCATAAATACATTCTCAAACATAAAGCACTTCACATTTAAGCCACTTTTATTCAGAATCAACTTTACAAAACAAATTTATGCCATCTGACAATCAAACACAAACTACATTGAAGATTGTCATTTTCTCAAATTACTATCGGTGTCAAAGTGCCATCGTCCATGCTTCATAGGCTGTTATCGTCGTTTCTTTTTAATTTGTTGTTTGTTGATTATTATGGTGTAATTTGATCTACATAGCCAATCTCACTTAGTGGGATAAGGCTTGGTTTTTGTATTCTTTGCTTTACTATGAATTGGGCTTTGTGATTTACATGTGAAATTGTTGTGATGTTTGTTTCCTTTTTTCTAGATATTGATTTTGTCTTGGAGATCAACCAAAGATGAGTGTGGTCGGTTTTGATTTTGGTAATGAGAGCTGTATTGTTGCCGTTGCAAGGCAGAGAGGGATTGATGTTGTGCTCAACGATGAGTCCAAGCGTGAAACTCCAGCAATTGTGTGTTTTGGTGACAAACAGCGGTTTATTGGAACTGCTGGGGCTGCTTCAACTATGATGAACCCGAAAAATTCAATCTCGCAGATAAAGAGATTGATTGGTAAAAAATTTGCTGATCCGGAACTGCAGAGGGATTTGAAGTCATTACCTTTTAATGTCACTGAAGGACCTGATGGATATCCATTGATTCATGCACGATATCTGGGTGAATCTAGAGAATTCACAGCTACTCAAGTCTTTGGGATGATGTTGTCAAATCTTAAAGAAATAGCCCAGAAAAATCTGAACGCGGCTGTTGTTGATTGCTGCATTGGAATTCCAGTCTACTTTACCGATCTTCAGAGGAGAGCGGTATTGGATGCAGCCACTATTGCAGGTTTGCACCCGCTTCACTTGATTCACGAGACAACAGCAACTGCCTTGGCTTATGGAATTTATAAGACTGATCTTCCGGAAAATGAATGGCTGAATGTTGCCTTCGTTGATGTTGGGCACGCTAGCATGCAAGTTTGCATTGCCGGATTTAAAAAGGGGCAGCTGCAAGTACTGTCCCATTCGTACGATAGGTCCCTGGGTGGTAGGGATTTTGATGAGGCTTTATTCCATCATTTTGCTGCCAAATTTAAGGAGGAATATAAAATTGATGTTTACCAGAATGCCAGGGCTTGTCTGAGGTTGAGGGCTGCTTGTGAGAAGCTGAAGAAGGTCCTCAGTGCAAATCCAGAGGCACCTCTGAACATTGAGTGCTTAATGGATGAGAAGGATGTGAGGGGTTTTATCAAGCGTGATGATTTTGAGCAACTATCTCTTCCAATCTTGGAGCGTGTGAAGGGACCTTTGGAGAAGGCACTTGCAGATGCAGGTCTTACAGTTGAGAATATCCACATGGTTGAGGTAGTTGGTTCTGGTTCTCGTGTACCAGCTATTAACAAAATATTGACAGAGTTTTTCAAAAAGGAACCTAGGCGGACTATGAATGCTAGCGAGTGTGTTGCCAGGGGTGCTGCATTGCAGTGTGCAATTCTCAGTCCAACCTTTAAAGTACGAGAGTTCCAGGTAAATTTTCTATGCCGTACTCTCAATCAGTATGTTCTGTATTTTTTTTTGGGAGTTGTTAGTGTTATTGTTATATGGGTTAGGCTAACAAGTGCCCTGAGGGCACTTGTTAAAGAAACCAAAAGTAGTAGATTTACATGAAATTCAATAATATTTTAACTTTTAAAAAGTCTAATTCATCTCTTTTCACCATTTTCCAATGCAATATTTCTATTTGTATCTTCTTAGCCAATGTCATAAGGGCACTCGTTAGCATTTATTGACCATTTTTTGCAGAGAATTGTCATGCATTCTATTATAAATTGTCCATTTTTTGCGGAGAGTTGTCCATGCATTCTAATTAGTATAATGTATTGCTTAATGTACTAACAACATTTGTTTGCTTCATTATGAGAAGGTCAACGAAAGCTTCCCCTTTTCAGTTTCTCTTTCGTGGAAATCTTCTGGTTCAGATGCACCAGACAGTGAATCAGACAATAAGCAAAGTACCCTTGTTTTCCCAAAGGGAAATCCCATACCTAGTTCCAAGGTATTGACATTCTTCAGGACAGGAACCTTTTCTATTGATGTACAATGTCATGATCTCAGTGAAACGCCTACAAAAATCAGCACATATACTGTAAGTCAGTTTTCATGTTGTATGTTTTACAATATTTACCCCTATTGGCAGTCTTTTTACTCTTGCATTTGTGCAGATCGGCCCTTTCCAAACTAAAAACGGTGACAAGGGAAAGGTTAAAGCAAAAGTTCGTTTGAATCTTCATGGAATTGTGTCTGTTGAGTCGGCAACGGTAAGTCTCTGTAGGCTTAGTGACTGTTATGTTTTTTTTTCCCCTTCTTTTCTTATTACGCCCATGTGAAATCGTTGTGGTAAACTCCAGAGCATTTGTTATTGACTTCTTCTTCTTCTTTTTTTTTTTTTAAGCTCTTTGAAGAGGAAGAGATTGAGGTTCCAGTTACCAAAGAATCTGCCGAAGAAAATACTAAGATGGAAACTGACGAAGCTCCTGCTGATGCTGCTGCACCACCTCCTAGCTCCAATGACAACGATGTTAATATGCAAGATGCTAAGGCAACTGCTGATACCCCTGGGGCTGAAAATGGCATGCCTGAGGCAGGAGATAAGCCCGTGCAAATGGATACAGATACCAAGGTACGTTCCAAGGAAAACATTTTTGTGTGCTTAAATACTTTGTTTTTGACTGTGTTTTTGCGTTCTTAATCTAATTCAATGTGTGCTCAAATAGTTTGTTTTTGACTTGTGTTGTTGCTTTGCTGTATGATTTAATTTGTTTTCTCATTTCTACCGTGGAAGGAGAGAGCTTGTTTGGTTTCAAGTTTTCAGATGAACTTATATTTGGTATTTTTCTTGTTAAATTTATAATAATGAGAAGATTGCAGATGTTTGTGATTTATAAAGTCGTTGTTGGACATTATGCATCAACAAGCTGTCTAGAATTGTCTACAGCGGGGTTTGTTATTTGACTGGCTGTGCTTGTAACAGGTTGAGGCTCCAAAGAAAAAAGTGAAGAAGACCAACATTCCTGTTGCAGAGGTAGTTTATGGCGCAATGGCTACTGTTGATGTTCAGAAGGCTGTAGAGAAGGAGTTTGAAATGGCTCTGCAAGATCGAGTGATGGAGGAAACAAAAGACAAGAAAAATGCAGTTGAGGCCTATGTCTATGACATGAGAAATAAGGTTAGGATTGTATTGTTTTTTCTTGTTTATTTAAAATGGAAGTATTGTATTGTTTTTTCTTGTTTATTTAAAATGGAAGTATTTGATTATTAACTGATTCTTGTTATCATTATAGCTTAATGACAAATACCAAGAGTTTGTCGTTGCTTCGGAGAGGGATGAATTTATTACCAAACTTCAGGAGGTGGAAGATTGGCTATACGAGGATGGTGAAGACGAAACCAAAGGTGTATACATTGCCAAGCTGGAAGAGCTCAAAAAGGTAAGACATTTCGGATGGTCCTTACTCTTATTTGAACTGGTATAAAAATGTCTCATTGGTGGTTGTATGTTATAAAGATTCCTTTGCTAGCTATCAACACTTTTTAAAATGATTAGTGGCTCCAGGTGTGAATACTTTCGTTTACTACTTTTGTGTAACCAGCAATATGTGAAGCTCCACGACAATAATAGTTTTTGCACTCTTAATAAAAAAAAATTGTTTTTTTTTATATAATTGCAGCAAGGGGATCCAATTGAAGAGCGCTACAAAGAGTACTCAGACAGGGGTGAAGTAATTGATGAACTCATCAATTGTATAAATAGTTACAGAGAGGCTGCATTGTCTAATGTTCCCAAATTTGATCACATCGACATCTCCGAGAAACAGAAGGTAACTGGTATCCAGTTCAAACACTTTTGATTCATTTCTGGTTGACTTGTAATCTGAAAGTGTTTTCTATTTAAAATATTTAGGTCTTAAATGAATGTGTAGAAGCTGAGAATTGGCTCAGAGAAAAGAAGCAGCAACAAGACTTGCTTCCAAAATTTGCTAACCCCGTCCTCTTGTCTTCTGATATAAGAAAAAAAGCTGAGGCTGTTGATAGGTATATGTTGTAGCTTTATAGATTGAGACTATGGTTCTGGCAAAATAGATTCATATACTAGTTTATTAACCTTGTTTGTACCTTAATAATTCTAATTATGTCATTTACAATAGGTCCTGTAAGCCGATTATGACAAAACCAAAACCGAAGCCAGCCAAGCCAGCTACTCCAGAAACACCAACAACTCCACCTCCTCAGGATGGTGAGCAGCAGCAACAACCAGAACAGCAACCTCAAGAGAATGCTAATGCTGGTAGTAATGAGAATGCAGGGGACAGTGGTAATCAGGTCCCACCAGTCTCTGGCGAACCAATGGAGACTGACAAATCAGAGAACACAGGCTCAGCCTAATTTTTTGTTTATTTTGCTATAGTAGAGCTCTCTGTTGGATTGTCACAAGATTATTTAATATTGTTGTATTTGGAGTCCGGGTTTTTTTTCCTTCCAAAATAGTGTTGTAGGTTGATTATTTGTGTACCATTTCGTACTGGTGGAAAGAATGACCATGTCTTCCTCATTGAAATTAAATGCTCCAGTTTTGCTTTTGTGTGGCATTAGAACTACAATTTTGCGTTTTGGGGTGATTTTGTTTCACTGAAGTGTTTTGATGTGGATCACATTATCAATCCGGTTAGTGGACAATCGCTATTGTTACACGGATCATATTTTCTGGTTAGTGATATCTTTTTGCTTCCTCGGAGTAACCCGAAAGAGTGATTAATGCGGTGGTGTATGAGAAATAACGTTTTTTACATTGTGTTATAGAAATTAGTTAAGTTTTGCAGAATTGTTGAGAAGGACATGCGAAAAATGGCATTTCTGGAATGGAAGTTCTATGAACCGTCATTTTCACCCGCTACTTTTCTTTTGTTCAGTTTCTTAAGGATTAAACCACCAATTTTGTTCCTAAAAGCATCACATTAGTAGTACATTAATAGAGATTTATTAAATGGACTTGACGATTTTACATGTACACCTCCTTTATTTTTACTTTTTTAATAGATTTTTAGTAAGAACTCAATAGCTCTAATAAACAATACACTAACATGGTTTTAATGAAAAATGCTTAAATAAGTCTCATCAGCTTTTCCCTAAAAAAAAGAAAAAGGTCTCACTAACTTTACATTTTTATTTATACAAAAGTAATTTATTTCAACATGAGTAACATTTTGAATCAACTTAAAATCTTTAAAACATAACAATCAACATACAACTTTTAAAACATAAATAATCAACTTAAAACATTAAATATGACTATTGATCACATAAAATAAACAACTAAATACAAATCATATTTAACCAATGTAATATAAAAAAAATTCTTAATTAAAACGGATTTAAAACACGACTCTATAAATAATTATGTGTACGAAATTTTAAATTGTTATTAGCATTTTGTATATGAAAATAACACTAACCTTGTTTTAACTAAACAAATCATAGTAATTGAAAATCCTTACAATCTTAAGTTTCATTTACATCCCTACTAACAGGACTAAGCCTGGTTTGAAAAAAGAGAGTAATTAAGCAATTACCTTATTAAAATTGTAAGTTTCGTCAATTACCTCTTTGAAATTAATAAAACTTTAATTACCTCCTGAAATTGCACAACGTTAATCAATATACTTCCTCCGTCAAATTATGTTTTGCAAATACCCTCTGAATTTTTTTTTTCTGATCCTTATCTCAAAAGATATTAAAGACAAACAATTAACTTTAATACTTTAAACTCTACAATATTACAATTAATATTTGGATCATTTATTACAATTCAATAGATTTAAGATGGTTTAGATTGCATAACAAGAATAAAAATATATTATAAAATGTATAAGAACAATCACAACTTCCTAAGGTTGTTATAGTATTAAATTGTTGGCTACAATTGTGCTTTGGTACATTAGAATGTGGTAAAAGAATGGAAATACATAATTAATGTTTGATCGTTTAAGGAAAATATGGTTGTATACTGTCAAAAAATATATTTTTTCAAGTTTAGGGAACATTTTGCAAAGTGCAAAACTTCATAGGAGTATTTGCAAAACATGATGTAACAGAAAAATTTGATGAGGGGATAAATTGATTAATGTTGTGCAATTTCAAAGAGTGATTGAAGTTTTGTTAATTGGTGACGAAACTTACAATTTTAGGGTAATTTGACTATTTATTAAAAAAAAAAACAAAACACCCGTTGTAGTTTTGTTCGGTGTTCCTTTGGTCGATGGTGAAAATTGAAAACGATAAATTGCGATTCAGAATGTATTTGAGACGTGAGAATGTGAATATTTTTTCACTAAATACGAATCCAATTCAAATCCAATCTTTATTTTTTGTGGGTACATCAAATTAATTAGATACAAAAATTGTTACTTTCACTTTCTCTGAATCAATGTCATAGCTTAAACCCTTCTGGGGTATTAACAATGCTTCCTGGATTCGTTACTGCGAGAAGAAAGATATCAACTTCACCTCATTTCTCTCAGAGATTAAAACAAACAGGTAATGCGCGTTTTCACCAACTTCACGTATTTGCTTATCTCTTATTAATTTGAGAGAATTTATGGAATCAGCTTATGAAATGTTCACTACCTATTTTCAGCTTATTTTCATAAGCTCTTCAAGATAGCTTATGAAAACAACTTATAGCTTATACAAAAATAATTTAACTTCATTTTATCTTCTATTATAGAAGTGATTTATACATAAGCACTTATAGCATATGTGATTGGCGTATACAAGCTTATATAAAAACTACTGTAACAAAATGTAAAATTAAGTCAAATATTTTCATATGTTATAAGTTGTTTTCATAAGCTATCCTCAAGAGTTTATGGAAATGAGGCGAAAAAAGCTTATAGACATGTCATAAGTCATATCAGTAACCTCTTTCAAGTAGTCTCACAAATGTTTATGTCAGTAGATAAATTTAAATAAGTTAATACAAAGAGGTCAGCTTAATTTGTTTGATTTGTATATATTGAACTTCATGTGGTATCTAATTGTGTGTTTTGAACTAGCAGAAAATGAGATTGTTAAAATGTTTCGGTTGCCTGATTCCCAAGAAGAAAACCACTACGTTCCAATGGAAGGAAGGAGAGTATTGAGGAAGGATCCAAATGCTAGAAAATTGGATGAAAGGTTCATTAGGATTTTGAAAATATTTAAATGGGGGCCTGATGCAGAAAAGGCTTTGGAAGTGTTGAAGCTTAAGCTTGATATTCGCTTAGTTCGGGAAGTTTTGAAGATAGATGTTGAGGTCCATGTGAAGGTTCAGTTTTTTAAGTGGGTTGGGAAGAGAAGGAATTTCGAACATGATTCGACAACTTATATGGCTTTGATACGATGCTTAGATGAAAATAGGTTGGTTGGTGAACTGTGGAGGACAATACAAGACATGGTTAAGAGTCCATGTGCGATTGGTCCTTCTGAATTGTCTGAAATTGTGAAAATCTTGGGTAGGGTTAAGATGGTTAACAAGGCATTATCTATTTTTTATCAGGTTAAGGGTCGCAAGTGCAGACCTACAGCAGGCACTTACAACTCTGTCATCTTGATGTTGATGCAAGAGGGGCATCATGAAAAAGTTCACGAGCTGTATAATGAAATGTGTAGTGAAGGACATTGTTTCCCTGATACAGTTACATATAGTGCACTTATATCAGCGTTTGGAAAACTAAATCGCGATGATTCTGCCGTCAGATTATTTGATGAGATGAAGGAGAATGGATTACAGCCAACAGCAAAAATTTATACAACTTTAATGGGTATATACTTTAAGTTGGGTAAGGTCGAGGAAGCGTTGAACCTAGTCCATGAGATGAGAATGCGGCGGTGCGTCCCAACGGTCTATACTTATACAGAATTGATAAGGGGATTGGGGAAATCTGGGAGGGTTGAAGACGCATACGGAGTATACAAGAATATGCTGAAAGATGGTTGCAAACCAGATGTTGTCCTCATGAATAATTTAATTAACATTTTGGGTAGATCAGATCGCTTAAAAGAGGCTGTTGAGCTTTTTAAGGAAATGAATTTGCTTAATTGCACACCTAATGTTGTGACATACAACACCATTATCAAATCTCTATTTGAGGCTAAAGCCCCACCTTCTGAGGCTTCTTCATGGTTAGAGAGAATGAAAAAAGATGGAGTAGTTCCCAGCTCATTTACGTATTCAATTCTCATCGACGGTTTTTGCAAAACAAATCGAGTTGAGAAGGCTTTGCTGCTTCTTGAGGAGATGGATGAAAAAGGCTTTCCCCCTTGTCCTGCTGCCTACTGCAGCCTGATCAATAGCCTCGGTAAAGCAAAACGTTATGAGGCTGCAAATGAGCTGTTCCAAGAATTGAAAGAGAACTGTGGAAGTTCGAGCGCGCGTGTATATGCTGTCATGATTAAACATTTTGGAAAATGTGGACGATTCAATGAAGCTATGGGTCTTTTCAACGAGATGAAAAAACTTGGATGCATCCCCGATGTTTATGCTTATAATGCTCTCATGACCGGGATGGTAAGGGCAGACATGATGGACGAAGCTTTTTCTTTGTTTCGAACTATGGAAGAAAATGGTTGCAACCCAGATATAAACTCACATAACATCATACTAAATGGCTTGGCTAGGACCGGTGGCCCGAAACGTGCTATGGAAATGTTCACGAAAATGAAGAGTTCTACTATCAAGCCCGATGCAGTTTCTTACAACACAGTTCTTGGCTGCCTTAGTCGTGCAGGACTATTTGAAGAGGCTACTAAGCTTATGAAGGAAATGAATTCAAAGGGATTCGAGTATGATCTAATCACCTACTCTTCAATACTCGAGGCAGTTGGTAAGGTTGATGAAGATCGTAATATGGCAGAGTCATGAGAACGACCTTGTATTACCTTTTTTAGTAACCGTGCAATGCGTATAAATCAATGGAAAATGCTTATTGCTACTAGAGAAAGCCGACAAGAAACACAAGAATCCTATGCGACTTCATGTAACACTTACAAATAACAACCAGTCACTTAAGTCACAGAACTTTGGTGCAAATGTTCGAAGTGAACAAGTGATATACAACATTTATTCTGACTTGTACGTCAAATTTAGGAGGGGATTCTAAACTTCTATTGTACTTATACTATTATGGTATAAGCCTTTGCTCAAATGTTTGCATGAACGTATAAAAATATTTTATGTTAGCTTATTGTCACAAGTCTATATTTTTCAGTTCTTACGATTCAGTTTATTTTAATTACTGTTGTATATGATAGCTGGTATCTGGTGTATATGGCATTACAAATAGATGATGTTGCTACTTATTTTGTTATTTTTATTGCAGCACTGACACTTCTGATTGAAGACATGTCTTGTGTTGGACGAGTGTTAGTGTCTGACACATGTGATTATGTGTATGATTGGTTTCAATTTTGGAGGGTTCAAAGTTGATTCTAAAGTTTGTAGAATTGATTTTATCATGTTTAGATGATTTAAAAGATAATTGATTTTCTTTGTTGAATTGATTCTAATAGAAGCTAGAATTTGTAGCTTTTGGCTTCTACACTTGATTTTTTAGCCCTAAATTTATTGTTAAATCAACTTTTGCATAAATACATTCAGACATAACTTTTTCATAAATACATAACTTTTGCTTCAACTTTTGTTTCATGGAAGTGTTTTGGTGCCGATCAGTTTATCAGGCCCGTGAGTGGAGATTATTGTTGGTGTTCTACTGATTTCTTGTTGTTTCCTCGTATTCTGTAGGGAGTGACGCTTAAGAGTGGAGTTAGTGTGGCTAACTAGTTATGCATGAAAAATAACACCCTTTACATTGTATTTCTGGAATGAACAGTTCTCTAAAAATTGTCATTTTCACCTTTACTTTTCTTTTGCTCAGTAAACCACCAAATTTGTTCGTAACCTTGTAGGATGCTCTCAAACAAATTGCTAAGATTATAAGTATTTCATAATCGTTTTTGATTCTTTAATGCTACTTCTATCAACTCTTGCTTTCCGCCGTTTCAAATGGTATGTAGCCAGTTAAATGCCGCCCATGTAGATGTCATTGAGTTGGATATCGAGTTTTTTAAAAAAATGCCACGTGGATGAAAATTCAACTAGTATAAATATCCAATAATTTTTTTTTTCTTTAAGGAAAACTCACGACGGTCATTTTAATAATGATTTTTTTTTCTTAATCAAATTAACATTTGTTTTTCGCATATTTTTAGTGTGTCTTAAAAGTTTATTACTTTTGGTAATAAAAAGATCATAACTACTTGACCAAAAAAAAAAATATCATAACTAAAAAAATATTGAGGAGAAATACTCAACATCGTGCCTCACTTCATTTGATATTTTACAAGATGGAATGGGGGAAGAGGGAAAAAAATTCCCAATTAAGACTCTTGACAAATGAGTAAGGGTGTCAGTGTCACCATACACCAGTGAAATCAAAGAATCTTTGCAAGTTACGGTCTTTGAAATGCTCCAAATTTAACACTCCATATTATTTAACTATTTTATTAAAAAAATATTATTTAACTTTTTTATTAATGAAATATTTTATTGTTATTGTAGTGTCCACCTTTTCCTGGTCTAAAGATGCCCCCATTTTTAGTGCAATTATATTCACTCGTAGAAACAATGTACTTAGACATGTTAAAATTTAAGATTTAACATGATAGTAAATCTTTTCTTTGCCCCAAATGCACTCTTAAAAAATTAATTAAAGTCTGAAAGGCCATTAGAATCAACTTGTGATGATTATAGTCCAATTAATTTGAATCACTCGTGAGTTTTGTCAATAATGACAGCCTCAGAAGGAGTTTGGTTTTCTTCAAAATCAAGGCAACAACTTGTTTTCAACAAAAGACAAGACTTTGGAATAGGTAAATCACTGAGTTTCCAAACATGCACTAAGTTTTGTCTACATTCATCAACCTAACAAATTTGGACAATGCTATTTATCATGAGATTGTCATTTCTATGAAACTCATTACAAATGAACTGTGATGTGACCAATCAAGCGTTAAATAAACATAAAAAGGAGACCAAAGTTTCAAGTGTAATCACCAAAACAATTAACTCATTTCGTATTTGCTTTCATGAAAAGTATATCATAGCATCTAAGATTATTCATAAATCTGATATAAGAAAGCATTGAACACAGTTCAAAATATGCCAACAAGGTAATGAAAGTGCAACATGGATTCTGTTGTAGCATGTAGGTTATGTAGCATGAAATTGTACTGAGTTAACTTGTGTTCAAACCGAAAAAGGAAGTTAGAATGGATGAGTAGTTTTGACAGTGATAATCTTTGGTTTGATTGAATTTTGGTTAGCTTTTAGAAGTAATTAATGTGATAGATGATGATAGAGCAAGTCTTGCATAGTCACAAACCCAAATAAAAAATATTTGGGCACATACACACAAATAGAAAAAATTAAAAGAAAAATAATTTAGTCACATCATCTAACACTATTTAATTCTTTTCTCTTTAAATTTTGTGCAACTATGTGAGTGTGCCCAAGTATAATTTATTTGGGGTTGTGACTATATAAGTATTTCTCGATGATGATAATGGAAATAAGCAAGCTAATTCACAAAACAGTATAATTTTTTTTCAAACACCCGAGTCTTGAACCGAAAAAAAATGCCTTGAATGCAGAATTGCAGATAGCGCTTAATACATCTTTAAATACAGAGACATTTATTCATTCATAATCAAAGTATAACATGGTCATAAGGCATAACCCAGTAGTAATATGCAAGCAGCTTAATTTTGGCTGAGCATTGCATAATACATACTGTTTTGGTTAATAATGATGATTAACTTACAAATCAGAGAATTCTCAACTGAACTTTCCATTTTAATGAAAGAAAATTACTTCATAATCCCTTAAAAAATCCTTCAAGATGCCCCAAGTTTGATGGTATTTGGAAATATTTAGTAGTCTATCTGGCCCTCAAAAAGTGTTGAATTCTGAGAATTGAAACAGATAAGAATAATAGGTTGGATCTCAGGATCTTACCTTGTAATACATATTGTCTATTCTTCTCTATCAGCATTTTATAAACTTCTACTCATGGGTATCTTTTGGAACAAGGTTGTTTTCTTGGTTTTCTGCTAAAGGGAAAAAACTCATGCTCCCAATTATGAATCACAAGTTTAATCTTGAAGCCCCATTTCCAATTTTCCACAATTACGTTAAATGTCAGCAACATTGTAAAAATGGGCATGTGCTTTGTTCAAACATCAAATAATTGCGATGGAAAATTATGGCATGAACACATATTATACACATTTTATACATATGAAGCACAAACTCAGACACGGACACAGATACGTCTGCACCAATAATAATTAGAGAAAATGACATAATTCAATGTAATCATGTGTCGGTGTGCTATCGGTGTCGGACACGATATGTATCTGACACCAGGAAATGCCTAATCCGAGGAGAATTTGTGCTTTATAGTTTTATACTCACTTGCATGAGAAGTAAATCATAGCATCTAACATTATTGATAACATTTGATATAAGAAAGCATTGAACACAGTTCTAAATATGCCAACAAAGTAATGAATAATGATACAACAACTAGCTGTCTGGTGTCTACATTCTATGTTACACAACAATGGTAACTACAATGCATAAGACTTTACATACCAGACTCATCAGAATCAACGTTCTAATCATCTCTTTGCTCGATTTTTAAAATCTCACTCTGCAGTCTTTCAAAAATCTGTCTCTTTTGTGCTTCCAAATCGTTGAGGAAATCCATCCTCATCTTTTCTAGTTCCATCATCTGCTGCCTTTTACTATTTTCAATCTTCTCATATATCTTACCAAAATTCTGAATGGAATCAGCAAGTAATTTGAAGGAAGAAGACTCATCACTTCCCCTTCCTTTCCTTCTTTTCTTTGGGCGAGGCCCTTCGAAACCTTCTACACGGACGGATTCTGTATTTTCAGGAGGACTATCCTTCATGTCATCCATCTCATTTGCATGATTTACATAAACTTCAGGTTTCATAAAAATACGCTCTCTTGAGTTCGAACGACAAGAGAGTCTTGCTTGTTGTGGTGGAGAAGACATTAGCTTATCCATCTTTTGAAAATAAACCCATTTTCTATCTCCACCACCCATACCTTGAAACTTAATCTTGTCCTTTTTGTATTTTTTCTTCAATGTATCTAAACGATTTCTACACTGAGTACCCGTTCTTTCAACTTTTGAAACTACTGATACCTTTTCTGCAACTTGCTGCCATTCCTCAGATCGAAGACTCTTCCTTCTATGTTGCAGAAACCGATCACCCCAAGCATCAAGAAGAACAAATGTCTCCTTCTCAGTCCATTCAGTAAGGGAATTCCTAACCCCAAAAGACCGTTTAGCAGCTGACGGTGTCGGCACCCGAGCTGCAAATTCATAAGTTGACATCAAACTCTTTAGCTTTTGCTTTTTTGGGCGCCACTCTAATTCATCTTCATTCATCATGGCATAACTTTCCTGCTTATTGTCATTATCACCATCATTGTCATCAACATTTTCATCCTTATCCCCATCCTCATCATTGCTATCTTCTTCATTAGCATGGTTTAGGGAAAGTTGAACATTGTTATTTTGATCAATGTCAACATCATCATCATCATCTTCCTCCACTAATCGCTCTTCATCTTCTTCATCCTCATCATTGTTACCTTCATTCCCAAATGGCTGGGAATATGGAGAATTCCTCACAGAATCTTTCAGATAACCATATTCCTCACTTTGTCGGTCATCATCATCATTTTCATCGCCACCCCCACCGGAGTCATCATCCTCATCAGCCTGCTTTAGGGAATGTTGATCATCATCATCATCATCATCATCATCAACAACGACGACATCATCATTCCCTCCTATCCGGTCTTCATCAACAACATCATCATCGTTCCCTCCTAACCGGTCTTCATCAACAACATCATCATCATCATTCCCTCCTAACTGATCTTCATCATCATTTCCTCCTAACCGATCTTCATCATCGACATGATCATAATCTCGGGTAGATTCATTTGCATCTGAATGGGAATATGAAGAATTTCTCAAAGGGTGTTTCAGATAACCATACCCTTGATTGTTAGGGTAACCAACACCATATGGGTTAGAGGGATACCTTGCAATTGCATCATCATCAATGTCATCCATTTCAAAACCAATCACAAAATACAATTGCAACTTGCAATGAAACTAAAACTATAGAACCCTAAATTACCAATTCAATCCCTAATTCCTAAAGTGTGGCTCCAAAATTAAATCCCCTAAACTAGATAAAAACCCATTCTCCAATTCAATTCACAATATCCATTTTTGGCTTCTTGCAATCAATGAAGGGTGAAAAATGCAATTTTTCACAATAAAAAAATGATTTTTATTTTTCGGGTGCAAGCAAGAACCCTGAAAATTGTTGGCAAAACATAAAATGAAATTAGGAAAAATGAAATTGAAGCTGCAATTGAAATAAAGAAGCTGAAATTGAAATTGAGATGAGATTGAAGGAGTTATGTTACCAGAAAAAACGCAAATTTTGATTTGAAAGGGGATGAGAAAAAAGTATAATGACATTCACAAGTTGCAAAGAAAGAGAGAAAGTGTCTGTAACATCATTACTAACGTGAGCCGGGTGGGTGGGTGGGTGTACTCTAACATTTTTAAGGGACATGTGGGGGAAAATTGTAAAGAATATAATAATTGATGATATGGATCAAACAATATAGAAAGAGACCAAAAATGAAATTAAACACTTTCATAATAAAATTAGGGACATGTGAGTTGTTTTTGTTGTTCCTCTCACAAAGAATAAGCTTTTTTTATTTATGCCATGTATGGTTTCAGGTACAAAGACAACTCTACCGCATCATTGTTTGTTTAATAAAAAGACTAAATCAAAAACGTTTGCAAACTTAAATAATTTATTTGTGATTAAAATCAATATGTTACAACCTTAAATTTAAAAGATTTATGTGTGACAAAAGTAACTTAAATGATCAATCTATTACAAACCTCAAACTTAAAGAACCTTAGTGTAATTTAACATATTTTCTTCTTAAAAAAATATACGATACTTCTATAATTTTACTAATTTACTAGCGAATAAGAATACTCATATGAATGAATATAGTTACTTTCGACTATATATTCAATAATCAAGCGAGTAATTAAAATATCTATTGATTATATCCATGAGAGTACCCCAAGTTACCAACCTCAAACCAGTACTAAATTTTATCTAAGTTGTTATTTTCTTTCATCCTGAAATATAATCTCAAAAGCTTTTTCCTCATTTTGAACAAAAACAAACTCTAATAATACCAACTGAGTTATATTGTGTAGTTTTTTTTCAAGAAAACTGTACGATATAAAATCCCTGTGAGTATAATTCAGTTGGTAAGGACAATGCATAATATTATGCAAGGTCTGAGGTTCGAACCTCAGACACCAAAAAAACCATAAGATACGCATTTCAATGCAATATTTTCAATTTTATTTTTAAAAGAAAAACTACTTTTTTTTAATGATTTAAAAAAAAACTAGTTGTTTATATTTTTTACTGTTAATGTAATTTTATATCCCCCTTCCAAAAAAAAAAGTAAATTCATATCTATATTATTTTCTTTTCCCCACCTGTCAAATAGAAAAGAAAGAAAAATGCTGTCTTTCCTTTCCTTTATTTTTTTGCCAAATAATTAAAAAAATCATGTGACAGTATGTTTTTTTTCATTTTTTTACGAGGCTTCTTTGGTACACCAACAAATGAAAGGTTTTACTATAGTTGATTTCTTAACAAAGAGTAGACTCTTCTAATCTTTAATTAAATAGCTGTTTGTAAACTCTACTACTTAAAGAAAATCATTTCACACAAAAAAATAAATATTTCGTTGTATATTAGAATTATGCTAATTTTTTTATTTCTTCACAAACAATTTAGTTTTATTTTGTTGAGACTTTTTGGTATTCTTTTTAAAAAAACTAAATTAGTTCATCCAAACTAACATAAAAAAAATAATAAAGTAAGTTAGCACATTCTCAGATCCCAAATCAATACCACCAAATTAATCCAAGTGAGTTAGACTTTTGGTAAATAATATTCAATTATTACAAATTTTTAAATTATACTGTATTACAGAGTTTTAATTAGACAACAATTCATCTCCTCAAAAGAAAATTAGACAATAATTCATATAGGCAATTTCCTCTTTATTTAACCTCACCTCCCTTGCTCAAAAAAAAAAAAAAGAAACCTCACCTCCCTTAACAACATGGAGAATCGAAGAAATCTATATAATAATAGTTCATGCTTCAATCAACTCTTCAAGTGTCTTTATCTTTGGCCATCATGGCTCATATTTCATGTCACCATGACCCTTTTCTCTTATTTCCTTCCACCAAGGTTTTGAGATTTTCATGACCGGCTCATTCACCTTGTAGTAAATTGAGGTACTAGTATTTAACCCATGTCTTCTTGCGGTGTGTATGATATAACATATGATGCATCTATCCTCATTTATCATCAATGTTATCTTCTAATTAGTCATAAACTATGTTTAAACCTTTTCTATAAGGGAAATGTTTGCAAATATCTTTAGGTTAAGAAACTTAAAGTAACAACTTTATTTTAAAAATTGTGCATTCAATTTTTTTTATATGAAGTTTTACAATTTTCTTTTTTTAAATCTTGAACAAGTGTCTTGTATCTTAGGACATTTATTAGCATAAACTTTTTTTTATATATATATTTGGATATCCTACCCGTACTACGATGTCTTAGTCTCTTAGATTGGTTGTTGCATAAGTAGAGCAATGTCCAGTTATATTTTTGTCCATGAATCTCAATTTATTGGTTTGATTTCTTGAGGTAATGCGACCAAAAAAAGTCTGCATTAGGTCCATTATTTAAAGTATAAATAACTTGGTTACTCATAATTGCAACTTTACAACTTTAGTAGGACTATTATAAAATTTGGTTTGACCATTCGAAAGTTTTTAAACTTAAGTTGGACTAATTAAGTTAACCATACATTGTGTGAGGACAATAAAAATGTAGACTAATTTACTAATTTTAGCATTTTAATAGATGCTATAAATTTTAATCTTTTGAGGACTCCTTCTAATAAACCTTAAAGTCTTTTATTTATGATCTTTCAGGAACTTGCATGCTTAAGAACATCATTTTAGTTTCTTAGTTTCTTTTTTCCTTGGACTTTGCCCTCTTTTATAAAAAAAATAAAAATATATTATTTTTCTGAGCAAAAAGAACTTGGATTTTGTTACAAACTATATCCCATTTATTTCTTCTCTAAAAAAAAAAAAATATCCCATTTATTTCTTGAGTATTAACGACTTATTGATTAGCTGATGAAATTAGTTGAATTTTTTCCTTCAAAAAACTTGGTTTTTCGACAACAGAAAAAGCAATACGAGTTTCATTTTTGACATGGTAATTTTTTTTTATCAAAGATTTCGCAGAACATTGTGTTGTGTGTACTTTTGTGAGATTTTTCACAAAAATTCTTTTACAAAGATTTTAACATTCATAACACACCTTGATAATTTAGTTTTTTTTTTATAATGCTAATCAAAACAACGAAAAAACAAAACAAAAGAACAAACTGCGCTCTAGAGAAAAAAGTTCTAGCTACGTTGATTCTTAGAAGATTTTATAGGTCTTTAGGAGGTGAAGCGTGGAAGGAAAAATCAATATCTGAGGAAGCTTCAAGCTTGGCCAAATTGTCTGCACATTGGTTTGACAGATAGTAACATTAATTTCATCAATAAACTCCTTGATGTATTGGATCAACACAGCATAAGTATGAAACTTCATTTGGTGGGCTTGGCGTCACCGTAACATGATGTGTTTAATTTGATCAATAAACTCCTTAATGTTGATGGATGTTGTCTTGGCTCATATACTAGGGCTGGTTTTGGTGGCCTTTTACGTAACTATGTTGGGTTCTATTTGTCAGAATTCTCTGATTTCATCCAAAATTAAACTCATATTCTCCAAGCCGAGCTTTCGGCAATTTATTATGAACTTTTGCAGACGAAAGAAATGACAATAGCTAATCTTATTTGTTACTCTAACTCTCTGCATTATATTAATCTCATCAAAGGTCCTTCAATTTAGGTTTTATTACTATAATTTTTTTTGGTTAATTTATTTTAAACGAGTCTGCCTCCGATATTTATTAGGATCAGAAGAGACTCAAGATATTAAAAGAGATCTTACATTTTAGGCTTAAATATTTGAATCGTCCCTGCAAATATGGCTCGTTTAAGTTTTCGTCCCTGTAAAAAAAAAATTCATAAATTGGTCCCTGTAAAAAAATTTGTCTTTTAAAAAGACCCCTGGGCCCATTATAGCCATGACAGGTCATCAGAATGCCTACGTGGCACACGCTGACTGTGCAGCTGTGCCCACGTGGCATCTGACTGTTAATTTAAAAATTAAAAAACAATTTTTATGTTTTTAAAATTAAAATAACTATTTATAAAATAAAAACTTAATTTAATTAAATTTAAAAAAATAGATATAATAGAAAGGGGGGAAAATTGAAACCCTAGTTTCAGATTTTCCCCCAAATCGTTTCTATCTGTTCTTCTCCATTCATTCATCTCCTTCCATTGTTCAATCCATCTCCTTCCTTTTCCAAATTCGTGTTCTATTCCTTCAAAATATTCTAAATTCTTGTTTCTACTAGGTCACATTCCTACTCCTTCAAATTCATGTTTCTACATTCCTTTTCGATTTCCAGAAGATTGTTGAAGATGTCGAGCAGCAGAGGAGGAAATTCAAACAGCAGAGGTTCACATTCCTTTTCGATTTCCAGAAATGGTGGAAGTTCCAGAAATGTTGCAAGGGTTGCTGCTGCTCGATTTCCAGAACTGATGGATTCAATGTTACCAGCTTGTGGGTGTTATCTTCCAATGAAGATGTACATATCTACCACATATGAGAACCAAGGGCGTAGATTTTGGAAATGTCGTAATTGGAACAGGAAGGTTAGTGATATTTAAGCTTGTTTGATGTATAACTGATAGCTACTACTGATATTGAATTTCTGATTGTTTGATGTCGTAAATTGTAACAGAATGGTCAAACTTGTGAGCTATTTTTATGGGATGATGACATTATACCAGGGGTTACACCCATGATTCAAGTTGAACCTGTTATGGATGTGTCAGTGGAGCAGGATAGGTCAGGGAGGTCAGGTGTGGAAGCAGTCAATAGCCAACAAGCTTGTTCTAAATGCAGCAACATTGAAGAAGTTATGAAGACATTTGAGTCCATTGAAGTTGATAAGTGGAAGACAAAGTATAGGGCTGAGAGGAGCAAAGTCATGTGGATGGCATTAGCCTTGATGATTAGTTGGGTTATGTTGTTTGTTTGTGCTAAGAACTGATGATGTAATGTGGTAGGGTTAATTGGAAATAGTTGTTATTCTAATCTAAGTTGCTATTCTAGTTCTGTGTTATGAATCAAAGTTGTAATGGTTTGGCCAACAACATTTAGAATAGTTGTTATGCTAAGTTGTTAGTTTATGTGTAATGAATTTCAGATGTTATGAACTGAATTGAATGGAAATTGAACAACATTTTGGTTACTATTTAGTGAATTGATTTACCTGCTTTATAGTAATAACTGTGTGTTTAAAGCAGTAATTTGATAGTAATGAGTTTTCACAAAATAAGTCATGGAAGACATTCATAAATAGAAGTCATTTAAGTCAATACATACAAAACATATGGCATATTAACAGCCATTACATCCAAAATAGAAGGCATTGTTTTGGGCCATTACATCCAAAATAGAAGGCATTGTTTTGGGTCATTACATCAAAATAACATGGAACTGAAGTAACAAGTTAAATCCATTACATTACAATAACATTAATTATCATAACACACTTAAGTATCCTCAATTCTCCTGAGGTAATTCCTCATCTTCTTTCCCAATTTCAATTGGATTTGTCTTCATAGTTCCTGGTGCACCTGGTTTAGGTTGTGGCCCAAAGTAACAAGTTCTGCCACTCCTCCTTAAGTTGTTGAGATTATATTTTGGTACATTTGCAGATGACATTTGGTTAGATGGCTCACACCTTCTTCCATGCCATGTCAATATGGTATTTGCCCTCTTTTTCAGATGGTTAACATCATACACCATCTCAGCATGTTTTTTCTGTCAATAATATCAACATTTAGTCAAAATCAAACATATAATGCACCTTTCTATGGACCTTAGCAGCTTTCTATGGACCTTTACATGTAATGCATAATAAAGTGACATAAGAAGACATACCTTTTTTTGGACCTTAGCAGCTTTAGCATTTACATTGTTGTTGGTAGCTTCAGGTCTCACATTATTGGTGGCAGGTTTAGCATTCACATTGTTCTTGACAGGTTCCACAGCTTGAGACACCAATGAATTCACATCTCTAGTTTTCACATGTTTGTTCTTTGCTGACAGATACCTGGATTTCACAGTTTTTGATTTCTTATGTGTAGACTTAGTGGGCACATTTGGAGCAACATTGTTAGCAGCTTCTGCAGGTTGAGCAGTTTCAGTTGGTTCATTATGAATTGGAGCAGGTTCAGTTGTCACTGGTGCAGGTTGATCATTCACTGGTACATTCTGTCTTTCATTCCTTGGTGGTTTCCTCTATGAAACAAAATAATAAGATTGATACATTATTACATAGTTAAATCATTAATAGTATGTAAACACTGTTATCTTAAAAAATTACCTTTCTCTTCTGAGCCTCTGGGTTAACACTTGAACTCTTGCAGCTCCTACTGTTATGGCCCAATTGGTTGCAGGTTGTGCACCTATACTTTGTATTCTGCCTCTTGTATTTTCTGGCATCAGGTTCATCAGGTTCCCTCCTTCTTAGCTTCTTTGGTCTTCCAGGACCTTTCTTGTAGGTTGGAGGAAGCATATCTTCCACTTCAACCTTTGGCCACATGTCAGTCTTGTCCATTGCTTTTTAAGGGGTTGATGTCTGTGTAATAATTATTTTGTTTTGCTTTTTAAGGGGTTGATGTCTGTGTTTGATGAGTTAGTTGAAGTTGTTGAACATAGACTGTGTTTGAGACACCTTTATGCTAATTTCAAGAAAAAGTTTGGTGGAGGGACTGCAATTAGGGATTTGATGATGGGGGCAGCTAAAGCAACCTATTATCAGGCATGGGAAGAGAAGATGATGCAGCTTAAGGCATTAGATGCAGGAGCATGGGAGTGGCTTATGAAGCATGATACTAAGTTGTGGTGTAAGCATGCATTTACCTACTACTCTAAATGTGATGTTTTAATGAATAATATCTCAGAATCTTTTAATTCCACAATCCTGCTTGCTAGAGACAAACCAATCATATCTATGTGTGAATGGATTAGAACTTATTTGATGAATAGAATTTCAACTCTAAGATATAAGGTTAGTTATACCTTTTGTTGATCTGAAATGAAAACCCATTTCCTGTCAGTCCCTATATCTTCAAGTAGCAGTGTTAAGAACCATCTCCAGCTTTCTTTGTTCTCCACTTCAACAATACCAAAGGCCAAAGGATAATATTGATCATTAGCATCTCTTCCAACAGCTATCAATAATTGACCACCATATTGTGTCTTCAGGTGACACCCATCAACACCAATGAATGGTCTGCATCCAGTCAAGAACCCTAGTTTCAAACCTTCAAAGCAGAAATAGAATGACCCAAATCTGGGCTGAATTGTTGGTGCTAGTCTTTCAGTGTTGATTTTCACAGTGTTTCTGTCGTTTACCCTCAAAATCTCAGCTGCATATCTCCATAACAGTGTGTATTGTTTAGCAGCATCACCATCAATAATTTTTTGTGCTTCCTTCTTTGCTTTCCAAGCCTTTGCAAAAGTAACTCCCACAGCTTGATCCCTTCTTAGATCTTTCATGATGTCTGTCACTCTTAACTTGGTAGAAGAACCAAGCATCTTTGGTAGGACAGCTTTTGTAACCCACTTAGAGGTAGCAGAGCTATTTTCCAATGTCCTTGCACATGTGTGGTCCCCAGACCAAGTTTTAATTCTATAAGTGTGGGCCCCACCAACTTGACTACATAAAGCAACAAAATCACAGTCATTCTTACATTTTACCCTACACCTTTGTTTGTCATTTTTCACAAACTTGCACTCCCACCCATTTAAGATAGTCCACTCAAGTACTGCATCTTTAAACTCTTTTGTTGACTTAAACTCCATGCCAACCTTAAACTTATAATTTGCGCCAAGTTGTTCCATCCTAAACTTGTCATAAACAGGACCTTTCTCACTTTCAGAATCATCAGGGTCAGTACTTCCTAACTCATCACTAACATACTCAGCATCAATTTCACCTCCCTCTAACATCTGTGTATCTTGACTTGGGCCAGCAGCGCTGCAAGAACCAGCTTCAATCAACAAATTCTCCTTACCATTCACAGCTATCTCATCAGCAACTATAAAGCCATCATCCCAACCGAGACCTCTTTCATCTTCACTGTCATCAAATGTGAATCCTCTAAGGTCATCATCACTACTACAATCACTATTATCATCAGGCTCATAAGTGTCATCACACTCTTCATCATACTCTTCATCATATACAACCTTTTCCTTCCCTTTCCCATTAACAGACCCAACCTTATCAGCAACATTGTCCTTATCAGCAACATTGTCCTTCCCTTTCCTGTTAACAGACCCAAACTCATCTTCTCTAGCAATATATTTGGGGAAAAAAACCAGACCACCAGCACTGTCAATAACATCATGCTCAATGTATATATCAACCTTTCTTTGTTTCAATGAAGCATACTCCTTGACTGCATCAACATCTTCATCAACCCTAACCAGTTTAAAATCAACATCTTCTTCAACAATCCACCACATCCTAAACCCGTTATCATACTTAAACTCTTTCCATATATCTTTGACATACCCATTCAGCTCAAAATAAGACCACTTATCAATATCTATATTCACCACATTTTCTTTCCCACCCTTGTACATTATAACCCAGTCCTTTACAAACAACCCTCCATGATGAAAAACCACCTTAATAGACATACTACACATGCAAAAAAAAAAAACAAAACGACAAAATGGAAGATTTAAAAACTGAAGTTTTGGTCCCCACAATAAAGACAACAAACAAAAGTCAACAACACATTCATTTACACAACTACTGCAGTTAAAAAACATAAATATTGAACTTACCTTTCACTGTAGCGAAGTTGGAGACAATCACAACCGTCGAACCCTAGTCTCTTGATAAATCCCAACCGTCGAAAACGAAATCTTGCTAAATCTCAGCCGTCGATTCCATGTACGAAGAAGGAACTGCAAATGAATGAAGGAAGACGACGAGGAATACACAGAGGAAGGAGATGAATGAATGGAGAAGAACAGCTAGAAACGATTTGGGGGAAAATCTGAAACTAGGGTTTCAATTTTCCCCCCTTTCTATTATATCTATTTTTTTAAATTTAATTAAATTAAGTTTTTATTTTATAAATAGTTATTTTAATTTTAAAAACATAAAAATCATTTTTTAATTTTTAAATTAACAGTCAGATGCCACGTGGGCACAGCTGCACAGTCAGCGTGTGCCACGTAGGCATTCTGATGACCTGTCATGGCTATAATGGGCCCAGGGGTCTTTTTAAAAGACAAAAAATTTTACAAGGACCAATTTATGAATTTTTTTTTACAGGGACGAAAACTTAAACGAACCATATTTGCAGGGACGATTCAAATATTTAAGTCTACATTTTATATAAAAATGGTAATAATATCTAAACTCTAGATCCATTTATTTTCTTTCATAAAAATGGTTTTTGTTAAGAACAAAGTTAAAGCTGAAGTAGTTTGTGGCCCATTATATTATTAATAGGACCCACACAAAAATGTGAAGTTGTGGACGTTGGTCAGTTATTTTTCTGAACCCTCAGTCACGGTCACCTTTTCCTTTGTCCTTTTTGTTTTGTGCGGACTCTCTTCCCTCAAATTCTGAACTATGAAAAAGAAATCCAAACCAAATTCAATTAATTTACAAAATTGTTAAATGTTAGATTAATATGTAACTAAAAATTAATCTTTTAAAGTGAATAAAAAGAAAATATGATGTCCCTGGCTATTGAACTATTCATCTAGTTTAGTAATTCTTTTTTTTTAAAAAAAAAAAATCTAGTTTAGTAATAAACATGTCATCTTTATTATTTTCTTTTAAAATACTTGTACGGCTATAATTCATTGCATATGGTTGAACTTTTCTATCCAACATTATTACAAATCATTATTAAAATAAATCACTTATGATCTTTCATACACTTTTTAAAAAAGCATAATATTTTATTGACTAGTTTTTTCTTTAAAATGTATACATTAAGATGAATAAGTTTTTGCCCTCTCTCTTTGAACATAAGTCCATTAGTAAAGACATTGTATTATGTATGTAGGGATTGAATTACAAACTCCGAACTCAATACTTATTCATCTTAGAAATATGAATATCTAATTATTAGATTTTTTTCGTGGTGGCTGAGGTTTGAACCTTAGACCCTACATATATTATGTATTATCTATATCAACTGAGTTAAGCTTACGGAGATATTTAATCATCAGACTAATTGACAAAAAAAATTTGCTTTAAAAAAGAACAAGTTTATTAATTTTAAGAAGGAGATTACATATTACACCGATCCGAAAATTTAATTCATGAAGGTTGATTTATTTGTTATAAATTAAGTTCATGTGTTAGCATAAGAGATGGTATTAGTCTACCAACTCTCTTTTACTTGTCACTTTTGTAGAAATTTTTTACTCTTATTCGTTTGTCGATTTTAAAATTCAATGTATCTTTAATTGCATTGTTTTATCAATTATACTTTTAAATATTTTTTGCAAAAATAAAATATATAATATAAAATAAAAACTCATTTAAAATACTAAAAAACAAATAATTTGATATAAATAATAAAATTTATTAATTTTCTATTTGAAGTAAAGTAACTATAAAATGATGCTTGTCATTTGGTTTAAATAATAAAATAAAAAATACAATGTATATACATTGTATTATTATACGTATTTGAAGCACTCAATCATGAAAGAGAGATGAGAAAGACAGAAAAAGAGGGGAGAGAGAGAGAGAGAGAAGAAGAAGAAGAAGTACTTCTCAGACTAAGAGGTTCACTGTGTGTCTCTGACTTCGATGCATGCAAGAAGATGATGATGATGATGATGAAAATATTCTTCTGATTAAACCAATGAAGTTCTGCTATTTGCTACTCATGAATCATCACTGCAACAATTCTGCATTTGGGTTTCTCTCTGATTGAAAAAAAGTAGGTAAATTTACTTTTTTACAGTAAATTTCTCTGCTTATTTTTTTCCTTTTGTTCTGAAATCAATTTGATGAATTTTTGGATTTTTTATTTCTACTTTGTTTCTTCAAATGTGTGTGATTGTTTTCATAGTTCATCTTAAAGAATGTGTTTTAGTTTTAATTTTCATGAAAAAATATATATTTTTTTCTTTGTAGAAGTAATAATCAGAGACCCTTTTGATGATTTTGTTAGATTGTTCAATCAGATTGTTTTGGATGATGATCAGATTATAAAGTTCTGACTTTGCTGATTTCACTGTTGATGAATACTATGTTAATTATTGTATTTTTTTGTGCTTGTTTGAGCTTCCAAAATGTTTATCTTTTTCAACTTCTTCTATTTTTTAAGTCCAATCATTGATTCTGATCAGCTGGAAAACTTTAATGACCCAGTTGAATATATATAAAATTAATTAAGGATTGGTTTGATTTCACTTTGTTGGTTTTTTAGTCCTCAACTTGACAGATCTTTTGTTTTCTAAATCATATTTTCCAAGTTGATTTTGTAGCTTTTTGTTTTTGGAACAAATTGCGTAATTTGATCCATGTAGCCGATAAGGTTTGGTTGTTGCTGTTGTAGTATTGTCTTTGGAACAATGTTTTATTTGATCAGTTGCTGAAGTTCTTATGAGATTTGCCTTTGTAATTTGAACACATAAAGTGGAAATTTAGATTCTTGTATTACTCTTATGGAACAGATATCACATTTATTGGAAATCAAAATCAATACTTTGTTTAATATTTAACTGGGTTGCGAAAGATTGTTAGTAGATTTTCAATTTTTTTTTGGCTATAGAAGCATTTAATCATTTGTTAAATTATAATAATTCCTACGGCTAATCCATGTCAATTGCAAGGAAGATAACCATTTGTGTAAGGTATTTTTCAATTTTTGCTTGTTGTGAACTTTAATCATCATTCATGTTAACTGTGAATTAACAAATGCTCTTTTCATTAGTTTTCTGAATTTGATGCAGCAAAGAAACACTGATTTCACTCTTTTAACAGGAATGAGGTATTAAAGATCATTCTCGGAAGAATTTTGATCTCATGGCTGATTCTTCTTCCAATCTCTCTTTACCTCCTGACACAATAAGCGCAAGACAAATAAGGTCCTCAATTTTTCACACCTCCGGTTCTAGGGTGGGAGCTGGTGTGAAAAACTTACCGGATTCTGAATCCGCTTGGAGCCCTACATCTCCTCTCGATTACAGACTCTTCTCAAATCTTAGCAATGTTTTTAGCGCTAAGTCTTCTAGACCTTCATTTCAAACCGGGCATAAGAAGCCGTTAGATGGAAGTAAAGTAGGCCTTGGTATCATAACTTCTCTTGTTAATGAAACCAAACCTGATAACGAGATCCTTGGTAAATTTCCAAGGAAAAATGTAATTTTTGGATCACAAGTGAAGAATCACATACTTCAATTCTCAAAGAACAACCATGAATCTCTTGCACCTTTTTTGAAAACCAATTCCTTGCCCAAAAACTATGTCATTTCACTTCCTTCCGAAACCAAAAGTCCCAAATCAGAAGTCGAAAGCTTTGACGATGATGTCAATCGAGAATTTAAAGGTCTTAGAAGTTCTGTTGCGTCTTCGCCTGATTCCTCTAGGCCTTCTTCATTAATCAACTCAAACCAAAGCTCTAATTTGGGAATCAATGATTTGTTTGTAGAAGTTACATCTACATCATTGTGTTTGCCTCCGGTTACGAACACAAGCTCACAAGTAGATGATTCTTTAAAAATTATATCAAGTTCACTCCCAGTATCCATTGATTTCAGCAATGGATATGTAGGCTCACTCTCTGCAAAAGAGATAGAACTTTCGGAGGATTATACTTGTATAATTTCTCATGGTCCAAACCCGAAACGAACACATATATTTGGTGACTGCATTTTGGAATGTCACAACAATGATTTTACTGAGTTCAGCAAGAAAGAAGAACCGGATTTGAAATCTTCTCAAGTTCCCATGTTTTCAGAAGAATCATCACCCCGTCGTTTTGACGGTGTTATGAGCTTTTGTTACACCTGTAATAAGAAATTTGACGAGGAGGGAGAAGGCGCTCACGCTTATAGGTTTGTCTTAAACATCTCACTTTTCCATTATAAGTTTCAGTCAAGCCACAAATGTTAATTGTAATTTGTTGTATATATCTTGTAGTGACGAGAAAGCTTTTTACAGTTTTAAGCGTCGATCGGAGGAAATTTTGGCAGAAGAGGAAATGGAGAAAGCTTGCACTAATTCAGCAAAGAGCTCTCCTAACTCAAGTTACCATGATGATATCTTCCTCATGGGTCTGCCAGTGTCCAAATAACATGCTTTAGCATGAAATTGTTGTGAAGGTAAAAGGTGTAGACAATTTTATTTGCAGACAATTACCTATGTGAATTTGTTTTTGCTTTGGCCTTTGGGTTATTGCTGTGCAAAGTATGCTATGTGTTAGTTGTCAAGAACCAAGTTTTATGGTTTTGTAGCTAGGAAAGGAATTGTTTTCTCCATTATGATAACTCAGAACAGTTATGTGAATTGTAATGTTTAATGGATGAGTTGAAAGAGGCCACCGGGCCCTCTCTCGTTCATATTTAATAGTCTATCATTGTTTTTTTTATTCCACCTTTGTTTATATTCCATTTTTGCTACTCACTGTATAGTTTGAATATCACCATGTGTCAATGGTTGGATTAGAGATAAGATCATACATGATAAAAACATTATGACATCATTTGAGTCATCATGTTGCTGCTCCGCATAATGAGATGAGGTTTGGTTGTTGTTGCATGCTGTATAGTTTGAATATTATTGGTTTGGTCAGAAGCTGAGTTTGGAATGATAAATTTGTTGTGAAGAGCTATCAAATTACCCAATAACTATCAATCTTTAACTGTGTAATGACATTTATGGCATCCCTGTGTTCATGGCTTAAGGATAAAATTGATAAAATCGTCATCTATTTTATCTGATACTGTTGGATTGTATCAACTATTGCAAAATCAAAATAGATTGGACTTTCTTCTTCATCATCATTATCACACGGAAGCTCGTGAAACAAAGATGCACATGATAATTGTTGGTTAAATACCTTTGACATTGATGAATGTATGCAGCCACATCATTAACCATTCATTCTCGTAACCTCGTTGCACGTAATTGGAAAATGTTGTGTGAGAAGTAAGTGATAAATAATTTGTGATCAGACTGTACTTCCCTTCTAGACGAACATAAGTTTAGGGTCCATTTCCACAGAGATGCTATGAGTGAAAACCAAAAACTGGTAAAAGACCGACTCTGTTACTGAGAGGTGTTCCTTAATGCACGAGTTGGATGAGATTGAGAGCCCCCGTGATTTTGTTAATTTCACTGTTCATCCAAACATGCACTTAATGTAATTAATTCATTTGTAGACTCAGTGAAACTAATGAGATCTCTCACTCAACTAGCAATATGCAGCTTTACATCTTTCATAACAAGGTTAATGCTAAATGCATATTTTTGTTATGTTGATCGAGTTATAGAATGTGCAGAATGAATCAAGGTGAAGAATAAGGGTGTTTTGTACTCGTTATTACAAGGACATCCATATTTTGGAAGTTCAAGTTCGGGGGTGAGGGACTTATTCTTTATTTCGTTTATATGGGGATATTTTGTTCATTTGGTGTGTAAATTATTTTGTTTCAATTTAATATCTTATATAGTAATGTTGTATTTTATTTACAGTTAATATTAATTCATGCAATTGCAAACAAGGAACTGATACCAAATTACTAATAATACTTTAATCATTGATACCAAAACATGTCTTTTCCCTCTAATAAAATGGTACAAAATTGCTGAAGTAGCAGAAAATATAAGATCTTTCACTTAAACGAGAATTTCCCGCAAAAAACAAAAAAAAACTTTTATAGTTCCTCTAAGATCTATCTCCCATGTCCTAGAACACCATTGATGGAAAATCAAGGTTGAGCTTTCTCAGATTTTGAAATGTCAGCAACTGCTTCTCCCACTGTGAGATAGAGTCCTTTAAATCCAAAGGTATCCAAAATTTTCGACGTATGTAACTTTTCCATCACATTTCCAACAGGATTTACCAGCACAAGCTGCAGTAGCAAGTTATAAAATGTAGAAGTTAGAAAGTGAATAATGGTAGGTTTTTTAGGCCTTCTGAAATCAATATATCAATTAATATGTACCTGAAGTGATCTTTTTTCTAGCATCTTTCTAAGTTCACCTAAAGTTTCAAGCCCACTTGTGTCTATTGCTGTGACAGCTGAAAAAGAAAAATATTGCATAATAGTGTAAGAAAGTTGTCCACATACATTAATCACATCTCACAATATAGATATTTATGCCCATATCTTAGCAAATAATACTACATGCCATATGAGTGAGATATGGTTGAAAATCTGTGAAAAAAAAGGTACACAGACAGTGCATGGTTGCTAAACTCTAACCAATGTTGTAAGTCTAATGAAATTAGTACCTGTCATGTCTAAAATTATGCACTGCAATGAAGTTCCGTTATATTCTTTTATACGCTCTTCCTCTTCTCGAACCCATCTTAGTATCCTGCAGCAGGAGAAGCTCTTAATCATATGAATCACAGATTCATTCAAAAGAAATATATACTGAACTTAGCAAATTAACATTCTAGAAATATCTTTATCTAACCTCTCTCGAAGGTAAGTTGAATTAGCAAAGTAGATTGGAGACTCAACAGCCAAAATGAGAAATGAAGGAACTCTTAAAGCTTCTTTGTATTGGTTTATGTTATGGAATATCTGTGTTCCAGGTATGTTTCCTAACACCATAGTGTTTGGTCTGGAGACATGAAGTAGGATCTTGAAGACTGATATAGCAACCTGAAGATTTTGGCCAAGTAAATTGATATTAATAACGTATCCACAGGCCACAGCATTATCATGCAATATAAGTTTAGGGACTATATACCGACAGTGTAAAACTTTTTATATAATCATTCGATCAAGTTTCATCGTAATGGTACAATAAAACCTGATTGGATGACTGTATAAAATGCTTTACATTGCCGGAGCATCATAGTCAGTAAACTAATACATTTTGGATTTACAAGATAAACAAATTTTCAGCTTACCGCGATACTGAGGCCTAAAGGTACGGAAATGAACAGAACACCAAAAAAGGAGCACATGCAGGCCAAGAAATCAAGTTTGTCAACCTTCCACAGTTTATATGCCGCTTGATAATCTATTAGTCCAATCACAGCAGCAATAATGATGGTTGCTAAGACTACATTTGGTGTATAGTAGAAGAGAGGCATGAGAAACAAAAGGGTCACTAGAACAGCTGAAGCCATGATTATATTAGAAACCGCCGTCTGTGCTCCAGCATTGTAGTTAACAGCCGATCGAGAAAAGGATCCTGCAAAAATGTAGAATTTCTCAAAATTGATGCTTCTTAGATAACTAAGTCACGAGGATAAATAAGATAAGAGTTATTACCTGTTGTGACATAGCATGAAGTACAAGAGCCAGCAATGTTCATAATACCAATAGCCATCATTTCTTTGTTTCCATCCACTTGATAGTTCTTAAGTGCTGCAAATGTTCTACCTACTGCAATTCCTTCCTGAAACATAGGCAAATTTTGTTGAATATTTAAGTATGTGACAGAAAAGTGTAACAAGTTTTGGTTCTGCTTACTGTGAGAGATAGGATTCCTGTGACAATGCCTGTTTTGATAGCAAGAGCCAAGTAAGGACCATTGAAGTATAACAGGTTTACTGATGGCGGATTAACGCCTTTTGCCAAGTGCCCAATCTGCCGGAGAATACACAAAGAATCAATCAGTTATTACTACTTTTGATTAATTTGACCAATATTTCAATTTTTTTTGGTATTATTAAATTGATACATGCACTCAAAATAGTAATGATGAAGTAAGTAAAATTCTTACAACTGAAATGTGATGAGCCTTATTTCTAAGAAGGAAGACTAAGATGGTTGAAAGAATGACTGATGTTAAAGGAGCAGCTGCTGAAGCCCAGAATAGTTTTGGTTTCCTCAAACTCTGTTGCAAATTTTCAAGAACAATTAGAACTTGGAAAATAAATGAATAGCCAAAGCAACTAACATTAGACTGATACATTATACCATATAATATATAGTTCTAAGTTTTAAATAATGCAAGATAGAGAAATTTACAATGTGTCTTGTTGTGAGCAGGAATGCCAAAAAGCCAAATCCCATAACAATAGTTTGCCATGACCACTGCAAATATAAGTTGTAAAAGATACTTTAGTCAACTTCACAAGTATTTACTCTAGCACTAGCATCACAATATTTAAAAGTGGTCCATTATACTCTCTTCAAGAGGAAAAAAAAAACTTTGGAATATGATTCCTTATTATAATTGTAATAAGACAAGAAAGCATATATGAAAAAAATAGCCATCCTTCCCTTAGCAATCATGGGGTGCAAGGGCAATGATAATCTATTTATATATTCCTATGAAAAGATTGTGGTGGGAATCATAAGAGAAAAATATAAATTACTTAATTTAGAAATCAATTTTAATGTTTGGTATTATTTACAAAAACAGATAAATAATTTACACTTCTAAAGAGCCTAATGGTGAAACTTTCACGCACAACAATAAAAAATGGAGAATTGTGGATTCGAATCTGTGTCCCATCATATCAAATCTCAATGTAGCATTTTACCATTTAAATTGTACTTACCGGACAATAAATAATTTATCTTATTAGTAAAAAAAATTAAATTAATTAAAATACAAAAACATGTCAATTGGTTGATTCATATCCATGTGATAGCTGGGTTTTCCACAAACAACAAAGACCAAAGTTGCCTTGAAGACGACCCATTTTGGTTTTTTTTTTTTTGGTACAAACCCATTTTGGCTTTTAGTGGCTTTGTTTTTGATTGGTTTCTTTCATCTTTGTTATAATTGAGGTATTATTTCAAAAATAAATCTATAAATTTAATTTTAGAAAATGACTAAAAAACAAATATACAAAAATTTGTTTCCAATTTCCAAGCATTCTTAAAGTGCTAAACTACATGGTGGTGTTCTGTACCTCATCCTTTTGCTTGTAAACAGAGACCAATACAGGAATAATTTGCATCTTGTTAGTAAAGTGCACAATTCCAAGTAACCCTTTCAATTGCTGCAATGACACAATGATAGCAGCACCGGCCATGAAACCGACCAGTGTTGCTTTTGATAGAAAATCAATTACAAAGCCTAACCTGTACACACAAATCCAGAAGATCATTTCATCAATCACAAAACATAGGGAACCAATAAAATTTCATTTAATAAATGACCATAAATAAATTCTCAAATTTCTAAGTTGACTAGAATTGTCTTATTAATAAATAAAGAAGTACTAGTAACAAGTTTTTGATTTTTTTTTTCTTTCACAAACACGTACAGAGAGTCCTAAAGACCATCTCTAATGGAAGGGACCCACACTCATTTAATATTAAAAAATTGAAATATAATGATATAAAATTATTGATACAGTAGAAACTCTATAAATTAATAATGTCGAGACCGGAGAAATTTATTAATTTAGAGAGTTATTAATTTATCGAATTGCTTCCGACACTGTAAAATTCGTTCAGTTAGTGACGTTGTAGGAAATTTGGATGAATCCACTTTTGATGAAGAAACTCAAGACCTCCAGACTATGATCAATCAATGTGGCTATCGTAATAAGATGGATATCGACAATCTAATGAACTACCCAGGTGAAAATGAAGCATGTTCGGAGATTCAGAGTTTAGAAGATATTGTGTGTACTATCATTGAGAACAATGCAGAGGATGACGACGAAGATGATACGGTGTCTTTGGAGCCTGTTACGCGAAAGGAAACACTTATGACGTTGAACACTCTTCACAACTTTATGATACAATACAAAAATACAACACCTCAGCTATTGGATGCAATAAGAAAAGTTAGAGATGAGCTCCAAACAGACTTGAACTTTAAAGGAAAACAAACAACTATTGAATCATATTTCAACAAAGTGTAATATATATTTTTTCAGTTTCTATGAATTATTAATTTATGATTTTCTTGGGACCGAAAATTATAAAGGGATCTCCCAAAAAATTATTATCTTATTATTTTATCGAATTATTTAATTTTTTACACTGACCCAAGTCGGGACCGGACAAATTTATTATTTTAGAGAGTTTATTAATTTACCGAGTATTAATTTAAAGAGTTTCTACTGTAGTTGATTAGTGGGTCGTATTTAAGAACTTTGTGTGAGATTTGAATTGAAGTGATTGAGTGCTTATTAGGTACCATTGTTAAAAAATTATAAATAAATGATGTGTACACGTGAGACCTATTTAAGAACCTAAAAATAAGTGTCTCCATTGTGGATGCTCTAACTGATCCAAATGTTCATGTAGTCTTTTACCATATGAGGGACCATACTTATGTGACTCTTTTACCAATCTTACTATGCTAATTTTTTTAACTAACTAATTTCACATGCAAAAGTAAAATAAAATTAAAATCAGAAGATGAATGATTTAGTTGAATTCAATACCTTAGTATACCAAGAGAAGCTTGGAATAAACCAGCAACAAAAGTGGCAGTGAAAGCCAATTGAAGATAAAGAGTAGGATTTTGAGCGAAAGAAACAGTCTCACTCAACATTGATCCCATTACCAAAGATGCAATTGAAACTGGTCCAACACCAACATGTCTTGAACTTCCAAGCAGAGCATATATCAATGGTGGCACAAAACTTGAATCTGTGTTATATTCAAATGTTCCATCATAATTAATAACAATTACTCAATGCCAAGAATCATGAAAATAGAAATAAATTAAATACTTACACAATCCAATAATAGGAGGCAAGTTTGCAAGCTTTGCATAGCTAATTCCCTGCAATTTAACAAGAGACAAAATTCAGTCAAAAAAAAAAAGAGACAAAACTGAAACATAAATAAATTATATAAATATAAGTATGCATGATGATATAAAATAAATGAGACACTATCAAACACTAACACAAACACCTAACAGACACGACGGTAAAACCGTAATAATTTTAGAAAATGAAATTATTAAATGTAATCACATGTTTTACTGAAGGACACCACCAAACATGCTTTAATTTTAGAAAATGACATAATTAAATATAGTCGCGTATTTTTTGGTGTCGGACACTAGACACGTATTCAATCTCTATGATAAAATACAAACATATGTGTATGATGACATGAAAAAAATTATGTTTGACACTATGCAACACTAACACCGGCACCAAACACGACACTAACATGAATTGTAATTTCATAAAATAAATTAATTGAGTGTAACCATGTGTTTTGTCCGAGATTAAATACGTCTTATTTTCACAAAATGAAATAATTGAATATAGTCGTATCATATGTCTCAGTGTCAGACACCAGACATGCCTTCAATATGAAGTATCAAAGACATGTAAGAAGTTAGTGTGTGTTATACCTGAGGAATGGCAAGGCTGGCAATGGTGAGACCAGAAATGACATCAGAACGAAGAAGTGCAAGAGTATACTGAGAACCCCATTGAAAAATGGGGAACAAGAATTGAAGTGTAAGAAGAAACTTTGTAAAAGATGGTTGGTTTTTGAAACGGTGCAAAGGATCATCAGGGAAGAAGATTTCAGAGAGTCTGTGTTTGAGTTTGTTGAATGATGTTCTCTCTGGTGGTAAACGAACTTGGTGAATTGGAATCTCTGTTTGAATTTTCATTGCTGTTTCTTCAAAATGTTCTACTCTGTTACAGTTCATACCCATTGTATGTATCTTGTTCACGGTTTGTATTCTCTTATGTAAACCAACTAACACATTTTATAGAAGAGGGAGGGGCATGTCTAGTCTTGGTTATTAGGGGTATTTTTGTCATAACAAAATGTTCTTTTGTGTTGTTTCTCCCTCTACTAACCTTTTCATTTTCCAATATCGAAAAATACCGTTTGGTCCGGCTTTTTTTCACTTTTATATATTTTTAAAGAGAAGTTAGGTCAAACACAATATCAATAAAGTACACTCTAGAAAAAAGTATTTTTTTTAGAATGCATAAAATTGAATGGAATGAGCTTTGACTAAAAGTTGTTGAATGTTACTTTAAAAAATTACTTCTCAGCAATTTATTTCTCAGCAATTACCTCTCTTCAAATCACATTGGCAACCTTTTCTTTTTATTTTGTAGTCGTAATAGCAGTTTTGGCCCCCTAAGTATCAAGAAGTTGCGATTTTGGTTCCCTAACAAAATAAAATACAATTCAGCCCCCTAAGTACTGCCCATTTTGTAGTTTTGGCCCCAGACCAATTTTGACGTGGACGCTACATGTGTAAAAATTTTATTTTTTATTTTTATTTTAATTAAAAAATATTTTTTAAAAAAATTACACATGTGGCGTCCACGTCAGCATTGACTTGGTATATTTATACTTACTTTTTCATCATTCCAGTTATACCATTAAACAACTTTTTCTATAATAAAATTGTTGTTGGTGTCATTAAAAAAATAATTTAGATTATATATTTTTTGTTATATTGGATTATTGTCGGTGTCGTTAAAATAAAAGCAATCATTCTTTGCGCTAGAGATTGTCCTTAAAATGCCTTTAAAGGTATTTGGATCTTATAAAAAAATTATTTTATTTTTAACAAATTTGTAACAAAATTCATTAAAATTATTTTCATATTTGACAACAAAGTCAAAAAAATGTATAATTTAAACTTTTTTCACAGAGTGGTAGAACTTTAACTTAAAAAATTATCTCACCTTTATCCAAATAAATTACTTTGAAGAATGACATATTTATCCGATATTATTTATAAGAGATATTTAAATCAACAAAAATTGTTATATTTAGTCTAAATTTTAAATCAGTTACACAAACTTTTGTTGACTCAAAATGCCCTCCATAAATATGATCCGAGGGAATAGTCAACTTTATTATTGACAAAAAACAAATGTAGACCTTTTTATAATTTTTGAATTTCGACTTTATTATTATAACTTACTCAACTCAATTATCACTAAATATCTACAAAAACAAAAATATAATTTCTTTTAAACAAAAAACAAAAATAAAATTGTCACCGAGTCAAATTGTCTAGTGTATATATATATTTGTGTTGAAATCCAAATAAAGTATTATTTTGAGGATCAAGTAAATTGAATATCCTTATTTATTAATTTTGTTAAGTCTGCAGCATTTTAACTTAATAATTTGCCTTTTTTTTTACAATATTTTGTACACTTATTTAATACTAAAAAAATCCTTATTTATTAATTTTATTAGGTCTGCATCAACTTATACTTATTTTTTTTTTGACAAACACAACTTATACTTATTTATTAATTTTGTTAAGTCTTAACCTAATTTTTTCCCTCCACTAATCTCTTATTAGGTTTGCAACAACTATATCTTAAAATTTTAGCTCTAAATTTGCATCATATGTGTTTTTCATTTTTCTCTATAATAACCGTGAATCCTTATTTATTAATTTTGTTAAGTCTTAACCTAATTTCTCTCTCTAATAACCGTGAATCTTTATCCTTACTAGACCATTGACCCGTGCTAATGCATGGGTCATTTTAAGAAGTTAATATTTACTGTTAGAAATAAAACAATGTACTTCGCTTGAATGTCAAAATTGTCGTAACTCAAATCATAATGTTAATTACCATAGACGTTGGTATTGTTCCATAATTCTAGTACATCTAGATGTAATACGTGTGAGCAGAGTTTGATGGTTAAAATAAGGAGTATTGCTTATAACGATAATTCGAAAACTGATGCACTTGAAGTGGAATAAAATTAGGAAATGCCCAACATTTTAGGATAAAGATTAATACATAAAATATGAAACTATTATTTTGTTGGGGCACTTGGTTTGACTTTATAATTTGCGTGTAAATAGGGAGGGGGCGCATAATTAATGACTTCCAAAGTCTGACTTAATATTTGAATAATATAAAGTGGTAATGGCAAAAACAATCTTGTATATCACCTGCAACTAATTAGGCAAGAAATGTGGATGAAATCCACTACTTGATTCAATCATAGAGATTGGGTTTTGGATTTTTTGCTGCCATAAATAGAGAAAGCGGAGCACATTGTCTACAACAAAAAAAAAAATTAGATGAGGATGAAATCTCTTAATTGATTGAATCAGAGTAATTACAATTTTTGTTTATAATTACCATAAAAACAGGAAGGGCTTAAAGTGAGCATGAAATAATTGTGGTTGTTTGAGATATTCTAAATTTTTTATGTCGTGGATTATTCGATATTATAAAAAATTTGGTATATAATTGGTTAAACAATAGGTCTAAAAAGTTAAACATATTGCCAAATGTTTCATAAATTGATTGCTAGCAAGTGACGAATATTGAATTTCATGATATATAAGAGAAATAGAAAATTGATGTGAAGGGAATAAGACAATTAATTTGTTGAAAATCTACTATTTCATTCATGTTACTAAAAGCAGATAATTGTTACTAATAATGTTACTAAAAGTCTATAATTGTTACTAAAAGGTAGAAAATGTGTTTTGAATATTGTTGTCCCCAGAGAAAGAATATTTTGGTTCTGATAAGGGAGGAAAGATGAGGGAAACGTGAATCAGTATAAGATTAAGGAGAATATCCCTGAAGTAAATCGTTTCCATAAAAATAGGCAAATAAGTTGAAGTTAATCGCAGAAGCAGGGAAATCAGTTGACTACGTGAGAAAAAATTATGGGAATTAAATAGGATAGTTAATCGCTTGCAAAGAAGTAAGGAAATCAGTTGACTACAGAGCAAGAAAAAATTATGCCAAGAAAAAATTATGCGAATTAAATAGGATTTAATATATGAGATTAATAGCATCCAATGCATTAATTTAGGAAATCACAATTAGATTTAGGAGGAGGGAAATTTGGCAAAATTTTTAGGTTAAAATTAGGGCAACATGGTTAGGTTTATGAATAAGAGATAAGAGAGGGAAATTTGGCAAAATTTTTACGTTAAAATTAGGGCAAGAGGGTTAGGTTTATGAATAAGAGATAAGAGATGCATTAATTTAGGAAATCACGGTTAGGTTTAGGAGGAGGGAAATTTGGCAAAAATTTTAGGTTAAAATTAGGGCAACAAAGTTAGGTTTATGAATAAGAGGTTTATTAATTTTGTTAAGTCTTAACCTAATTTTTTTCCTCCACTAATCCGTTATTAGGTTTGCAACAACTCTATCCTAAAATCTTGGCTCTAAATTTGCATCATCTATGTTTTTCATTCCTCTCTCTAATAACTGTGAATATTTTTCAAATAAAAAATTTAATAGATATCTTAATCCTTATAATTATCCTTATCCTTATTTATTAATTTTGTTAAGTCTGTAGCATTTTAACCTTATAATTTCCCTCCACTAATCCATTATTAGGTTTGCAACAACTCTATCCTAAAATTTTGGCTCTAAATTTGCATCATATATGTTTTTCATTTCTGTCTCTAATAACCGTGATTAGTGAAGGACAAAATTTTAGAGGAAGAAAAAGAGATGGAAAAATAGAAAAATCTTTTATTTTCTTGAGAAAGTAATTTGGTAGAGAAAGATAACTTAATATTTAGGCTAAATTATCTTTTTGGTCCCTTAACTATTTAATTAGTATCGGTTTGGTCTCTTAACTAAAATTTGATTTATTTTGGTCCCTTAACTTCTCTTCATTATATATTTTGGTCCTTTCCGTTAGTTTTAATTCAAAAACGTTAGGTTTTCTTCGTTTTTTTCTGGAATTTTTCTGGGATTCTTGTTGTTGAATGTTGATGGAGATGATAGGAAGATGAAAAAGAGGAGAAGAAGATGAAGAAAACCTAACGTTTTTGAATCAAAACTAATTGAAAGGACCACAATGTGTAACTGAGAGAAGTTAAGGGATCAAAATAAATCAAATTTTAGTTAGGGGACCAAACCAATACTACCTAAATAGTTAAGGGACCAAAAAAGCAATTTAACCTAATATTTATTGTTAATATACCATCAAAGGTTGATTTTTCCTTCCTATTTATTGAGAAACCAAACAAAGTAAGGATTTTTTAAAATTGTGTTTTCTTCCCAATTAGTTGTCTCTAGTCGAGATATTAGTTTAAATTTAAGTATTTCTACGACTTGTAATTAGAGGTGAGAATATGCCATGCCGACCTTTCTTAAAAAAAAGGTCATGTTGACCTATAGGGTCCGTTTGATGGTCAGGATAGAGAGACATGATATGATACATTAATCATATCCTGCTTAAATCTCATGTTTGATGCACCAAAGGGATAGGATAAAATAAACAATTTTTCTATCCTATCCTGACTTTCCTTTATAATTTATATCCTGAGCATAGGCTGAGTTAGAAATGATCTTGATGGGATTAGAAGATCATTCCTTATTTATTATCTTGATATTCTGCCATTTTTAAAATATTGTCATTTTTAAAATAATGATAGCATGTATTTTCTATTATAATTAATAACATGCCATTTTTACAATATTTAATTAATTATGAGAGCAATTTTTTCATTTAATTATAATGATGTCGTGTTTGTTATCTTGTGTGCATGGAACACATGATATGATTAATGTTTATCATGTCTTATCTCTATCCAGTTTTATATTATATCTTGTCTCTATCCTATCTTGACCATCAAACGGACCCATAAGGTACAAACTTATCCTATGTAAAGTCCATTTAGGTCAGATTCTTTTTAAATAGATAATACTAAAGTTTTTTATAAGTCTATTTGCCTAAAAATGTCAGACCACATGCAATTAAAAAAAAGGAGTTTTTTAGGCCTATTAAATCAGTCTATTTAAGTAAGTATGAATAATATTTTTATTATTATTATTATATTGATTATTTTTTATGTTGGATTAACTTATAAATTTGGTAAAAAAATTCTAATACTTTAAGTTTATTAGTCTATATTATTTTTTCAAATATTTAAATGTATTATTATAAACTAAAATTAAAATATAATGTCGTATATGGTTAAATTCTTTAAAAATGTCATGTTCACTATCAAAAGCGGAATTAATCTCATTGGTATATTTGTTCTTCGCTCTATCGAAACGTAAATCATATTGCTTAGGCTAAATTGCTTTTTTGGCTCCTTAACTATTTAGGTAGTATCGGTTTGGTCCCCTAACTAAAAGTTGATTTATTTTGGTCCATTAACTTATCTCAGTTACACATTTTGGTCATTTCCGTTAATTTTAATTCAAAATCGTTAGGTTTTCTTCATCTTCTTCCCCTCTTTTTCATCTTCATATCATCTCCATCAACATTCAACAACAAGAATCCCAAAAAAATTACAAAAGAAAATGAAGAAAACCTAACGGAAAGGACCAAAATATATAATGGAGATAAGTTAAAGAACCAAAATAAATCAAATTTTACTTAAGGAACCAAACCGATACTAATTAAATAGTTAAGGGACCAAAAAGATAATTTAGCCTATTGCGTATTTAAGTATGTTGATATGAACTAGACTTCTAAAGAGGCCAGCATATCATATTAATATTTCAAAAGATCAAACTCAGGCATAAAAATTAAGTCATTGGTTACAAGTCAGACTCAAACTTCCCTAAAAAAAAAAAAGTCAGACTCAAACTTTAATTTTTTCGAAAAGACAAAATTAGATCTTACAAAACTGACTTGTTTCGACCTACTCTTACTATTTCATGTAAGATACATTCAAGCGATAAAAATGTCAATATATCATTGCAAGTTTGTAAGGACACGTGTCTACATGTGTCATTTTTTTTGTCATTATAATATAATATAAGACATCTTTTTGCTGAAAAACATTTTGTTGCTTCTACTAAAAGAAACATTTTGTGTCTTTTGAAGGATAGAAAATTAAGTTCAACAAGTTGGAAATCCCTTTGAATGACACATTACTATATTAGTCATCAATCACTTGCAGCAAAACTTGAACCGTGAAATAATTGTTTAACATAATTAGAGAATCACAAAAATGTTTTCTGATTGTGATTTTAAAAACTGTTAAAAGCATGTTGCTTTTATAAAAAAGATCATTCTATTTCTACACCGATAAAACTTTAATAAAAGTCACAAATAAAAAATAACCAATTAGTTGCTATAGCTGCCGAGAATATAAATGTGAAGTTATCCCCAATCCCAATTAGTGTAAAATTTGTGAGTGCCATTTAGCATTTAGCCTTTTTAACCCAAAACTCTTCAGTGTTATGAAGAATCAACCTCAAAAAGTTTTTTTTTTTTTTTCCCTCTGAGTCCTTCAAATATTATACAGATACTCTTCTAATTAATGTGGCAACGGTCCAAGACTCAATTCACTAAATGGAAAAAAAAAAAAAAAAGAACAAGTTCTTCATATTCTTCCTCACCTCACCTCACTTCACTCTATTTGGGATTCTATTCAGATTCAAAATATTAATAGTATAAACAGAATAAATAACAATCGATTTCTTCATGTAGTTGCACATACAACTAAAGCTTTGTTTACTCAACAAGTTGATATATATATATATACACACACACAAATGGCAACATGCTGAAGCAAGTGATTAATCTTAAATGGATAATGAGATTTAATTAATTAATAACAAATAGTTTTAAAAAAACTCTTTAACCAAACTTTGTACTATCTCATTGTATTATATTAACTGTGGTGAAAAGTTCAAATTAAGAAAATAATTTCTGATCTAATAAGTCTAATAGTTTTACTTTTTTGAAACTAAAGAACGAAATGTAGGGTGCTACAATATGTCAAATACACGCTATGCTACGCTCCATTAGGTCAATCTTTTTATAAAATATAGTTCAACTTAACACGACTCTGTAAAATCGGCTTATGAGGTGGTGATTGCACTCACTTATAGATACATGTTTAAGTCATCTCTTTTATCTAATGTGAGACTCTTTAACACACACTCTCACGTTTAAAGCTGGACATCTAAAGCGTGAATATAAATGGTGGATGATCCGATAGCAGAAACCTGATAACAAGCAGCTCAATCAATCTTGAAGGAGACTTTGATGTCATCTTAGAAATTGTAGTTGAGCCTAATACAATCTTACTAAACTAGCTCGTGAGGTGAGAATTGTCCTAACTTATAAACACTTTTTCATGACATGCCCAAAAGAAAATAACATTTTGTTTTTTAGTTGAAATAAAAATTAACATTTCATGTAGAACCTAAATTATCATTGGGTCTCGAGAAGAACTTATAGATCATCACATTAGACTATAAACAATCATATAAATATCTTAGACATCATATTTTCGACCAAAACCACAAGGCATTACGTATGAGTTCTAAATTTATATCGTTCAACATCTATTTCTCCGTAAAACATTGAACTCGTGCTCAATTTTTGTTTTGATATATCAATGATATAGAGCTAACCGTTAATGTAGATAAGTTCATTGTGATGTGTGTATGAAACCATAAAGAGGGAAACAGTGTATAAAGTAGTTCTTAAAACCAATAACATGTAACTAGACATAGGTTTGGTTAAGAGGATGTCACAATTTATGCATTAATGGGAGGCATTAGTACCCCATCTACATTCCCACTTTGAAGATTCACCATTAGAATTTCTACATCTGGGTTGCTAAAAATATATAAAGCCAATTGATTAAAACTATTATTGCCATCTTACCCATAATTTGGCCACTGATTTTAAAGGTTTCAAGATCACTTTGATTATGCATAAAATTGATACCATGATCCCACCACTAATCCCATCACTCAATCTAACAGCAAATTAGTTAGGTACTTGGCTCTGATCTCTATCTCTTAGTAAATTCACTTTATGAAAAATCATTAGGCAAAGATTTATTAACTATTCCTTGTAAGAAAGTTCAAACCCATAATTTTTTTATAAGTTACTTCAATTTATAAACTTACTATAGTGCAATTTATTGTAAAATAACTAAAAGTGTTAGTTTGATAGATATTTTTTGATAAATTAATGCAAGTAGATAAACAAATTGGACATTCTCAAAGATCCAGTAATTAATTGTTCAAAGTAGGGTATAAATAACTTCCTTCTTTAACAAAAAGCAAACATTTACATTTCTTAACAATTTTTTCTGGTTGTAAGAACCAATTGCTTCAATCCAAACTGAAAAGTTGAGTGTAGTACTTGTCTTAAACTAAATTAAGTAACTCTCTGCTTTTAGTCAAAAGTTTCTGCAATCCCAACCCAACCATTTGTATATTAAGAGAAGCACTAATATTCTTGGCGCAAAATAGATGTTTTGACAAGCTAGACACTTGTAGAGTAGTAGATTTTCTAGTTAAAACTACTATATATTCTTCTACTTAATTTAAAGTTTTAAAAATGCCTTTTATCTTTTGTTTCGCGTCAAGTTCGTTTTTTTTTAACAACGTCCTTAACATATGATCTGATTGTTTTGGAAAATGTTAACTTATGTCTTTGTGGTATAAGTTGAGAAATTAAATATAAAAGTTTTTTTTTAAAAAAAATTGTGTATTAAATGTCTTAAAAGTTTCAAAAGTTATCTTTTTCAATATAAAATTATTTTTTTAATTATATTCTAAGCTTCTTAATTTATGCTTAAATTAGCATGACCCTTTTTTATCTATGTATCTTATCCTAAGTCTTATTTAATCATTCAAAAAGTTAAACTACATCTTCAATTTATCATAATAACATCTAAATTACATTGCACTGACCAAAACAATATACCTAATTTATCAAAATTAACACGATTATATTAAATTTTTGTCAAAGATTGTGATCTCATTGTTGTCAACGAGAGTCTAATTTTTGTGATAAGTGATGAAACATTTTTTTTATAATATATCATACAATGGTCATGTATACAAATTGGTAATAAAAATGGACTAAAATTGAAAGTTTGGTTAGCAAGTGAAATCATTTTCAAAGATACGGACTAATTTGAGAGTGAACTTACAGCTTAACATAGTTTCTGAATTTGCAATTATCAATTCATTTAATTCTAAAGTTTTTTGAAATAAAACAATATTCCATGAATTTGTTCTGCATCAATCAGTTTCATCCATTAGTTAACTTTAGATGTTACTCATGATGACAAACAATGTTAAACGATGATGTATCAGTTGACACAAGTTTCAAATCACCATCACTCTTGCATGGCTAAAATTGAAACATTATTATACAACAAATCAACTCTTAAACAATTCTACCAAACCATAGCAATTGGCTAAAAAAATTTAAAACACACTTAATTTGAGTTAAATATTTCAATTTTAAAAAAAAAATCCTTAGATATTCAACTTGGAGGTAATTTGAAACTCATGTGAACCGCCACATCATTTTTTAACATCACACGTTATCACATGTAACACATGTAGCTAACAGATAGATGAAGTTAGTTGACACATATAACAATCTCGAAAGTTATTGTGCTATTTAAAAAAAACAGGGATTGAAATGAAAGATTGTTACAAATTAAGGGACTAAATTGTATATTTAAAATGTTGAAGGATCTATCTTAAACTTTAAAATAAGTTAAAAGGACCTTGGTGAAGTTTTGACTAGACTCTATTTCTCTTGTGTTTACTCAAGGGGAAAGACTTGGTATATGCGGCGGAAGAGAGTTGCGTTTGAATATTATTATTGCTACCCTGAAATTAAATTAATGTACAGCTAGGGAAAATATTTATGCATGATTTATAAGGTACCCACAATTGATGGATCAGATACTCTCCCAATTCAAAAGGAACACAATAATTAATGGATGGACTTGATGCATTTTCCTTACACCCTTCCATTTTCAAAGGTTCTCTTTTCAGCTTAATATTTGTGTGAAAAGAAAGGTGTTTGATGGTAACACTTGGCTAGCTAGCAATGGCAGATTAATATTTTTTTTAAGATGGCCATTTTTATTTTTATTATAGGTCAATGTTGAGATCCCAATTTCTATATATATACATTAACCCCTAGCATTTTTATTTTGCTGTCAGGAATTTGATTCTTCCTTTTACAACAATCTAACATAGATTTCTTTAAATTAAAGCCCCTTTCTTTTTATGCCACCCACCAATGAAAGTTAAATAAAAAAAAAAATCTCTTTTGGGGCTGGAGCAGGAACAGGCTTCACAATTATACTGAGCGGTCTAATATAAAGTTAAGCTTGAGAGAATTGACCCACTTTTATATAATACTCTTTCCGTTCCTTTTTAAGTGTCTTTTTAGCGTATGTTTTTCGTTCCTATTTAACTGTCTTTTTTGTATTTTTAGGGTATGATTTGTCAATTATACCATTTTTCAATTACTCTTAACTTTTTCAATAAATCTAATTAATGTTATCTATTTGGAAAGCTAAAGTTTGTTTTTTTTAAACAAAGTTTGTTTATTATTATCAAAATTTTGTTACAAACAATGGTTCGAAGAAGAGTTAAAATTCTATAAATAAGGTGAATAACAATTCTATAAATTTAAAAATTCTATAAATAAGATGTCGCACAATGCGAATCTAGCATTGGTTGAAGTCATAGTTGAAGTCTTAACTTTGATTAAAGGAGTTGGAAGGAAGTAAAGTTTTTCTTAGTTTTTGATTAATGTGAAGTTGGAATAATTTTTATATTGACTTATAATAATTTAAAAGATGTGCGGAATATTTAAAAAATTGACAATTGTTTATTTTGGGAGAGAGAGCGCGTAAAAAAATAGGAATTTGTTGGAAAAAAAGATAATAACTAACAACTGTTTGTTACGAGAAAAAGATAACATTAAATTTATTGGAAAGATAAAGTGTGTGCAAAAAAATATGAATTTATTGTTGAATTAAAAGGAGGGTATAATTGGAAGAAAACGTGAAAAAATACACTTTGCTATTTTGATGGAAATTTTCTAAAAAGACACTTAAAAAGGAACGGAGGGAGTAATATATACATTATGTTAAATTTGTTTTATAAATTTCTCACAAAGAAATCCCTCATAGTGTTGAAAACACATCATGACCATATGGATATTAGGGCAAGAGAACAAAGGAAGGAAAATTCAAGCAAAAAAAGAGAGGACAAAGGAAGGATATATGACAATACTCTAAAGTCTAATTGTGGTCATGTCCTATGTGAGTTAAAATCTTTTTATTTAAGGCTTAAATAGGTCTTTCGTCCCTATAAATATAGGTCATTTGAATTTTCGTCTATGAAGTTACTAATCCTTCCATTTTGTCATTGCAAATATTAATCATTTGAAAAATGGTCATAATTACATCTGATTAGTAACTTCAGGGACAAAAATTCAAATCACCTATATTTGCAGGAACGATATACCTATTTAAGCCAACCACCTCGCCCATTCATCACTTGCCACATGGGCACCACGTCGCTAATGACAACCCACCTCAGCAAAAAAAACCTAATTAGGACCAAAACTCAAATGATTAAATTTTGCAGTGGCAGATTGAAAGGATTAGTAACTCCACGAACGAAAATTCAAATGATCTATATTTGCATAGACGAAAGACCTATTTAAGCCGCACTTTCATTTGAAGAGAGGTATACCCATATGCTAAAATAATAATAACATTTTATTTTAGGAGGCTATATCTTTTTAAATGGAAATGTCTATTAAATGAAGAGGGTCTTGATTCATCCTCTATGTAAGAAATTGTAATTAATAAAGGAGAATAGTAAAGAGTGTTTCAGGAACATTAATTAAACAACTAAAATAAGTAAATTTTTATAAAAAAATTATGTAATCATACTCGATCAAAAATAACAACTTATATTTCCGAGACAAATTTTTTATATGCATATTTCTTAACCAATACTCTGAAGACACTGGTTAGCAAAACTGATAATGTTGTCTCCATGGTGAAGCTCAAGTGATTGCTATCTTAGATACTCAAGAGTTTGAGAAGAAAGTTAAAGTTCAAATCATGACAACTAACATAATATACAAGTAACAACTTAATATTTATTTATTTGAAAGAAGAAGAAAATGCATTTTTCTTTCTTTCTATTATGTACTAGTTTTGAAATTTATGGACATTACATAACCATATACTATATTTCAAATAGAAAATACCGTCCAATAAATAAATAAATAGAACATATATATTGCATAACAAGAGTACTTGGTTGCATCATTTAGGTCACAAGGAAACATAGAAGTACCACACTTGTGTCACATGACAAGATAGTACAAATGCTCAATTCACGATTAAAAATGCATCAACTAAGAAGCCAGTTATGGAATTTTAGTGCTCGACTATAGGACCGTTTCTTATTCTAAGTTATGAATTTTGAAGGGACACAATAATTAGCTTGCTTTGAGTAACATGGTGGTGAGTGTAAGTGGAGGGGTTTATCCTTGGAATATACCCCTCGTGACTCTAACGTATCATCGTAGTTCCATAGATTTAATGATTTCCATATTGATATTCAATTTCGGTTTCCCTAAATAACACCATTGCTCCTCCACTAAAAGTCAACATGGAGGATATTCAAATGCTTGCGTTTTGTGCCATTAGAACCGTAGTGGTGAAGGCACTCAAAACAGGCACCTACGCTCATGGTTTAGGTTACAGTAGCTAGCTACTATAGGACTTTTATGTTGAGTTATGATTATGAATTGAATTCTCGACCGTTGCGGCTATAAGAGCTCTTATATTTAAAGATAAGGGCTCTTACAGCTGCATCACCGTACATGCAATTGTAAACGAACCAATTTTATTAACGACAATGCACTTATAAACTTACATTTGATTGAAAGTAAAAAAAAATGTGTTGATGCAAATTTAAAGATCAAAATAATGCACTTTTGTTGATGATGCCAAATTAGTTTTAATTTGTCAGTAACATATAATCATTTTGTTTCCTTAACTTTTTTTCTTCCATTATTTTGGAGATGAAAGGAAGATTAGACATTAGTTGTTCTAAATTAACATAATAGTATTAATATGGGTGATATGGAAAGTGCAACTCATGTTTTATTTATTTTAATTATATTACTTTTTCATTTCTGAATGAATAGTGTAGGGATGAGAATAGGTTAGGTCGAGTTAGACTTTGCAAGGCTTAAGCCTGACCTCCCAAATTTTTACTATATCACTTTTTCATTTTCTCAACGATTGAATGAATAGTCAATAGTGTTTTTGGGTCAACTCAATCTCGTCTTTTTTTGTGTGCATTTAGTTTTGTAGTCTTCCTTTCAAATTAAAACTAATGTCTAATATTTAAATTCATTTAGTTTTTGTGTGTGTATTTTTTTTTAAATTCATTAAGTTATTCTTGTGTGCATTTTTTCTTACATTTAGTTTTTTTTTGAAACAATTACATTTAGTTTTATATACATTTAGTTTTTTGAATGAATTGAATTTGATTAAAATAACTTACTAAAATAAAATAATTTATATTTAAAAACGAGTAGAACAACGTATTTAAATCCAAAAATTAATTTTAGAATAAAAACTCTAAATTCTACGTAGTTTTCCACTTTCAAGTATATTTACAATGTACATCATTTTCTTTGCTCGAAGATATAATGAATACCAAAATTTGTTCGCGGTGATGATGAGATTGACAATAATTCTATGAAAATGCTGCTCTATTTATATTTTCTAGCAAGTCAATTGGAATTCAGAAGTTGACTTAGTTGAGATGTGGAATCTATGACGTGACGAGTCCCACTTTGACCAGTTAGGGTGCATCCTGTGCCAAATGTGGGGTGTTTTTAAGTACATTATGCTAATTTATGAAACAGAAGAAAAAAAAATTCAGTTTTTTTATGAAATTTTAGTATGTTTTTTCTGTCACTCACCTTGATATTATGATATAATTTATTTGTGGTTGTATCTTCTCTATTGCATGGATTTTGTTTCTACCATTGGGTTTTATTGTGTATATTTTCACTTCATTTGGTGATAATTCCTATAATTGGTTAGTTCATAGTGGTAACAGGAGAACTATCAGTTGTACCTAACCTTTTTTTTTTTTTGAAGAAACCTAACCTATTATTTTATTTAGTGTATTTTTTCTATGAACTAGGTTTTGTGATTTTTTTTTTAAGGGAGGTTTTGTGATTTTTATTCTCTTATATTAATTGACTAGAGTTTTCCAATTAAAAATTTATGGTTTCATGTTTACCATATGTTTTGATAATTTCTTTCTATAATTATTATTGATATTAACTTTGCTTTTGAAAAATTATATTCAAGTATCCACACAAAATATATATATATAATTAACGAGCTTTGAAATATTTAGATAATCATGATAGTTTAAACATATCTTTCATCTTTATATCTGTATAATGTCTTCTAAGTCCTACCGCCAAATTCTTAAAATACCTTTATATTTTAGACATGTTAATTTTTATTCAGATTTTCATTTTTAAAAAATTGTAGCAAATGAATAAAAGACACTTGAAAAAAGTTTTTTTTGAGGCAACACTTAAACGTTTTTTTTTATTTAGAAAATTATATATCTAATCTAATTAATCGTAATCCCTTGTAATGGACCGATGCAATATATTTGGCCCTCTCCACTATATAAAATCTTATCCAAATATCTCATACTATTCTCCTGTCACCTACATGACCAATGCTTCAAACTATTTGAGATTACAAACATGCTATTAGTCTTCCACTCTCCGTGGATCCCATATAAATTTTGAGTTTTGAAAATCCATTTTAAAGATTTGTGCTTGCGGGGGTAGGGTGACTTCTAGCATGGATATATGTAACATGTGAACCATGTGTGACTAGAAGACAAGCCCTTCCAACATATATCGAGGTTCAAAATAAATTTGAAGTTGATGCTCTTTTAAAGTTCATGATAGTACTAATAAAATGAATTTTACTTTATTTATAATTTTAAATAAAATTTTATTACGTTTTTTATTCAAAATAATCTATCAAACTAATCTACTCAATTTCATTTGATATTTATTTTGTTACTGATAACAAACTCAATTAATTTAATTTTTGTTGAGACAATATTAATATCAGACAATACGAGTGTTTTATTAATTTTAGTATAACATAAGACCTTTTTATCTAGTATTTTTTATTTTTTTATCAATAGTAGAATATGAGACATTTTTGTCAAGCAAACATTTGTTTTAGGTTTAAGCATGTTGTCTTGGTGGTCTCACCCTTCGATCAGTGGTTAATGACTGAACCATAATTAAGAGCTCATAGATTAAAAAGTTAATGTGATTAAGTTAGACACACACACGATACTTCAAATTTGCTTAAAGCATCAATGATAATTGATATTGCCTTTCAAAATTAGAAGTTTATGATTATCTCCATCTTTACATTTGAAACCAAACCCTAATTGGTATTGATTTGACCAAAAGAAAATAAAGTAAATATAAACTGTGTTTGAAGTATACATACATTTCCTAACACTTTTGTTAAATAGACATAGACAAGATCGCAATCTCAAACGTTGCATGAGGAAGAATTGCATTTTATTGAAAGAAATATGTCGTTCGGTGTTTTAGACCATTTTTTAAGTATTTCTCCGTTGTGGACCACCTACATGGTGGTGGTCCATCTTAATCTTAATAATATACAAGCATGAAGACACAAATAGGAAAAAATTGGCTTTCAATCCAATGTGGCACAATTCTAAGGCCCCTTCAATAAATCTCAATTTTTTAATGTCTCCTTTTATCATCAAAAATAGTAAGTATGACCAAAAAACCATATAATCTTCATTTTCTCACAATTAAAAAATGAGCAAAATTCATTTTATGGCACTAAAATTTGAATAAGTAGATTTCCCTCCAAGAAATGTTGCTATCGGACCTATTTCCAGCAAAACAACAAAAATCCAAGTTTGAATAGATGGCCCAATTATGGCTAGCCCAACACTATTCCAGCTTTTTTAGAGAAACATTAAATGTAATAAACATAAAAGAAAAGCTTTCCCTGTTATCACGCTTAAAAGCTACCCTTTGCAAGCTATGAGACAAACTTCATAACCACCATCTCTGTACCACCTCATCTCTTTTCTTCTGATCCACCCAATTCAAAATTCAAATTCAAATTCATATTCATAGCTTGCACTCTCTCTTTCCCTCAATTCAATTCACTCTCTCTTTCTTCTCTTTCTCACCTTTCACTCTTTCTCATTAATTTCAAAACTGAGGATATCTTGGTTCCTCTTTTCACTCTTATTTTCTTGATCCAGCATCTCTCTTACCTGAATCCAAGAACAATAAATCAACCCCTCTCCTTCTCCTCCAAAATTCGCTTCACCTACTGTAATCTATCCGCCGAACCCGAAATCGTCGACGTCAAAACCCACTATCCAGTTGATTCTCTCCTCAAACTATCATCGTCCAATCATTCAAAACACGTCGGAAGGTAAATAACTCGAAATCCCTAAATTATTTCATCATAATCACTTCAAATCGTGTTTTGATTTCTGAAAACTTGGTGTAGCGGCAACGCGTTGAAGAAGATGAACAAAACGGTTTTGAGAGTCGAGCTTGCTTGAGTCGTCTGAAGGTAAGTGAAATTATTTTGAAGTTTAAATTGCATCAACTACTCAAGAGTATTTATGTTTTATTCAGTTTTTATTTTTTTGAAATGATTTTGTTACGTTAATTTGAGCACTCACAAAGTGTTTGAGAAAATGTCTAAATAAGAAAATGGATGATATTGATATAGGACAATTTTTTTTTTTTTTGTGTGTGGTTGATTTAGGGAAAACACGCTTTGAAGCAGTTGAGCTTAATGGTGCAAATAATCCTTTGAAGGTAAGTCTCTTATTATTACCAGCTTTTGTTACTTAATATTTTTTTTATGATCATTCAAATCAACCCACAACACGCTTTGACAATTTTTCTGGAATGGTTTGCCTGATGTTGAAATTTTGCAAGAACATGTTAATAGTCTTCACTTTGAATTAACAAAACACTATGTTGTTTATTCCTTTACTCTTTTATTTCATGCTGAGTATTAATCCCTTTGTTTTGGGTTAATCCAAAATCAGTACACGATAAGTTAAACTGAAAATTATTTCAATAAAATTAGTTTACTGCTCTATTGAATAGTGCAATGATATTTGTTCATTCATGGAAATATAGAGCCTTTGTATTTGGTGATAGACTATGGTTTTATTTGAGTGCAATGATACAATGTTTGGACTGTTTTATTGTTTTCAATTATTGAAAGATACATATCAATGACATATTATCAATTAGAACCAATGAACTCAATTAGTACTTAATTTTAAATTATTCACTCAATTGTAATTTTGTGGTTTAAAGTTATGTCGACTGAAACAATTGGATGATCTTTGGAGTTTAAATTGAATCAACTTGATAACTAATTCAATATAGTTGTTCATTGGTTGCACATGCTAATTAGTTTACACATTGATATACAAATTCAATAGACACTTAGTCACTCAACTTGATATATCTGCTATATATGTATATATATATAGCAGATAGTTTAAATGTGCATTCTTTGATTCTTTGTGAATAAATTTACATGATTTCAACTTAAGAGGGCCAATGAAGTTCTGTTCATGATTTTGATCCAATAATCATGTGGTTAGCATTTTTCCATTTGATCATTATGAAATTTCTTTGCAGCAAGCATATATATTTCAATAAGAACCATGGGATGAGATAGCTCTTTGGCCACAAAGGTTTGAACATGCAACTTTGGTCTTAGATTTATTTTATTGGGACATGTACAATTCCTTTTGTTGTTACTAAGTGCAGGTGAAGAACAAAGATTTGAAAATGAAAGTTAAATTCAAAATATGGGAAGAAGTTTGATAATGGTTCAAAGTATGTTGATGAGTGGTGAAGAGGTAAATTCTAAACACATAAATTAATAGGATCCCTTCTATATATATTGAATATGAATGGTGAATTTGAAAGTTCTTTCAAACTTATTACTGTACACCGAAATTTATACTTCAACGGGAAATTGCAATTTGATGTGGTTGTCATCGCAACAGATAAGTTTTTAATGCAAATTTAGAATTGAATATGACCAGTTTAATGTGTTTATGTTTTGATTTGCTCATGCCACTATTATTGATTATAGTGAACTTGAAAGATTTATTTGTTTGTTTGTTTGATGAATTTTCCATAAATATACTTATTCTTCATTGAATTTGTTTTGCCATAATTTTGTTTGTTTCAGGTCTTATGTAAGTTCTTTGGTAATTGGTTGTTGATTATAATGTATTAGTCAACAATCAAATGAAAGATTAAAACACATTCTTAACATGTCTTTGACTTGCAACTTTCTTCCATTTTTTTGGTAATTGGTTCTTTAGGATAAGGACATGACTCACTTCATCTAGACTGTATTGGTAAGATGATTTGAATTTTGAAACTCAAAATTTACCCCTTTTGCTTTTCGAAAATCACTTTATCATTAGATTTGAATTTGATTTCTTTTTTAGATTAAAATCATTATATCATTAGTAGATTTGAATTTGATTTCTTTTTTAGATTAAAATCACTATATCATTATTTGAATTTTACAAACATCAGTTGACACGTTGTTAATATCTTAAGTGAAAAAAACTTTTATATTGAGCATTTCAAACAAAAAAGTAAGTTTGAGCATTTTCTTTTTCATCTCCTTTCTTCGTTGACTTTCATTTGTCACCATCTCAATTTTTCATCTCCTTTTTCATCATCTTTTGAGTTAGTATTTTATATGTTTAGTTTATTATTTAAAAACAATTCTTGCTACTATCCCATTAAAATTTCAAATTTTCCTTCCACTATCATTTTGAAATTCAAACATATATCCACCCGAAGACATGCTGACACACACAGTGCTTACATCACACATATCACACAAAAAGCAAAAGGGACAATAATGAGTCAAATAAAATCGCTTTTCACTCTTATCAAATTAGCAAAGAAAAATGAGAAGGAACTCTCCTAAATTTTGAAATGATACTTCAACCAAATTTAAATAATGTTCTGATGTTGCTACTATAGTCATCAATAGCTTATAGTCATCAATAACTTCATAGTCATAAGTACAAGTTTTCTCAAATTATAACTGATTCGCTTAGATATTAGAACATGAATTTTTAATAATAGTGTGCATGTGGCCTATTGTTGCTTTTGCTTCATAACTTAAATGAATGCTTTGTGTTGTGCTACTGAAATGTATAAAAAAGAATGTGGAAGTTGCCCGGTTTTAATCTGTAAATCAATTCATAGATAATGAGTTAACAATTTTCTTCCACTTATGTAAATTAGATTCTAGATGAGATGTTTATCAATTGTCTTCAACTTCTTAATCAATTGTTATATAAAGTTGACTTTCATGACTAAAGTTTTCTTTATTTATTGAAGTTTAAATCCGTATGAGTCTGAAACTAACTTATCAAGCTTAGGGTGCTACTAGCAACTGTGAAACAACTAAAGCTATACTCTTTTGAAAGTATAACCATAAATTAAGTTTCTTCATTTTACCATTTTGATAAATTTTATTCATTAAGTGCCTCTTTGCATCTCTATATCTATTGACATGAGTAAATTCTGATCAGAACCTTTTTGAGATTACTAAATCTAACAATTAGTTTCCTTGGAATGAGTATGTGATAACTGCATTTTTTTTTTTGAAGAAATGTGATAACTGCATTTGATAGACACATGTTGGCATTTACTAAACCTAAAATTGTTGGGTGATAATTGCATTTGATAAGCACATGATTGAATTTGAATTTGAAATTGCAATTGCAGGAGCTATGGGGTTGAGTCATTCATTCTCCAGATACCTTAATAGAAAAAGTTAAAAGCTACAAGAAATGGTATTTGTTTCATATTCTTTTATTATGTTTTAGATCTTACAAGAAATGACATTTAACATACCAAAAAAAAACATTGTTTTAAGTGTTTGTGATTTTGTATTTAAGCAAAAAAAAAAAGCATCATAAATGGCATTTAACATTTGTTTTAAATGTGCTTTACTTATACTCAAGTTCTGAGGTCAAAGAAAAAGGTGATCTGAGTCTCATGGATGCTAAATTATCATTTTTATGTTCTACTCATTTGTCTGTTGTTTATAATTGAAATTTGATTTTACAAATGTTCTATTCACCTTTTAATATAGATAAGTTACTTTGAGTTAACTTTGTTCTGTTTTTATTACTCTGCAAGTGCACAAAGTTGTTGAATTGAAGAGGACTTACCAAATCATCAAGTGGAGAATTTTATGGTTTAAAGCAAGATGAGTCGCATGAGTTTGCAACTGGAGTTTTACAACAATGGATAGAAGTTCTATTCACCTTTTATTACGGATAGGTTACTTTGATGTGTTCTTAAAAACACGGTATTACTCATATATAGATTACAAGTAATTTTTAAACCAAAACGGTGTTGCTCCTATTCATAATTGTATAATTGATTTTGTGTTTCATATCACTGTAAATTTATAAGTCTCTTCAATTATATGATTGAGTTAACTAAATATTGAAAAAAAAATGCAAAATGGATATAAATTCATGGCCATGAATAAATAAATAAAAAGGATGTAAAACACTACACGGGAGGCTTACAAATTCTTCCTCTGGATAATATATATTCGGTCTTTCACTCTCTTAATAATATACAAACACTCTATTTTTCAATGCAAACCTCAAACAAATCAATATTTCTTATACCTGTGGGCTATAAGTATTTGATGGTAGTTTAAAATTTTATATTCCCTAAACACGGGGGCTATAATTATATGATTTAAATCCAAAATTTCATGTTCTTCAAACATGGGGGCTATAGGTATGTAGTTTACGTTTCTATTTATATTGTAGGTATAAATAATGTTGTGATTAACAATTGTATTCATGTTAAAGTCACAAACTCCACTCAATTAAATTACAAAATAAACTTCACTCACATTTCAAACTCAAAATTCAAATACCCACACTTTCACCCTATTTTCACTCTCTTACAATATTTCTCTATTTGATTAATTGTGATTCAAAGTATTCATACTGCTTGGTGTTACTTTTCAATTTTATAGTCATTTAATCATTATTGACCAGAGTTATGTAATTGCTTTAAATTAAATTGAATTATATGTCTTTGGATCATCTTTTTATAGCAAGCGATGACAATAACATTTAATTTGTCTAAGAATTGCATTATATGTTTCTTTTTGTTGGTATGTTCATATTAATATATTGTTAACGCCACAAAATTACTTCCTAGCCCGTGCGTTGCACGGGTGGAAATACTAGTTGTAAAACATGTATCAAATCTATTTGAGATTTTTTCCCACCCTTCATGCTTCTCACCCCCCTTGAAATTTCGAAAATGCCCCCCAAATTTTTGGTTTATATAATATGAATTTTTTTTTTTTATTCTACAAAGGCAAAAAATTAGCCACAATCATTTTAGTCATAGTTGAACCATGGCTAAACTGCTCTTTTTTTGTTTCTACATGATTTTTACCAATTTGGATACTAAAATTTTAACAAAAAAATCATTTCATATTTTAGAATTCGAACACCCCTTTATATGATTTGAACCCCTCTTGTGTCTGAATTCATGGGAAAAAATGTGATACAATATAATTTTGACACAAGAGGAGTTTGAAGCATGTAAAATGGGTGTTCAAATTCTAAAAATTGAATATTTAAAACACTTGTTTTCTATTTGCATTCTAAAATCCGATGTTTAAAAGCAGTTTGCCGCAGTTCAACTGTGGCTAACTTGTTGCTTTTGTTGAATCCAGAAAACCTATTTTAGATTACATAATCCAAAAATTTAAAAGACATTTTCGAAATTTTAAATTCAAGAAACATGGGGGGTGAGGAAAGAAATGCTCTCTTTCGAAAAAAGGAGCACAAATTTTGGACTAGCATAAAGCCCATACCAACAAGTTACTTGACGTTGTTTTTGTTTTCTTTTTCTTTTTTTTAAAAAAATTATAATATAAATGTAAACAAATAAAGTTCAAGTGGAAACTTAATTTTAAAAAGTGTTTTAAAATTAATTTAGGTGCTTTATAAACTTTTTTTTTGTCAACCCTCCAGTTCTCAGAGAGAAAGGAACCTTGATAAATCGAAGTTTAACAGAGAATTAAGTAATGTCAGGTCAAAAATTATTCCACCTAAAAATCAAACTTAGACTCTCTTGATAATGTGTCCTAGATGGTACTCATTATCCACTTGTGCCAGATAACTTTTAATTATTTGGCAAAATTAGCCTTTGTTTGCCAACACCAATATTTGAACTTATAGTCTGTAAAGCTTAAATGACCAAAATAATACATGTGTAGTATCGATTTTTTCTCACGAGCTCATAGCTTCTGTTAACTAGCTTATAACTTTTTTCAAGTATACGTTTTTATGTCATTTCCTATTGATCAACTAGTTCAATAGTCATTAAAGAAAACCAGTTCAACAATTAATTTTACCCAACACTATAAATTCAATTCACTATAAGCTATATAACTAGGTATCATATATCAAGTAGGTTTTTCTTTTAATTATTAGATACATTTTTGTTTGACGAGTGTTGTAGTAATACTTTCATTTACGTTAAAGAGTGTGAAAAGTCAAAGAAGTAGATGATAAATGTGGTTTTAGGTGCGACTCTCTTCTCCGATGTGAAAAAGTTAAAGAGTAAGATGATAAAAGTGATTTTAGATGCAACTTTCGCCTTCAATAAACACTAACAATAAATTAACATTGATTGTTGTAGCTTTGTCAAAAAAAACTGATTGTAGCTCATGATCAGAAGATTGTAGATACTAAAAAAGTTGTTAAAAAATATATATATAACCAATAGGGAGATCGTTTTTCAAAATTCATTTTGGTTATTTTTTGTTAAAAAACGTTGAATGAAGAGGACTAAGTAATTGACCAATATACGTAGATGAATCTTCTAATAAGTCAAAAATAAGTGCAGCAATAAGACAAAAATAGATTTTTCTTACGCGTACAGTAGCCATACAAATTTGAATAAACACTTTGCTTCATGATGTCTTGGTTGATAATTTGATAGTGACTATATAATGATTCATAGAGTTAGTCAAATTTAACAATATATGAATTTATAAGCTCAATCTGGACCGTGTACAGCTTAATCTACGAATGCAAATGCACTGGATGACAAACATCATCCTCCTGGATCATAAAGAATTCCATTTCTTAACCATGAAGCATCCTTAACTATATAAACATGAAATACTCCGACCCAATTACCATCTTCAACATCTTTTCTAGCATTTGTAAAAAAAGTCACATTTTCTAGCAACCAAGCAATCCTTGTCTCAACTATCGAATTTGAGATTACCAAGTTTTGAATATGGTGTGTAATTCACTTCTCCCTATTTGTTTTGAAAAATAAAATCTTTGATTTTAAATGCATTGTCTTAGTGATTAATTTATTGATTTTTTATGATATAAGCACACGTTCGATAAATTTCTGGATCCGGTCCCTACTCATGCGTAAATAGCAGGGCCGACCCAATGTAGTTTTAGGCCTAAAACGAAATTTAAATAGAGGTATTTTAAGTGTGTTTAGAGAGAATAAAACTATATGATGTATGTTAGACACTAAATAAATATAAGTATTTTGTCAACTAGAAATAAAACTTTAGATTGTCACATTGTGAGAGTATATCCTCTTTCTCTATAATCAACTCCATTAGTGAGCGACCTTTTTAATATATATACGTGTGTGTGCGCGCACGCGAGCGTGTGCGTGTTGAAAATGTTATTTTGCTGTATTTTTCAAAAGAACTGGTGCATATAATTACGAGGAAAACTTCACATAATTTTTTGGGTTAGTCTTGATTACCATGCATACTTAAAATGATGAAAGGTATCAAGCTATCAACTGTGAATTAACTACTCTGCTTATTGCTTCTTATGTTGTTGAATTTGTAGGAACAAACACTATCCCATGCAATTGAGGTATTTTGCTCTTTTCTAGATTATACTTTTCTTTTACTTATATTATTCATTCATTACTATTCAAATTTTGTTCTTAATAATTTTGCTGCTATTTTTCTTTTTGGTCAGCACAAATTTGTTCAAAACAGCGAAAGAGTGAAATCTGTTGATCTGCATCCAACTGAGCCATGGTAATTGATTAATACATATTTCTCGCACAATGAAAGGCCATAACATGAATTCAGTTTATCAAGTTTCCATTTGCAAATTCTAAGTGTAACATAAAAATGCTATTATCACAATCACTTACATATAGTACTTTTCTCATGCAGGGTTCTATTGGGTTTGTATTCAGGAACTATTTCTATTTGGAACTACCAGACAAAGGTAAACAATTATATTTGACGCTTCACATATAAATAATTCAGTATTGATTTTTTTACATTTTTTTATGTTTTTACAGACTGAAGTTAAGTCTCTCAAAGTTAGCGAATCTCCAGGTAAATGTCATAGTATAATTTGTATCAATTTTGTTCCTAATTCGAGTTATGTTTGTTGTGTTTCTCATTTTTTTCTGTATGGCCTTGCAGTGAGATCAGCAAAGTTCATTGTTCGAGAAAATTGGATTATCGCGGCAACTGATGACAAATTTATTCGCGTCTACAATTACGAGAAAATGGAAAAGATAATAGAATTTGAGACACATAAAGATTATATTAGGAGTTTGGCTGTTCATCCTTTTCTACCATATGTGGTATCAGCTTCTGATGATCAAGTCTTGAAGCTGTGGAATTGGAAGAAAGGTTGGTCATGTGATGAGACTTTTGAAGGGAACTCACATTATGTGATGCAAGTAGCATTTAATCCCAAGGATCCTTCAACCTTTGCTAGTGCATCTCTTGATGGAACTTTAAAGGTATCTTAACCAAAAATCCTCAATTGTAATTCTTATGGTCATGGCTCGCGTCATAATCCTCGATATCATTGTGGAGTGTCGTGATCAAATGTGTTGATTCAACTTCGATTGTGTTCGAAGACATCTAAAATCCTGCTTCTTACTGCATATTTCAAAATTATTAACTAACATTTTGTACCAATTTACTCTTTTTGTAGATTTGGTCTATTGATTCCTCGGCTCCAAATTTTACCTTTGAAGGACACTTGAAAGGAGTTAATTGTGTAGACTATTTTGAAAGCAATGATAAGCTATATCTTTTAAGTGGTTCTGATGATTATACTGCCAAGGTTTGGGATTATGATTCTAAAAACTGTGTACAAACACTTGAAGGACACAAAAATAATGTTACAGCAATATGTGCTCATCCTGAGATTCCTATAATAATAACTGCTTCAGAGGATTCTACTGTTAAAATATGGGATGCAGTCACCTATAGGTATTTCATATTTTCATTAGCTATTGATAGTTTGTGTGTTCATTTTTTTCCTGAAAATCTCATTGATGAACTATTTTCATTTTTCAGTAGATTCTAATAAAAAGTTTGTTAATGTATTTCATTAATGTGTTGAAATAAATTTCTGTTGGTTCACATTTTTTAACAATTGCCACTAACTATTGCAGGCTTCAAAACACATTGGACTTTGGTCTTGAGAGAGTATGGAGTATTGGCTACAAAAAAGGATCAACTCAGTAATTTTCTAAACTGAATATTCTTTTGACCATTAATCAACAATAGACTCTTGTTTTCTTACCTCATTAATTGACAACATATTGTTGCTTTATGCAGACTTGCTTTTGGTTGTGACAAAGGATTTATCATCGTTACCGTGAACTCTGCAACTTGCCAAGTGAAACAAGATTAAATGAACAAACTAAAGCACACTATATGATTTTGGAGGAAGACTACAATAGATCTTATGTTGTTTAATTTACATTGTAAAATAAAGAGGAATGTTAGTACTACACTAACACATTCTTTTCAATGTAGTTTATTCTTGGGTGAAATTTGTGAGTCGTATTAAATTTAATGCTCTCGCTTCTAATTTGATGAGACTCAAATTGATTTCACCCGATAGTATACATGCATTAGAAAGAGCGTGTTAAAAGTTGTGTTGTTAATGTTTTTCTAGCAATAATATGACCAACAACTAGTTATATGTGGAGTTAGATACAAATAAAAACTATCGTAGAGTCTCTCCAAAATATGTCTGTAAAGTTGAAAGTTTTATAAATGTAACAATAATAATGTAGAATATGACACTATCCCAGTGATTTTGTATTGATGTTGCCTTTGGGGGTATTTAGATTGTGTGTATTCAATTGTAATTCGAGTTTTAATACAAGTGTTTAAGCGAAGCGTGTCCATTGTGCACTTGTATTTTTTGAGATATTTTTGCTACATTGGGAGCTATTTTTACCTACCTATTATTTCTTAAAAACTACACACATTTGAAGGTACACTAACACTTTCAAGTGAAAAAAAATACATTGTTTTTATCTAAATTTAAAAAGAAAAATGGTGTCTTTTCGAATAAGAAATGTTTGGTGAACATCTCATCTATTTATTCTACGTTTCGAATGGAGGCCATATTCATACTCTAAAAAGAGAAATCAAGAAGAGAAAGTAGTTCATCCAAAATGTAAAATGAATAGATGATGTGTTCAAGAAACATTACTTTCTTACTTCAAAAGAACATTACTCTTTATGAATTTACCATCCAAAACACATGTGGCGGTGCGAAAATATGTTCTTCATTACCTTTGACAAAAAAACAAAATTTAAAACGAATGAGGTGTTAATTTTTGTTTATTGAACGTTATCTCTAACCAAAAAACTGATGTCATGATGACATATTTAAAATTCAAAACTTTTTTTGTTTTTTTACTCAAAACCTAAAATATTTTAAAAAATTATTCTAAAATAATCGTACAAATATCATTTCCATTTTTTAATACAACAATTCTATATTTGTTTTGATGTATTTTTTTTTTTTTTTAAGGATGATGTATTTTTACATGGTTGTTAGTTTTTATACTTCACTAATTGTTACCAACATTGTACATCTTAACCAACCTTCGTTAGATCCATCACACTCACAGATCTCCGTACCCATACTACCCCACAGGATTACAGATCCAGTGGCATTTCCGTAATCCCACTTTAACTCCAAATCTTTTTCATAACACTGATCTCTCTCTCTTACAATATATACAAAAGCAAAAATTTCTCTCCCCATTCTCTTCTTCTTCATCACTGAGCTCGCTCCTCCAATTCTTCGCGCTCTGATCTCCAACGATTGATCTTCGTAGAGGCTAGTTCAATCTCCAATCTTCAACAATGGTAATCTTCTCATTCGATCTCTTCTTTCTCTCTCTCAATCGCTTCCACATTTCTATAGATCTGATCTCAATTTTGAATATATTTCATCATTTCTTCCAATTTCAAATGCGAGATTCTTGATTCGCTTAGTTAGGTTTTACGATTTTGATTTCAATGAGATCTACTTTGAAAACGTGTAATTGATGAGATTTTTTGTTTTTACTTGCATTTTCAGCCTCTCAGACTCGAAATCAAGGTATGTTTGATTTCAATTTTGATTTAATGATTATTTGATGATATTAGTTTTATGAAATTAAGGTTAGTTTGGATTATGCTGATGTGTTTTTATAATCTGTCATCAGCGTAAGCTTGCTCAGAGATCAGAAAGAGTGAAATGTGTGGATCTACATCCAACTGAACCATGGTAAATAGTGCAATGCAATGCTTCACCTTTTACCGTGTTATTTACTTTCTCAAATTAATTCAATTAATGAATTAATCTATGATCTATGAAGCACCGACACTGACATGTCGACACTCGTAGTAATTTGACAAAAGTGTGGTTAGATATGGACACATGTCGAACACCAGACACGTCTTTGATCAAAGTGTGGTTTATGATCCGAAGCTAAGTTTATAATTAGGAATATTTGTAATTATTTTCATCATTAGATAGTGGATATATCTTAAGTGTGTGCGGCTAGGTTCTACTATGATGGTTTATTGAGATTTAGTTACCGATAATTGATATTGTTGTTTCTTATATGATGCTACTATTAATTTTATTTTTTTTAATATAAAATTTAATTACTTGATGTTATCTTTTGTTAATGCAGGATTTTGGCAAGTTTATACTCTGGAACTGTCTGTATTTGGAACTACCAATCTCAGGTATGTGATTGATTGTTTATGTTTATAAAATGATGATGCTGTATGTTGTTAAAAATGAAATTCACCTAATTGAAAAATGCAATGTATATTGGCACCCAAGTCAGACACGGGTGCTTGTTGATTGATATTTAAACAAGCTACCTTTTGCATGGTGCCTAAATATTATGCGCTGCCAATTCACGATTGGAGGGACCTATTTATTCATGGTTTCCTTCAAATTTCAAGCAGCTACATTATTCATCGAACCTACAAAATTAATTAAAGGCAGAGCTTGCGGAGAAAATATTGAACAATATTAACAAGTAAATTCGTAGTTGTTGCATAAAAAGGTTATTTTTGGTGATCTTTTATGTTGAAGCATTGCTAAAATTAAATATTCTTAAAGCAGATGATATTTGGAGTTGTTTCATTAATTCAAATTCATAGTTGCCGCAAAATAACCAACATCCTTTTAGAGTTTCCACAGAAATGCTAGTAAACAATCTTACTTTACATAAATTTACAGTCTCCAAGTATGTTTACTGGGATAGTAAATTAGTGATATATCTTAATTCGTGGATTGGTATTAAGAGATGATAGCTTGCGACTCCTATTTTTTTATTTCAAGTCCTTCTCAAACTTATACTGTAAGGCATTATTATTTTCTATGGAGATTTGCTTGTGTGATCAATCAGCACTGATATTTTTTATGCTATTTCAGACCATGGCCAAATCTTTCGAGGTCACCGAGTTACCAGGTATATGAACCTTTTTTTATCTCAACGTTTGCATGTCTTCCTCTTGATGCATTTTGCTTGAAATCTCTTGATGTATTTGCTTGAAGACATATTTTTACTTATATTCTTACTCTGAAGACCACTGGGGTTCTTTCACAACATGATTTTGCAGTTAGATCAGCGAAGTTTGTTGCACGCAAACAGTGGGTTGTTGCTGGAGCAGATGATATGTTTATTCGTGTATATAATTACAACACAATGGATAAAGTCAAAGTATTTGAAGCACATACAGATTACATTAGGTGTGTGGCAGTTCATCCCACCCTTCCTTATGTTCTGTCGTCATCTGATGATATGCTCATAAAGCTTTGGGATTGGGAAAAAGGCTGGATTTGTACCCAGATATTCGAAGGACATTCTCATTATGTTATGCAAGTGACATTTAACCCTAAAGACACAAACACCTTTGCCAGCGCGTCTCTTGATCGCACCATAAAGGTATATTTTTGTTCTTGTTGCCAGTTGTTTCCTTCTTTTAAATTATTTCTATGCTCATACTCATAGTATAATGCATTGGTGCACCTGTTATTTTTTTCCAGATTTGGAATCTTGGCTCTCCTGATCCCAATTTTACATTGGACGCTCACCAGAAAGGAGTGAATTGCGTTGATTACTTTACTGGTGGTGACAAACCTTATCTAATCACCGGTTCTGACG